>CM076574.1:786441834-786804771 GCA_034641835.2 Pinus albicaulis
GTGTCCCTTTTCTCCATGCCTCAACAATATTCAAAGCAGAGATATGTCAAAATTTGCATGCTGATAGGTTGTGATCTCAGCTAGCTCAAAATACAGTATAAGGATATTCAACATATAGTGATCATAGCTATTGCACAATCTCTCCCTTCTTAAATTCGTTGTTTTGTCCTCATAGAAGAGCATCTTATGCTTGCAAACACTTTCTGTTGAAACTCTACTGTAGATAACTGTGTTGACCTAAAATATTCTAGAGATGTACTTGAAACAACCTTATATATCAAAGATTCTACTTCCAATACTTCAAATATTTGAATGGATTTATGTGGCATATCACCAAGCAAAGCTTTTGTTAGAGATGAACCTTACTCTGAATTCATAGAAACCCATTCAGCAGTTTTGGATGCACGTTTTCTTTGAGACATCATGCAAAAATCCAAGGTTGACAGGATCAATTTCATTGTACCTGTAGCTTCATGACACTGACGGTGCACATGAGTATTTCCATAAAGATGAGCTGAAGCATTCCCATAGAACTTGAGATTTACAAGTTCACCAAACTTAAAAAATTTTGTATGGGCATCTTCAGAAAATTCACCATAATGAAGGGTAACTCCTTCACTAAATACACAAACCCTTCTTTATCCAACTTGTCATAAGTATCACAAATAGGAGGGGTTTTAAACATTACCTTTTTATGACTACTTCGTCCAACTTGTAGTGGCAGATAACTATGTTTGTTAGTACCGGAGGTATGTTTATCACTTCCACCAACATCCAGGAAAACAAACATACCCTCACGGAGTCAGCGATCAATTTTGTAGTCATTTCCAGTTTCCAAGGGCTCCTAAGGTGGCTCTTCAAACTCAAAATACTGCTCAAATTTGGATTCCTGAAGATCATGTGCCCTTTCACAATTTTGGAAATCTGAACTGCCTTCAGGGGCACCAATGACACCATCATATGTCCTGATTTTAATTTCATTGTCTTCTTTATCTATGGCATTTGAGACAAAGGGGTCATTATGCACCCATTTTTCAACATTTGAGGAATTCAACCCCATTGTATCAGGTGCAGGTATTTTAGCAGTGTTTTCTTTGAGAAGGCAGACAAAATCATTATCGATAGGTTGACTTCCACTTGGCTCAAAAACAATGTCACTCTTTGAGCATATATCATTCTCTCACATCTACACAGTGAATAATACTAAATTTAACACCCTAGCCAAGGCATCAGCCGAATTGGCAGCAAGATTGTTGATAACTGACATCTACAAGGGAGAACAACATTCCAGCTCCACCAGAAACCTACTCTAGAAGTCATTCTCCAGGTACCATTGATGAGCTTGCTCCTTTCAGGTACCTTCTTGTCTGTCCCAATGCAAGAAGTTGAAAGTTTTGAATTTGAAAAACAACTCTCACGGGAGTTATTGAACTGAAAAATACAAGCCTGCCTGAACTAATTTATATAGATTTAGCTAGCAACAATTTGTCTGGCAGTATTCCGCCTAGCTTGTGGACCTGCAAAAATATCTAGTCTGTGAGCCTGGCAAGAAACAAATTAAGCGGTGAAATTTCTCTTGGTATGGTATCCCTTCAGATTCTCTCTTTTTTCTCCATCTCAAACAATAATTTTATCAATATTACAAGTGCCCTAACAGCTCTGTAGGACTGTCATAACCTTACCACATTGGTTCTATCAAAGAATTTTAATGGGGATATGCTTCCAACTGATACACATGGATTTCCAATGCTCTGGACATTAAGTCTTGGAAATTGTGCTCTTTCCGGGCAAGTTCCAGTTTGGCTCCTGAAATGTCCAAATTTACAGGTCTTGGATCTTTCCTGGAATAATCTCAACAGAGTTATTCCTATTTGTTTAAACACTCTTCAATATCTTTTTTATTTGGACATGTCAAATAATTCTCTATCAAGACCAATTCCAAAGCAGCTTATGGAGTTACCTAGTTTGAAGTCAATACAACAATTACCCCTGTATCAGCTCAAACTCCCTTTGAGCCCCCTTTATATGTAAAGAAAAATCAAAATGCTTTTTGGCTGCATTACAATCAGTTTTCTAATCTTCCCCCTTCGCTATACTTGGCCAAAAACAATCTCAGTGGCACTCTAAGCCCTGAGATTGGGCAGATGAAAATGCTTCATATTCTAGATTTGAGTCATAAAATTTCTCGGGGATAATCCCAGACACACTGTCTAACTTGACAAATTTGGAGACCTTAGATTTTTCAAACAATAATTTTGTTGGAATCATACCACCATCCCTGAAGGACCTCACATTCCTAGCAAGGTTCAATGTCTCTACTAATCACTTTCATGGGTTAATACCTTCTGGACATCAATTTGAAACCTTTAACAAGTCTATTTTTTAAGGAAACCTTGGTCTCTGTGGCCAGCCTCTTACTACCACCTGCAGTCCGCCTGTGTCAATATCGGGGGTGCCTATTGCTGCACACAGAATCAATAGGCTAGACAGAAATAACATTCTTGGCATAACCATGAGTGTTGGTGTTGGGATTGCTTTTCTTCTGGTTGCGGTTCTTTGGAATCAATCAAGAAGACAGGTAACAAAGCATGGAGTTGCAGACGAGATGGATTTTGACATGCCTCACACGCTTTCTAACGCCTTGGGATATAACTTGGTGTTGTTATTCCAGAATCATTGTCGTAAGGATCTTGCTATTGTTGACCTCTTGAAAGCTACTGGTAATTTTTAGCAGGAAAACATCATTGGCTGTGGAGGCTTTGGATTGGTATATAGATCCACTCTGGAAGATCGCACAAAAATTGCAATTAAAATATTGACAGGAGAATGTGGTCAGACGGAGCATGAATTTAAGGCTGAAGTAGAAGCTCTATCAAGAGCCAAACAAAATAATCTAGTGTCATTGCAAGGATACTGCAAGTATGGGAATGATAGACTGTTGATTTATTCCTATATGAAGAATGTGAGTTTGGTATATTCTATGAACCTATGACGCTTTAAAGACCATCATAACTTCTATATATTTGTGTCAATTAGACGTGTAATAGCTCTATTCTCCAAGTCACCTCATGATGTCATCAACAATGCATCATGATAATAATATCTCCAAGTTCAGTTTCAAAGTGTCTTCAAGAGATGCGCCAAGATTTCGTCAAGGTGCTCCAAATAGATCTTCAACAAGATATCTTCTACTTATTTTCAAGGTGCTCCAAGTCCGTAGGCCTTAACTTGTCTTCAAAATCCTGCTCCTAAAATGTCTCCAATATTGCAAAGAACAAGCAGTTATAGGCTTTCAAAAATACCTTAAAGAAATTCACCAAACAATCCCTTCAGGCCTATTATTATTTCACTTCAAATAATGCCCAAAGTCTGTTCTAAAGCTGCTAACCATTGTCCTCAAGATAAAACAAGTTTTCTTCAAGCCTGCTAAAAAATGTTTGCCAAGATCATCTTCAAAAGGAATCTAAATTCTGTGTAAGAGGTTTGGACTAAGTACACACGGTCATAGTTTAGAGCTCTTAGCCTAGAATGTGTCCCAACAGAGAACTGATCAAGCACCAGATTCACATGTAGAGGTCAAGAATAGGTTAAAGTCTAAATGCTAAGATATACCTTCTCACCAAGCTCAAAATGTTTCCCACAAGTCCGAATAGCCTTTTGTCCACACACAGGTTTGAACTCTTGAGAAAATCTAAGATACGAGTTCTAGATCTAAGGAATATATACAATGAGCCCTCCTCACAGGACCAAGCTGCCAATTAGCTTGTTTGTTGGAGGTTCAAGTCTCCATAGAATATCCTCAAGACCAAATTTGTTTGAGGACTGCAATTCACAAAAGTGTTTTAGCTTTGTCCACAGCTCCAGTTTCCACTGGTCCAAGGGTTTTGTAGCTTCCTCTTGCAGGTCTGAAGGTATGGAAATTTTTGTTACAGGTCCAAAATATAGAGAGTATATTGTTGTCTTATCCACCGAAATTTTTAGAGAAATGCGAAGTCTGGACTGTCCAACAAAGAAATCTGAGCCAAGAGTCTATACACAGCCTGAAACTGCTATAGTTACTCCACAAGAATCACTATAATATTCCACAGTTCGATCAAGAAGTTCACCACAAAAAATAATAGTGTTGTAGCTTGGTTTGCAATCCAAAATTCTGTCTTCTAGCACAATTATTATCACAAGTCCGAAGGAATAGATAACCATCACAGATTTTTGACCCAAACAAATTTTATTCCTCGACTTCCAAGTCACTCCTGCGGTTATACTCTAATTTTTTCACTGAATTTTATTGTCAAAAACTGAGGATCGAAGGTTTATATTTGTAATAGTTTACCATGTTTTAAAGGAAACATCCTTCTAGAAGGCGAGGTTGACATGTGTGCCAAAGTGCAGGTCGGCTCACTGTTAGGTGTAATTTTCTTAGTCTTAAAAATTCAATATCTCACAAAATACTAGGAGTTTCGGGACAAATAAGGGCTCATTAGAAAGGAAAAAATACACTCTATAAGATAGTATAGGAGAAAATTTGGAAGGATGCTTCTAAGGTGGTAAAAAAAAAATTTCTTTTTGACTATCCTTAATGTTTGTGTGCGCTTTTGTTAAGAATTAGATAGGGCTAGGTTTAATTCAAATTCTTTTCTTGATAATTACTTGTGAGCTTAATTCTTTTACTTATGTCTTCTCTTCTTAGCTTATTATGTCTTTCATCAAGTCAATTACCAAAACACAAGAGACACAAATTTAGGCTCTTCGAGCCAAGGCCAAAACCTCTCCCTCTTGGAGAGGAAAACCCACAAGAAAATATTATTATATACTTTTAGATGACAAGTACCATGACCATGACACAGACCCTTGACCCTTGTATGCTTCCAAGACCTTGTCACTACTTCTTCATTGACTCTTTAAGCTGATCCTTATTTTCTGCACTGTCCTGCACCGTCCTGTGCTTTTCTACACTAGGACTAGAGAGCTGGTCTCTAACTGTATTTCCCTTCTCCGACTGTATGTGATCCTTACTGAGATATCAACACCTTGTTATAGAATATCCTGTGCACACCTCGCACCTTCACTTCACCTTGCTCGTTGGTCTTCAACATACACACACGTCTTATTTCCTTTCGATGAACAGTCCACCATTTTCATACTCTAATGATACCCTTACTTGCGCTGCATTACTTAGTTGAGCACACTTATTATACTTAGCACTTAACACAATCATGTAACTACTAAACACAATCCTGTAACTTCTTCTTCTTCAAGAAATATATCCAGGTATTGCGGGAGAAGTCATCTGTAAAATTCATGTAATATGAGCATCCTCCCAAGGATGTCACGGGCAGCATACCAGATAAATCAGAATGTATCAACTGCAAGATATCAATTATCTTTATGACACTTGAGAGGAATGGTCCCCTTATATGCTTCCCTTCAACACAACCCTAACATATACCTTCATGATCATCTTTAAATTCGGGCATCCATGTCCCCACCTTCCTTGCTTCGGGAATGGCTTTGTAATGAAGGTGTGCAAACCTTCGTGCCATAACTCTGTTTGAAGAGTTGTATCACATGACATAGCCCCCAATGGACTTCCTCCAACTGGGTAGAGTGTATCAACTCTAAAACCAATAGTAAGAGCTTCTTTGAAGTTCCTCTTCCAGATGTGTACCTTTCCATCAACGAATGCCACCTTGAACCCTTTGTCTTCCATTGCCGAAATAGACATAAGGTTCTTCTTAAAATCAAGTACATACAAAACATCTTGTAAACAGACGACTTGACCTTGAGATAGATGAAGGGTCATAGTCCCTATCTCTTTCACGAGATATGTGTCATTATCTCCAAAGATAATTTCTAAATTAATATCCTTCTCAATCAAATTAGAGAGGGCTTCTTTATAACCAGTGAGGTGCCTTGAAGCACCACTATCAATCAACCATACATCCAGGGTGTCGGGAGGAGATGCAATAGAGAGGGCAGATACAAGAATATATTCATTTTTCTTATTATCAACAACATTAGACTCACTGTACCTAGAATTTCTTGACCTCTTGAAAGGTTGCCCATTTCCACTACGATCAGAGGGAGCCTTCCTTTTACCTTTGAACCTGTTGTTCCTTTGATTTCAATTCCCCCTGAAGTTGTTGTCATCATCCCTGGGAGTGTCCCTTCTATTGGGGCACTCTCTTGCATAGTGACCAGAATTGTTACAAGTGTAACATCTTCCCTTCCTTCCTTTGGGCCCCGCTCTACCATGGTTTTGATTTCTCGGGCCACCATGGTTCTTCTTCTTTGCATGAGCGACGAAGGCAGTAGGGTCGCCCCTATTTCCATTAGAGGGATGATATCTCTCCATCATTATTGTCTCCTCTTGAGTCATCTAGTCAAAAATTCATCAAAATCAAGGATCGTCTTATTATTAAGAATCGTAGTATTAAATACATACCAGTCTCAGGGAATTCCTCCAAGAGCAATGAGGACGAGCTCTCGATCAACTACTTCTCCTATGGCAAGGAGATCATTCCTAATTTTTTTGAGCCTCATAAAATATGATGGAGGCTCATGAATCTTCCCCTGCACATAGTCCATGAAATCTTGATCTTCTAATACCAAATCCAAGGACATCTTCCATGCATGATAAGAAGACTTGTTAGTCAACTTATCATCAGACCATTTGGTCCTTGACAAGACTTATTCTTCCGTGATTTCTTTTCACACTATCTTGGGCTTTGTATTCACCTCAGCTTTGATACCATGTTAATTTTAGATAAACATGATATGTTCTATATTCTGAATGTAGTTTTACTTTAATCTTTCGTATAGGCCCAATTCAACACATAAACATGAAAGTAAAATGCAGATAGAACATAATAATAGATCAACAGAAGACAAGCCAAATAATGTAGATTAGATTTTACAATTCTTCTTGTCCAACAAAGATAGATAGTGATGTGCGTTACGACAGTCAACAGGATACATCAGCCAACCTTCCAAGTGTCACACACACCCCTCAAAGACAGCTCCAAAAGTCAACGCAAGTCAACAAAAGAATCTTTAATCCAGATTTTCAACATCATCCATATTTCCGGCATCATCCATATTTTTGGCATCCATTTCTGGCATCATTTCCGGCATCCATATTCACACGTGGGAAAGAGAGAAGTCTCTTCTAGTCTATACGAACCAATAAGATCATGAGGAATGTGTGATGAGATGATGATGAAATGGACATCATATCTCTCCAATTTATATTAGTTAGTGAGGGTGTGTGACGCACTTTTTAGGCTTGTGAGCCTACATTACAAATATGGCCGACCTAGCACATGTGTGGAAAATAAAATCAAAATATATGTTTTGCTCATCCAAACAAGATGATCTTTAGATCAACCTTGCACCTCTTCGAAAGGGGAACCCAACAAAAATATAATCATCATCATATGAGCAGTGCAACCTGGAGTTTGGACCTAGTTTCCCAAAATTAACAGTGTTGCTACTCTGACAACAAAATATGATGGTTAAATAAGAAAGGTCGCTCTAAACAAATTGGCAAATGCTTACAAGATTCTCGGTACTTTGTTTTGGACACAAGATTTTTTTTAATGGTCTAACAATATTTACTTAGAATATATCTCAACATAGATTTATTACTTATATTCTACATAAGCCACATATTATTGAAAAAGTGATCTGCATGGTTGAAATTGTCAACATAAATTTCAAGTTATGAGTCAAAATATTCCTTTCAATTTATAATTGGGCATTTCTTATTTGTTGTATTTTTCCTACTTTTGTACTTATTCTCATTTTATCTTTCGTGGCTTTGAGAAACACTGAAGGTGTTATACTTGATTTCATATCGTTGAAGGTTATAGTAAATCAGTCTGGAAAGGAAAGATTTGCAAATCTCAAGCTTAGACATTAGAATATGTTTATCACCTTTTTAAATAAATCAACAATAAGATCAACATGACATAGTCTTATTCTATCATCTTTTCGTAGTGAAACAATGGCCCATTTTATTTGATGTGTTATTTACCTCGAACTACTTTTCACCAACACGTTCTTTACCTCCAATTTCTTTTCATCCACCATATAAATGTTTTAATCTTATAATTATTTGTCAAATTTACTGAAGACTTGCACCTTGCTTCATATTTCAGAAACTGTATTTGCACATCTTGCTCCTTGTGTAAATATTTCAGAAACTCTATTTGTTACTTGACTCTAGTGTGGGTAGGTTACAAGAAATGTGATTGAAAAAAGGATGGGGAGACAACGCAAATCATGTCTCAGATATGATTCGTATGTTGTTGGAGATCCTTCAGGCACCTAAGCCATCGACTTTGGAAATGTTTCTAGGAGGGATTTCCATGTTTTTTTTTTATGTTGTGATTCTTTCACCTCATGGTTATTTTGGGCAGGAAATTTTTTTATGAATGCCAGACAAGACATTGGTGGAAAGGTATATATATATATATATATATTTTATAATTGCAATGTCCATTCCATGATATTCTCTCTTTTTTGTTTGATTATATTTTGAACATTTCTTTTGATTCTGTTTTGTATTTTAACTATGAAATTGAAAATACTTGATATCATGTCCATTTAAACAACCAAAGCTTGAAGATGAAATTAGTATTACACGATATTGATTGAAGTCTTTTTTAAATATTTTCATGACTATTAGAAAAAATTACTTTCATGTTGTTATTTCAACACATGTTGTTTATATACTTGACCAAGTGTATGCATTAGAGAATGAAATGTTGTTTTGAATAAAAAGAAAATGATTAGACATCACATCTCATATTATTTGTTTTCACAAGTTATGTACAACTTGAGTTTTTTAGCATGTAACTTAGTTCACATGATTGTGCCTATGCTTTCCCTGAATGTTGAATACTAAGTAAGGTGTTTTTTTTTTATGGTGATGTTTTATTTTCTTTGTTTATACAGGTCATCTAGCTACATAGTGGCCACTATCGCCCAACTGAAGAAAACTTGTTCGAGTTTCTTGCTTTTATGGGGAAAATGACTTTGACATTGCTGATGTTGAGGTATATGTCGTATAAATAGTTTATAGTCTACTTCAATTTATATTCTATTGTTCATCATCTTTCATGTCTTACACTCTGCATTGTATCTTCTTTTGTTTTCAGAAAAGGAACTCATTATTGATGGTAAGAAGTACGAATTGAAGAAAGAGGATAACGATAACACTGGAGCGACAAATGCAAAAAGAGTGAGAGAAGAGACGGTTCTAGTGATACCCTTCGAACCAATATCATGCATAAGACACACACATAAAGACTGATGGTCAAGTCTTCAAATTTGGTGAATTCACCTGAAATATGGGAAGACAATGCATAACGCGTCTTGGATATGATTCATTTGTTGTAAGAGATCCTTTAGGCACATGCACCATCAACTTTGGAAATGTTTCTAGTAGGAATTCATATGGCTTTTAATGTTCTAATTATTTAACCTCAGGGTTATTTTGGGCAAGCAAATGTTTTAGGAATGCCAGACACGACATCGGTGGACAAGTAAACAATTTTTTTATAATTGCAATTTTCATTCCATGATATCCTCTCTTGATTGTTTGATTGTATTTTGGACGTTTATTTTGATTTTGTTTTGTCATTTAACTGTGAAATTGAAAATACTTGGTACCATGTCCATTTAAACAACAACCAAAGCTTGAAGATGAAATTAGTATTACACGATATTTATTGGAATCTTTATATCTATTTTGTGGTAAAATATTTTCATGAATATCAGAAAAGTTTACTTTCATGTTGTTATTTGAGCACATGTTGTTTATATACTTGACCAAGTTCGTGCGTTAGAAAATTAAATGTTTTTGCGAATAAAATGACAAGGATTAAATATCACACCTCATATTATTTGTTTTCACAAGTTATCTACAACTTGAGCTTTTTAGCATATAACTTAGTTGACATGATTGTTCCTAAGCTTTCCTTGAAGGTTGAATACTAAGTTACTAAGGTGTTCTTTTCTATATATGGTGACATTAATTTTTTTGTTTATATAGGTCATCTGGCCACATTATAGTGGCCACTATCGCCCAACTGAAGAAAATTTGTTCGAGTTTCTTACTTGTATGGGGAAAAACGGCGTTGACATTGTTGATGTTGAGGTATATGTCGTATAAACTATTTATAGTCAAATTTACTTCATATTCTAGTGTTCATTGTCGTTCATGTCTTACGCTCTGCATTGTATTTTCTCTTTTTTTCAAAAAATGAACTCAGTATTGATGGTAAGAAACAGAAATTGAAGAAATATGAGAGCAATAACATTGGAGTGACAAATGCAAAAAAAGAGAGAGAAGAGAACTGGTCTGGTGATGCCTTTAGAGCCAATATCCCACATAAGACACACATAAATACTGATGGTCAGGTCTTCAGAGTTGGTGAATTCACGTGCAATGCCTTGGCAACACAATGATAATGTTTTGAAGTGATAAAACATCATTTAATGTGTAAATTGTAGTCCAACCAATATTAAGTTGGAAACTCATTGTAAGACATTAACATTTCATATAATATAATTTATGTGGTTGAAATTATTTATAATTGCACTTGATATTGTTTAGTATTTTAATTAACATATGCAACTTTATGTTTTCATATTAGATGAACATGCACATGGTATGATATTTTTTAAACCATACAAATTAATTTATGTTGATTAATAATGAACACATAAAATCAATTTAAAATTACTAAATTAGTAGTTTATATTGATTAATGATGAACAAAAATGAAATAAATATACCACTAAATTAGTCATTTAACATGATTATTAATGAAAGTAAATGAAATGAATATAAACTACTAAATTAGTCGTTTATATGATGAATATGAAACTACCAAAAAAAGATAAATGACCACTGCAAATGATAAATTTGTGATTACAAATAATGACTAAATTTTGCATATATATGACTATTAATAGCTAATTTACAGTATCTTATAACACGACCAAAAATTTAGTCATATTTATTTGGTCATTAATTAGTTTCAAACGATGACTAAAATTTGCTTATATATGACTATTAGTAGCTAATTTACAGTATCTTATAACACGACCAACATTTTGGTCATATTTCTTTGGTCATTAATTGGTTTTCTTGGGTGATTATATAGTAATATATTTTGTTGTATATTTGGTCATTAATTGTGACAATTAATGACTATTGAATCAATGGTTAAAGCAATGACTAACTTAATGACTAAATCAGTGACTAAATTAATGACCAAATATACTACTAGACAACAAAATTGAGATAACCAATTAATGACTAAGCTAAAAACGACTAAAAGTTGGTCGCGTTATAAGATACTGTAAATTAGCTACTATTGGTCACTGACCGAAAAATAGTCATTTATATGCAAATTTTAGTCATTTTTTTAGTAACTAATTAGTTATTTTGTAGTAGTGAGTACACACTAGTGCGCTTTATATAAAACACACCAGTGCATTGTATGTATGAAGTGCACCGTTGTTTTCGTAGTATTTAAAAACAACTTTGCAAGGCTTCTTTAGCCTCTACTATGCATCGGTGTGTTACATATATATCAAGCACACCGGTGCATGTTATGATTATAAATGCAACACACAAAAAAACATCTGCAAAAACCTCCACCCACCAACCTCCTCTAGTGACCTCCGCTACAAACGCATATCTGGGCTATTTTTATAAGGGCTTCCTGAAAAACATCTGCTAGAGGGTATTTTCCTTGTACTAGTTTTCAAAGGTATTTGAGACTCTGAAAGGCCTCCCATATATTCGTGATCATGATCATGCTTTTTATTTGATTCCAGGAAGTGTTCCTCCAAACATCATGCCTTACAGATATCTCTATGCCCAAAAGAGTGAAATTGAATGCGTGGTTGCAGAAATGTTAGAGGTTAGTATAATTCAACCTAGTCAAAGTTATTTTTTGGCTCTAGTACTATTGGTGCACAAGAAGGATGGATCATGGCGCATGTTTCCGAATTATAGGGAGATCAACAGTCTCACTATTAAAGATAAATTTCCCATTCTTTTCATTGATTAATTATTGGATGAATTACATGGAGAAAATTACTTCACCAAGTTGGATCTTCGTTCGGGATATCAGCAAATTAGAATGAAGACTAAATACATTCCAAAAAAAGCATTTAGAACTGATGAGGGTCATTATGAATTTATTTTCATGCCTTTTGGCCTTACCAATACATCTTCTACATTTCAAGGTTTGATGAATTCCATTTTCAAACCCTTCCTTAGAAAATTTTTGTTAGTATTTTGTGATGATATACTAATTTATAGTAGGCCTTGGAAGGATCATGTTCAACATGTTGACAGGGTGCTCAAACTATTGGAGGAGAAACAATTAAATGAAAAAACCTCCAAATGTTTCTTTGGAGTACATGAGGTGGAATATTTGGGTCATATTGTATCTCATGAGGGTGTTAAGGTAGACCTAACAAAATTAAAGCCATTAAGGAATGTAAAATCCCCACAACCATAAAGCATCTGCGATGATTTCTTCGGCTAACATGGTATTATCGCAATTTTGTTAATAATTATGGGAGAATAGTAACACCTCTAACAACATTACTGAAGAAAGATGCATTTTCTTGGACTCCATAAGCAACTAAGGCCTTTGAATATCTTAAAGAGGCAATCTGCTAAGCACCAGTCTTAGCTACGCCAGACTTCACAAAAACCTTTATTGTGGAATGTGATGCCTCATGAAATGGAATTGGTGTTGTTTTAACCCAAGAAGGAAGACTAGTTTCCTTTCAAAGTTGTCTAATAAAAGGAAAGTATTTAAACAAATTAACCTATTTATGAAGAGGCCCATGTTGTAAATATTATATGCACTAAATAAATGGAGACCTTACCTAATGGGAAGACAATTCAATGTAAAAACAGATCATGATAGTCCTAAATATTTTTTGGAACAAAGATTATCTTCAGAAGAGCAGCAAAAATGGGTCACAAAAATGTTGGGTTATGACTTTGAAATCATCTACAAAAAAGGGAAGAAAAATGTTGTTGCAGATGCACTCTCGAGAAAGGATGAGGATGTGGAAGCATTTATTTGTGACATTTATATTATCCAACTATATTGGATAACCAAGTCAAGGGATGAATGGAATAATGATGAATAAATGTGGACACTCATTCAAAAGTTGCAGCAAGATCCCAGTACATATGATACATTTAGCTAGAAAAATGATTCATTATGGTAAAATTATTGCTTATATCTTTATAAGAATTCCCAAATCAAGAAAAATATTCTTTTGGAATTACACACCTCTCCCTTAGGAGGACACTCTAGATTTTTAAAAATTACCACAGGGTCAAGAAGGAATTTTTTTGGGATGACCTTAAATCTGATATTCAAAATTTTGTGGCAGAATGTTTGGTTTTCCAATAAAATAAATTTGAGACAATTAAGACCCTGGGTCTGTTACAACCTTTATCCATTCCAAGTCAACGTCTGGAGGAGGTTTCAATGGATTTTATCACAGGTTTACTCAAGTTCGAAGGAAAGAGTGTCATCATGGTGGTAGTTGATATACTTACCAAGTATGTACAATTTTGTGCATTATCTCATCCATTATAAATTTAGTACAGTTTCTACTTCATTTATGGAAACAATTCAAAGGCTACATGGAAACCCAAATATTATTGTAAGCGACAAAGATCCTATTTTCACTGGAAATATTTGGACGAAATTATTTTCTTGTCTAGGTACTCAATTAGTTCATAGCTCATCTTATCATTCTCAATATGATGGAAAAAATGAGATAGTGAACAAATGTTTGGAAGGATATCTTTGTTGATTTGTATCTGATAAGAAAACACAATGGATCAAGTGGTTACCTCTAGTTGAATGGTGGTATAACACTTCCTTCCATACTGCAGCAAAAATGACCCCATTTATGGCACTTTATGGATATCATCCACCATCCATCACATCATATTTAAGATAAAAGTCTAAGGTTCAAGCAATGGGAGATCACATCAAGCATCAACGACAATTTCTCCAACTCTTAAAGGATAACCTTACTTTGGCGCATAATCAACTGAAACAGAGGCATATCAACATCACAGCAAAAGAAGTTTTGATGTAGGCGACTGGGTATTTTTACGACTACAACCATACAAAAATATGTCCCTCAAACAAGCTAAGGATAATAACTTATCACCAAAGTACTATGTGTTGAATTTCCATGATCTTGGGTCTAGGTTAGAGTCTTAAAATCACTGAAACTACCAAACCAAGAATCTCAACCAAAACTATTTTGCGCAGCAAAAAATATAAAGCAGTAAATCACATATGCACATGTATACACAATTTTTAACAAAAGTGTACAATAATGTACAACCCACACTTCATTATATTAAACCAAATATGAATAACACAAAAATCTATGGTATACAAGATACAATGAAAAACTTTTTCTGTCGACCCTTCACTTCCATATTTCTCACTAACTTCCCCTTAGTCCTTCAAAGGACAACACATCGAGACTTCATGAGGGTTGTCACCTAACACTACTGCATGTCTCTTTTGCTACATGTACATGGGCTAATACAATCTTCTCTCTAGGTTGTCCACTTCCCTAGCTCCAAACTTCCAGGCTAGCAGCCGCCTTTTTTCATCAAGGTGCTCACTAACTGCCCCTTAGTCCTTCAAAGTACAACACATCGAGACTCTGGGAGGGCTGCCACCTAACACTGTTGCACGTAACTTTTTCTGCATTTACATGGGTTGATCCAATAATCTCTCTAGGCTGGAAAATTCCCGAGATCCAAACTACCATGCTATCAGTCACCTTTGTTCATCAAAGTGCTGCACTTCGACACCAATATTCACCCAACCTTCATCTCCTCTTCGTCACTTCAAGATAGCTTGTCAAGGGCTAATTTGGGTAGCCAACACACTTTCCTCCACCAGATCAATGGAACCCAATACTACACTACAATATCTACACTGATGAAGGCTATTGATCATCAAATCACGCCTCCAAATTACCTCCCATAAGCTGCTAGATAAACTTGTCCAAAACTGGTCAATATCTTTTACCCAACACAAGATATTGTTGCTCCAAGTTTGTTGTGTTATTGTTGTTCCAAAATGTGACTGGTTAGGGCATCAATCATCCTGCAACAACCCTCAACCATGCACCCAAACATCCCTAAATGACTGTGGCCTCATCAAGGAAGGTTCCTCTCCATATGTGTTGTTTTTATGGGCATGTTTCAGCCCAAGAACTCTCCATGTTGTCCCTGTTTTAGGTTGGTAAGGCCTGCGGCCTACCACAGTGACTTGTTGTCACCTACAACCAAACAAAACAAATTTTCCCTTACCTTTATGCTACCCAAACAAACCTACATTCACCCCTCTTCAAACTCAGCCTGATTGTAGGATATAGCAACCCTCCACGAAGTCACCAAGAGGCTCCAACAACCCTAAAACTCCCATGTTATCCTTACCTTATTTTTTCGACTAGATCAGAGGATTCCCAGGTTGCTACAATTGGATGAGGATAAGTGTCCTTCATCACATCATATTTATACACTAACATGAGGGCTTCCAAAACATCACAATAGGGCTTGAACAGTTTTCACAAGCCTAAATAACCTTAGGTTGACTTTGACACTTCATGCGCAAACCCATTTAATAACTTCAAAAATCCATATCTCACTAAGGACAACTCAGAATTCGACTATTTTAGAAGCATTGGATTCTCCTTTTAGCCCTTTATCATCTCATTCCATCACACGTCCAAAGTGCTCCATGGAAATTCCCCAAAACAAGATTGGTGCAAAACCCCATGCTTGGGTTCCAAGCCCACAAGTGACTCTTGTGGCGCTTTTCCCTCCAATCCCCGAACCCTAGGGCTTGGAGTACCTCCCAAGTTACTAAAAAATCAACATTCCCTCTTATTGAGGGAGGTACTTCCAAGAATAAGAAGTCACTCATCATCATCATCACTAATCAGAACACTCTCCGAACTCTTGGTGCTCAAAATCGCAGCAATCCTTTTTCTGTGATCTACGCTTCTCTCGAAAGTGTCACTATCAATGTTGGAAGCATCCTACTTCTTCTTCTTCTCCTGTACCGCTTTCCAATCTCTCCATGATTACTTCTTGGTAGATGTGGAAGAACCCTTTCTCCCCACTAACCACATGCTTTTCTTGGGAAGCAAAGTCTCCCTCTAAACCTGCAAGATCCCACTAGAACTAGACTCCCTTAGAGCCTATAGAATTTGGACCTTCTTCATTGGAAATTGTATTTTCCCCTCTGAAACCTACACCTGCACCTGCTTTTTTGGAACCTGCACCTACTCCACCTTCTTCTTCTTCTTTCCATGATTCTAAGGCTTGTCTATCAACCTATAGAGATCATGCTCTCTAACTCCAAGCACAATCTCATTATAGCTAGAGCCTCTAGGTATGAGTCTTGCCTTCCCATCCTGTAAAAAGACCTCAAACACCTTCTTCTCAATCATCGAGATAGAAATCACGCTATATCTTAGTCCTAGTACAAATATTACATCCTGGACCCGCACCACTCGTCCTTTCTCCATCTTAAATGGAACAACACTTGATCCTTGGATCTCCAACTGACCCTTGTCACCCAACACCATGTGCAACTTGGAGTCTCATTCAACTAGAGTTTCAAAAACCTCTTGTGACCCTGTCATATGTTTCATCGCACCATTATCCATATATTATCCATCCTCATTGACAGTACCCTGCAATAAATGATAGATCATATCAAATTCCTCCTCCTCCAATCTCCTAGAGAGATCATCTATCTCAGCTAAAGTGGCAACATCAGCGACCTGCTTCCCTTTTCTCTTCTCGTCATCTACCTTCTTCTTCATCAGACAACTTGACGAAAAATGACCCAACTCGCCACAATTGAAACACTTGACTTTACTCAAGTCCTTCTTTTTCTTACCCTTCATTCATGTTGCAAGCTCAACTTCCTCATCTGCACTCTTCGTTGGATGAAGATCCTCGTCTCACAACCCTTCCTGAATGAATTCGTCCCACAGAATATTCCAGTATGGAGATTTCTCTTTATCAATGATCCCTTTGATGAAGGGCTTCCATTCCTCTGTGAACCATTTTAATGAAATCCTCACCATAGCTCCATCTAAAATTTCACACTGACGACAACAATCTCATCTCTAACTTGAGACAATATCGTCAGATATGAAGCCACTCCTTCACCCGTAATCATCATGGTGGACTTAAAATTATCCTCAAATACCATTACATGGTTATCGTTCTTATTCTGGAACAAATTTTGAAAAGCCATCCACATCTCATGTGCGGTGTTCTTCCTGGATAAATGAGGTATTAGGGCATCCTTCACACCATCTAGGATGATCAATCTCGCCTTTTTATCCAATATTTATATATTTCTAGCTCCTTAGGGTCATTTGGCTTCTTGATGGCTTTCTCGAAAAATCCTAGATCATGTTTCCCTGCAAGACCAACCTGATCCTTTCCTTCCAAGGACTATAGTTGGACAACCCCTCCAACATGTCCTCATACCGGAGAACTGCCTACAAATTGGACATTGTCACCTACAATGTGACCAACTCCCTCTCTCGTTGTACTTCGCTGCGCACAAATATGATTCATTGACTTCCAAAGTAGCTTAGACACACTCTAATACCATGTTTAATTTCCACAATCTTGGATCTAGGTTATGGGTCTTAAAATCATTGACGTTATCAAACCAAGAATCTCAACCAAAAATACTTTGCATAGTGTAAAATATAAAGCAGTTAATCACATATGCACAAGTATACACAATTTTTTTTAAAAATGTACAATAATATACAACCCAATCTTCATTATATTAAACCAAATCTGAATAATACAACAATATATGGTATACAAGATACAATGAAAAACTTCGTTGCAGCTGCTCTATGTCGTTTATTGTCTTGTCGATCCTTCGCTTTCGTACTTCTCACTAGCTACCCCTTAGTCCTTCAAAGGACAACACATCAAGACTCCAAGAGGGATACCACCTAAAATTTTTGCATGTAACTTCTACGGCATTTACATGGGTTGATCCAATATGATCTCTAGGTTGGCCAGTTCTCGAACTCCAAACTACCAGGCTAGCAGTCACCTTTATTCATCAAGGTGCTACACTTCGGCACCAATATTCACCCAACCTTCAGCTCCTCTTCGTCACTTCAAGATAGCTTGTCAAGGGATACTTTTGGTAGCAAACACACTGCCCTCCACAAAACTTAAATGACACCCAATATTAACTGTAAGATTTGCACCGATGAATACTCTTGATCACTGAATCACGCCTCCAAATTGGCTCTCATAGGCTGCTAGATAAATTGATCTAAAACTAGTCAATATATTTTACCCAACACAAGATATTGTTGCTCCCAGTTTTTTGTGTTATTGTTGTTCCAAACTGTGACTGGTTAAGGCATCAATCATACTGCAATAGCCCTCAACCATGCACCCAAACATCCATAAATGACTGTGGCCTCATCAAGGAAGGGTCCTCTCTATACATTTTGTTGTTATGGGAAATTTTCAGCCCAAGAACCCTCCACGCTATCCCTTTTTTAGGTTGGTAATGCTTGCGGCCTACCACAGTGACTTATTGTCACCTACATCCAACCAAAACATACTTTCCCTTACCTTTATGCTACCCAAATAGACCTGTGTTGACCCCTCTTCAAACTCGGCCTTGCTGTAGCATAGAACAACCCTCCACACAATCACCAAGAGGCTCCAAAATCCATAAAACTCCCACGCTTTCCTTACCTTCTTTTCTGCGGCTAGATTAGAGGTGATTCTTCTCTCAACAAGCTCCTTATGATGCACAATTGGATGAGGATAAGTGTCCTCCATCACCTCATATTTATACACTAACATGAGGGATTCCAAAACGTCACAATAGGGCTTGAACAGTTGTCACAAGCCTAAATAACCTTAGGACGACCTTAACACTTTATGTGCAAACCCATTTAATAACTTCAAAAATTCATATCTCACTAAGGACAACTCGGAATTCGACTATTCTCGAAGCGTTTGATTCTACTTTCCACCCTCTATCATCTCATGTCCAAAGTGATCCATGGAAATGCCCCAAAAAACTATTGATGCAAAACCCCATGTATGACCCCTTAGACTCCTATATATAGAAAGGAGGTTTTGTCATTTGAATCATCCAATAATTGTTCATTTATGTAATGTAAAGGAGGTTTCCCCTCGAAGAGGATAATTTTTAAGTTGTTGATCTATATTTCCTTCTATTTTGAGAGTTGGTTGCATAACACATCATAATATTGAATCCTATTGTTTCTTATAAAGTTTATTTTGGTTGTACATTTTTGTTTTAAGGCCCATTTAAGACTTCAAAATTTCTCTAATGATTGTCTTATATCAGTGGTCAATGCTCCTCCAAGGATCATTGAACATAGGCTCCAAAAATACCCTCCAACAATAACTCAGCTCCACCTAAGTCACTATGCTTAGGGTCTTTATCAAGTCGCCTTCACACAATGATTTTCTTCTCCAATAACCAATGACCACAAGCCTCACAATATTTCCCTCTAAAAATGACAAGGTTGCTCCAATATCACTGTACACAGAGTCTTCCACAACAACCCTCACAATAATTATTCACCTCTTGGATCATTGTACTTAGGGCTCCACAAATCATCCCTCTCACAATCCCTTTGCACACTTCAAGTTTATTGATCTTAAAGAAAAAGACACATTGTTCAAACCTTCCTTATTGGACAGAATTCATTATACCATCAACACTCCAATCATCAAACTAGAAGACACAACCACATACTTATCATGAACTCAGAATAGCCTTGAAGGACTCAATCTAGGGCATACTTCTTAACATTACTTGGCCTTGATCTTCATCCTGTAACACTTCAAATTCAGACCCTTAATTTACTCAGGATCATACGTTATTACTTATTTATTTATCTCACTTTCAACCCTTAAAATTTGTGTCTACACTTAGAAGAGGTTCGGTCCTCACTTTTGTAGCAGAACAGGGCTCTCAACATCAACATCTAGTCATCCTAAGGGCCTCATCCCTCCTTGATAGAGCAGGAAATACTTTGTCCTATTACACATAGACAAAATGCAAACTTTTAGCCCAGAACCACTAAAGGATGTTCATCCTTCCTCCACATAAACTCAGTTTCTTTCACAAGATAAACTCGACCCCTTTCCAACCTTTGTAGCACAATACAGACCTTGCTATCCCTCCTTCAGCGCAGTTATCCCTTGAGGCTTGACATCCTTCTTAGGATCTTATCTCCACCTAGATGATTTCACTTATGATGCTCCTGAATGATCTTCACCTCATCTCTACTTAGAGTACACTAGGTGGAGTCATTAATCACCAAGGGGCATGACTTCTAGCCCAAGCTGACTTGAGTTAACTTGTCAAACCCCCACTAACATACCAACCTAGATCCATCTTAACTCCGGATCTATCAAGCGTCGAGAAGGATCAAATCTCTTGAGGTGCAACCCTCTTTTTTGAGTGCAAAATTTGAAGAAATATTTGCACCTCAAGATATTTTATCCCTCTTGGAGGTTGATAGATCCGTAGTTAAGATGGATCTAGGTCGGTTTAATTGTTAACTTTATTTTTTCATTTAATTTTTATTTTTATGCAATTTCACTAAGTCAAAATGTTTTAATTGATAATTTTATTTTTATTTTTTTCATTTTTTTAAAGTAATTTAACTAGGTCGAAATGTTTATATAACATAATATAACATGATATTACAACATCTCTTCCATATTGGGATGGAGAGTGTCTCTCCGCTCAAAAATGTAATAAAATTAAATTTAAAAATATATATTTATAAAATATTTTGATTGTGAAATGAGAGGTGGTTATTATACATGTGGTATTGATGATTCATGGTATTAGCAAATGGTATGGCATGGTTAATAATATCCATGGTAAAGTGGGGCGAGTATCCATGGTTAAAAATATTCTTATATTGTAAGTATTATTTTGATTGTGAAATAAGAGATGGTTTTTGGGCATGTGGTATTGATGAGTCATAGTATTGGCGGGTGGTATGGTATGGTTAATAATATCCATGGTAAAGTGAGAATGAATATCAGTAGTTAAAACTATTGGTATATTGTAAGTATTATGTTTTTATGTGCTTATTAATGAAATGTAAATATGGTTACAAAATTATTATTTTAATTTATATGGTAAAATGGACCTTAATTTATCGTTATTATTTATATCTTATATATCTTAATGTGATGGAGATGTAGATATATCTCAAAAGTAATTCTAATATTTTTTCTTTTAGATTTAATAAAAAATGGTATAGAATTAAATTCAAAAAAAAAAATTATAAAATAGTTTGATTGTGAAATGAGAGATGGTTTTTGGGTGTGTATTGGTCCATGATATTGTAACAAAAACTATTTACAAGTTAATAATATCTATGGAAAAGTAGACATGAATATACATGGTTAAGCATAATGTTATATTGTAAGTTTATTATAGGTATTAAACTTTTTATGTACTTATTAATTAAATTTAAATATGGTTACAAAATCATTATTCTATTTTAAAAAGTTAAATGAATCTTAACTTATTGTTGCTACTTATAAGTTATATATTTTAATGTAATATGTATATTATGATTTACTTTTATCTAAAAAGTGGTTGGTAATTTTATTAATAAAAACAAATTTACAATGTAACAAATTGAATTTTATTGTTTTTATTACTTAACTTTTTACCGACACTACAACATCTCCCCCATACTAGCCACTATATTACTTTTAACCGACAAGTAAACGTTTACCAATCATTTACGTATTATAAATTGGACATATTAATATAAATTTAACACATTAAGCCGATATGTAAAAATGTTGACAAACTTTCTTACGTTACACCCACACATCACTCATATATTGGATTGTAGACCTATACTTGGTTGTAGAGCGCCTGACGCAAAAATGAGATTTATTTCATTTTTTTTGCCTTCACCATTGAATCCCTAAGTGCCCCTTAGTCCATCAAGGGTGCTTCTCATGCAACAAATGAATAAAAATTATTTTCTCCTTGGATCTTCACCCACAACTTTGGGTACAAAGCCCACTTCTTTGGTACACAAATGCTCTGGTCTTGAAAATTGCAGATCCAGATAAAGAGTTCGTGGTGTGTACAGATACTTGCAAGAGAGGACTTGGTTGAGCCATGATTCAAGGAGGACAGTTGGTATGTTATTAGTCAAGGAAGTTGAATGAGCACGAACATACATATGTGACTCGTGATCTCGCGCTGGAAACTATCATTCATGCAGTGAAGATGTGGAGACATTATCTTCTTGGAAGGAGGTTAATTTTGATGAATGATCATAGTGGGCTAAGGTATTTATTTGATCAACCTAATCTGAATGTCAGAAAAGCTAGGTGGTTGGTTATTTCTAGTGATTTTGGCTTCAAGATCGTGTACATCAAGGGAAAGGAGAAGATGGTTGCAGATTATCTTAGTAGAAGAGTGCAGGTGAATCACATTGCAAGAGTGAGCTCTTATGGGACAAACTAGCAGGATTAGATCTTGCAGGAAGGAAAGCAGGATGAAAGGTACCATCAAATTAAGCACGGGTTACAGCAGCAAGGTATAGGTGATCAAGATGTGGATTATCATCTCATGACAGATGGTTTGGTTATATTTAGGGATAGGATCTATATGCCAAACAACAGTGAGCTCAAGAAGCTTATCCTAATGGTATTTCGTGTCAAATCATATTCAGATCACCCGAGATAACAAAAGACATTGATAGTTGTGAAGAAGTTCTACTATTGTTTGAATATGAAGAAATAGGAGGTTGATTTCATCGAAAGTTGTTTGGACTGTCATCGAGTAAAAGCAGAGTGTAAGCATCCAAGTGGTTTATTGCAATTGATTCTGATTCCATATGGAAATGGCAGATCGTTTCCATGGATTTAATTATAGGTTTTCCAAGGACATCGAAGTAGCATAATTCCATCATGGTTGTGGTTGACAGGTTGACTAAGGTAGCTCACTTCATTCCAGTGAAGTCTGCAAATTTAGCTAGTGAGGTAGCTCATATTTTCATCAGGGAGAGTGAGGCTACATGGTGTTCTAAGAATATTGTATCTAATAGAGATGTCAAGTTCACTTCCGGGTTTTAGAAAGAGTTGTTTGCAAGTTTGGGGACATAGTTGGCCTTAAGCACAACTTATCCTCCACATATAGATGGACAGACAGAGAGGATTAACATGATTACTGAAGAAATGTTGAGGGTGTATTTCATGAATTAGAAAAAGAAGTGAAAAGAGTATCTTCCACTAGTATAATTTTCATATAACAATGGGTATCAGGAGTCCTTGAATATGAGTCTGTTTGAGGCACTTTATGGGCAGAGTTGTTGGTGAGCCCTGGTATTGCACCAAGAGTGCTGCAACTCCCAAGGGTTGCCCTACTTTACTTTATCAACCCGAGGTTCGTAAAAACTTGGAGGTGACAGTGTTATATACATAGCAGATGCATTATGTTCATGTCATCCTCTTATGCTTTACGAAAGGGTGCTATTTCTTAAACTATGAGAACAACTGGAAAGTAAATTGTTGGAAGGAAATGACAGAAAGGAAACTAAACTGAATTGTTGAAAGGAAATGACAAGAAAGGGAACTAAACTGAATTTCTGAAAGGAAATGAAAAGAAAGGGAACTAAACTGATTTTCTAAAAGGAAATGACAATAATGAAACTAATTTAATTCGCAGAAAATAAATGACAGAAAGGAAACTAATTTAACTTACTGGAAATAAATGGCAGAAAGGAAACTAATTATAAACCACTTAACTTGGAAAATTAGCTAAATTCACTCTACTTATCCTATAGTCTATATAACATGCTTCTATCCATGCAACTAAGCTATCCATGACTTAATTTTACTTGAAAATGACTTGATTTGCATCTTGGAGGGAAGAGCAGGGCTAAAGTGGCGAATTGAGGGCTTAGCGCATGAAAAAGGGATTAGAAGTGGAAAGCGGGGGTTAAAACCTTATAAAACCTTATAATGTGGTAGAAATGGATTTGGAGCAGAAATGAATGGAAATATACAATGGTGAATATGTGATAGAGGCGAAAGTTGCGATGTGCGATGTTGCAATCGCAATATCGCAAGTTTAAAGGGATAGCAATAAAGGTTAACGGAACAACTAAAATGTGCAAAGTGTGATTTGTGATGCGGTAAGTTCAGCGAAGTGTGAAGTGTGACTGTGACGTAGCAGAGTTATCACATCAGCAGAGTAAGCGGTAAGTGTTATGCGAAAAGGTAAACGGTGCAATTTGTGATTTGCGATTTCACAATATCACAATCGCAAGAACAAGTGGTAAGTGTTTAAAGGTAAAAGCTAAAATGTGCGAAGTGCGATGGGGTAAGTTTTGCAAAGTGCGATTTGCGACAGGCAACATGGTGGTGGGACCGATGGCGGAGCGTGATCACAATATCGCAATCGGCAAGAACCAGCGGTAAGAGTTAAAGGAAAAAGGGGAAATTTGCAATTTGCGAAGTGCGATGTACAGTAGTGGGAATTTCGAAGAGGAAGGCAGAGGTCAGGATTTTGATGGCTTTCAAGCGCTTTTGCGTTAAAACGAGTCTGGTGATAGTGACCAATAGAACGAAGGAATAAGGCAAGCAATCGGCAAAGGAGAGCAGTAAGTATTCAAGGCAAAAGGTAAGGGCTGCAAAGTGCGATTGCAATGTATAGTGGTGGGAATTTCGAGGAGGAAAGGCGGAAGATGAGTTTCGATGGTTTTTTTCAAGCGTTTAGCGTTAAAAAGGTAAAGGCAACCGTGAATAAGAAAAACAAAGGAATAAGGTGGCTGAAGGGTTTAAGTGTTGTTAGGGGAAAAGGTGGGTGCAGCAGTTGAAAATGAGCGAAGAACAGGAGGAAATGGAGGTGTAGAAGAAAGGTTTAGAGGCATAACGCAGAGATGGAAATAGTGAACATAAATCAATGTTTTTGGTCTGTGGGAAGGTCTACCCTGCCCAACTCTATCGACAGAGATGAGAGGGGTAGGCTTGACCACATATTTTGGAATTTTTCCTCTATTCTACTACTCACAAACAAATGTAAAACTACAACAGCCTACTGAAATCAACACTAAGCGGCAACTTGAAACATAAATGCAATTATCATAATACGAAGCTAACAAAATAATAGAAAGCAAAGAAAAGGTACAGCAGAGAGGCTGAGGCACGTGGATTGGGCCCTAAACCACAAGCCTAGCTCTCTGAAATTTAAAATCAGTAAAAGGAAATCAGTCTACTCATTTCATTGAAAGAATAACCTCATACATCTCTGAGAGTTTGATCACTGAAATAATAAAAACTCAATAACTTGCAACAGAGTTCCAACTAGAATCGACTAACTGACTAGAATATACTAACTGACTCACTCTTCCTAGCTCTATCTCTGCTCTATTTATTCTACAAGGTAGCTACCAAAATCTCCCTAGAAAATGGTGATTGAGTCTACTTGACTCCCAGTGAACAAGGATTGGGTGCACTCTTCTTTGAGTTGCTTGGTTTCCTTTGGAATTTGAATTGCTGGAGAGAATCCTTGGGGATCCTTTGGCTACTTTTTGAATTCGAATTGCTAGAGAGAATCTTTGGGATCCTTCGGCTGCCTTTGAGGGTGGACAATCCTCCTATAATTCCTCTTTGTTGTCCCCTTCGTGTCTTTATGATAAAATCCTTATAAAAATTATTAACAATTCCTGATTTCTGCACTCAACCTTATATTAGACACTCAGATTATGTTAGCCTAAATCACCACCTATACTAGCATCATATAACCAAATAATAATAAAAATGAAAGAAAAAGAAATCTAAGAAGGCAAAAAGGTGACTATTAACCCCTCTAAATATGTCTAATGATGGAGCACATCATCATCCTCTAAGCAACTAATCCTCCTATTGCATTTCCTTTAAGGCTCTGACAGCCCCCCCGATTTCCTAAGGAAAAAGTGTGGGAGTTTCCCCAAGGGAGTGAAAACCTTTATTATTTTCTGCATTCTCCCATTCTCTATCTTGTGCATTGGTGTCCTCTTCATCATTCAGCCCCAGCAGCAAAGGTGGGTTGAGCTTTAATCCAAACCATTGGATCTTTTTGGCCTACATGGCCCTCTTGTATAATGGTTCCTTTTCCAATGCACCCCTCAGTATTTCTGGAGTATGGTACCCTTTGTTCTTGAGGCTGTGAGGGAGGTTGGTCCATCTCCTCTGGCTGGCCATAATGCACTCATCTTCTATCTGCCTAGAGACATCATCAGTGCGGCCTATCATCTGGTTTTGAGCCTGAAGGTAGCTTTCAACCAGTGCAGGGTCCCTTTCAATCTCTCGATGGTTAAGGATGGCTCCTCTTGGGCTAAACAATTCTGGTCTGATATATAAGGGTTATCTATTTCTCTTCCCATGACCTTCCATATCTCTTTTGCTCTAGTGTCTTCATTCACCATCCAAGATGCTAGAGCCATTAGCTGCATATCCCCCATTGTAGGATTGGGGTCCCAAATATCCAGATTTGTTAGCACAAAGTTATGCACATAAAACTCTGCCATCTTTTCCTGATCATCCATCTTAGCTTGCTTGTAGAAATTCATGAATTTCCTGAAATCTTGGAAAGGTAGTGATCCATGGGAGGCTTGAGTTTTGATTTAAAACAGAAGCCATTTTTCTTTGAGGTACACAGCATATGATTGAGAGGGGAATCTATGCTGAAGGGCGTCTATGCATAAGTCCACTATGGTGGCTACTTGCTCCTCTTTTTGCTGCAATTACTCCTTTAGTGATACATTCTCTACCTGTGTCTTCTGCAGTTGCTCCTTCAGAATTATCTCTTCGATTCTTTCCTCCCCCCTTGGTGATTCTTCAATGATCATCGGGCTTGTGGGAGAAGTCTCTGGCTCTCTCTGATTCTTGTCAGCTCCGGAATACCTAGAGGTCTGCCTTTTTCTCTTTGCACTCAGAGGAGCTATGGTGGAAAATATCTTTTTGTATTGAGGGGATGTGGTGTTGTGTTGTGAGTTTGTTTCTCTCCCACTTTCTGCTATCTTTATGACTTCTATGGCCATCTCTTATGTTCTGCTTTGGCCCTTTGTCTCTTCCTCTTCTTCTTATGGTTCTTCTTGTTTCTGTTGGTTCTTCCTCTTCTTCTTCTTCTGGTTCTTCTTGTTTTTCTGGTTCTTCCTCTTCTTCTTTAAGTGTTGTGTGCTTTCGTCGGTCTCTCTTTCCTTTAAAAAAATTCAATCTACTAGTTTGGATGAGACGGAATCTCCTTTTATTAGACAGCGCAGCTAGTTTTGGAGTGCTTATGTAACTCGGCTCAACTCCAGTTATGTTGTAGACAGTGTTTCCTTCTCTTGTTAGTTCATGATGGACTGTGTGTTTTCTCCCCTCGTTCTCCTCTACCCCACTGATTTAAATTCTTTTCTTTTGCATGCCCAGGTGGCATGTACTTCCAGTTTTATTCCAATCATACCTCACAGTGGTGACTAAGTTAACTAGCCACCTTTCTACCCCTTAAACTCTAAGTCTGCAAATTAATTATTTCTGGCTATTATGGATCTGTAGCAAGGGTTGAGAAGCTATACCTGAGTTTACCTGTTGTGGTCAAGGTGTTTGCAAGAGTTGGAGGTTGGAGACAAGCCTTTTAGAGCGGCTGCATTCTTCACTGTATTCCTGTAATCTGAATGAGCAGCTTGTTGAATGAGCATCTTCCTGAGTGAGATGTTAATCTTTGCTTGTTGTTTATCTCTGATATGGATGTCGCGTGGGGTGCTTGAGATGCCATGGGTGGCAGTTTCGTTCTTCTGGAGTCTGTTATGCAGTTTTCCTTGTTGTTCTTCTTGGCAGTCCATGAAAAAATTTGTTTTTGAAGGAACTCCCTGATGTTTGTAGTAGTCAGTGTCTTGCTTCTCTTGCTACATTGTGCTCAGGAATGGATGAGTGTGGTGTATGGAGGTGATGGAGGAAGTTATGAAGATGAATGGAGTGAATAATGGGATGGATGGTAAGCCAAAAGAAGGGAAAAGAAGATGAATGCTTCCCTGTGTTTCCAGAAACATTAACAACCTGCAAAACAGCAAACACAAAAAACACAGAGATGCAGATGTATCTTCTCTTCTTCTTCTTTTTTTGTTCTTTTTCTCTCTTTTTTTCTTCTCTTTTTTTTTTTTCTTTGAAATAAAGTGGGCAGCCTCCATGGAGGTTTTCAACCCACAAAATTGCCTTGGGCGTCTCAAAGAATTTTTCACCCATGGATCTTTATTCTTTCTTTCTTTATTTTTTTCTTTTTTTTGAACAAGTGAGCTACCTCCATAGAGGTTTTCAACCCACAAGATTATTATTTTTTCTTTTTTCTTTTTCAGGAAGTGTGGGAAACAATGCAGTTTCCCATCACATACACCTCTCTGCTTATTGAATTTATGAACTCTACCTTTGACAAAGGCTTCTTGTAAATTTTAAGTCTGTGACCATTGACAAGCAAGGGGATTCCTTCCTCATCTATGGTTATGATTTGAACTGCGCCATTATCAAAACATTTTTCCACTATGTAAGGTCCTAACCATCTTGTCATCAACTTGCTTTTAAAATATTTAAACCATGAATCATACAACAGCGCCCAATATCCTTCTTGGAAGGTCTTTTCTTTGATGTTCTTGTCATGCCATACCTTACTTTGCAGTTGAAATACCTCTATGTGAAGAAGTGTTTTCATTTTGAACTCATCCAATCCATTTAGTTGCAGCAACCTCTCTTTTTGAGCATTTGATAGATCTAGATTTAATTTAGTTCCATTCTTAAAGTATTGAATTCAAACTCAACTGAAAGTAGAGCTTTCTTACCATAGACTAGTTCATAAGGAGTGAATCCTATTGTTGTCTTCCAAGTAGTGTTGTAGGCCCAAGTAGCTTGTACCAATCTATCTTCCTAATCTTTTCTGCTGCTGCTCAAAACCTTGGTGAGGATGCTCTCTAAAGCTCTGTTAGTTACTTCTACTTGGCCATTCGCCTGAGGGTGATAGGCAGTAGAAGTTCTATGCTTAATCTTGTGCTTCCTTAAAATATTCTCAATGAGGTGAAAGGTGAATTGTGCTCCCTGATCAGTGACTATTTCTCTGGGGTATCCAAATTTTTAAAACACATTCTCCCTTGGAAATTTTGCTACTTTCTCCTCGGTTACTACCTTCACTGCTTTTTCTTCAGCCCACTTTGTCAAGTAATCAGTGCAGACTGTGATATAATTTTTTTGTCCGGATGGTGGATCGATAGGTCCAACAAAGTCCATGCCCCACTTATCAAATGGCTCAAGAGCCACCTGAGGCTGTAAAGGCATTTCATCCCTTTGTGTGGGTTTTCCCATCCTTTGGCACTAGTCACACCTGCTGGTGTATCTTCTGGAATCTTGGTGAAAGGTAGGCTAACAGTATCCTGCCTGCAAAAATTTGTAAGCAGTTCTCTTTGCAGCAAAGTGGCCTCCACATGGGTTGTCATGACATTCAGAGAGGATATCAAAAAAATTCTTCCTCCCTCACACATCTTCTTAGGATTTGATCAGGGCCTAGCTTGAAAATATTTCCCCCAATCCATGTGAAAGGGGCGCTTTTTCTGATGATTTCGCTCCTCTCCCTAAATGAAATATTAGGAGGGAGTTTTCTAGCAACCAAGTAGTTGACTATATCAGCAAACCATGGTGAGAGTGCTGATATGGCAAAGAGGTGTTCATCTGGTAGTTGGTCATCCACCATTCCTTCTTCACCTGCAGGGAGAACTAACCTGGACAAAAAATCTGCAACAACATTCTCCTTTCCAGTTTTATCAACAATAGTCAAATCAAATTGTTGCAAAAGTAACAACCATCTAATTATCCAAGAATTTACATTTGGTTTGTTCATTAAATACTTGATGGCTACATGGTCAGTGTGGACAAAGGTCTAATATTCAGTGACAGAATGCCTAAATTTTTTCAATGCATGGACAATGGCTAACATCTCCTTCTCAGTAACAGTATAATTCAGCTCGGCCTTTGACAAATTCTTGCTGATGAAATAAATGGCATAAGGGATTTTGTCCTCTAATTGTCCTAATGTTGCCCCTACAACTTTGTCAGATGCATCAGTTTGGATGTGGAAAGGCAGAGTCCAATTCGGACCTCGGAGGATGGGGGCAGTATTCAAATGTTTCTTAATGAGCTCGAAAGCCTCTTGACAAGGACCGGACCAAATAAACTCAAAATCTTTGGCCAATAACCCAAATAATGGCAAAGCCATCTTGCTGAAATATTTGATGAACCTTATATAGTAACTAGCTAAGCCAAGAAACTCCTGACATCTTTTTTCTTTTGAGGAGAAAGTACCCTTTTGATGATAGTGATTTTGTTCGAGTCTACCTGTATTCCTGCTTTGGATATGGAGTGTCCTAATACAACCCTTGTTTTCTTTAGGAATTCACACTTTTCTGGGCTCAAGGAGATATGCATCTCAATGCACCTCCTTAGTACTTTACCCAAATTGGAGAGAGCTTCCTAGAAATCATCCCCATATGGTGTGAAATCATCCATGTAGATTTCGACAGAGTCATGGACTAACTCAAGAAAGATGCCCAGGACAGCCCTTTGGAAGGTGGTTGGGGCATTGCATAACCCAAAGGGTAGGACTGTATAAGAAAAGGTACCCCAAGGGCAGGTGAAAGTAGTCTTATCCTGGTCTTCACGGCTGATTTGAATCTGATTGTACCCACTGAACTCATCTAAGAAGGAAAATAATTTATTCCTTGCAAGGCCATCCAAGACTTGGTCTATAAAAGACAAAGAGAAATGGTCTTTCTTGGTGGCTTTGTTAAGTTCTCGATAATAAACACAAATTCATCACTTCCATTCTTCTTTGGGACTAGGACAAGAGGAGATACCCACTCACTGTCGGATATAGGATATATGAACCCTGCATCCAATAGTTTCTGCAGCTCTTCTTTGACTATGTCCTTCAGAGCTGGGTTCATCCTTCTTTGGGGTTGTCTCATAGGCTTGCATCCTTCTTGATGTAAACGTGATGCTTTCATACTGAAGGATTCACCCCTTTTATGTCCTTGTAATCCCAAGAAAATGCTTCAACTTTTTCTTCCAAAAGCTGGCATAGTTGCTTCTCTTCTTCATTCGAGAGGTTTGGGTTGATTTTCAGAGATCTGGATGGGCCAAACTCAATAGCCTTGGTGGTTTCAGAGGTTGTCTCAACTGAGTGCACTTCTATCCAAGGTTAGCTTTCAAACTCTTTGACTAAGGTTTCGAGAGGAGTGTTAGTGGAGGACTGGTTTTGAATGGCATGGTCGATGAGTTCATCTTCATCAAGTTGCCCCCCTCTAAGAATAGCATCTATGGTACACATAGGGGTAGTGTTATATAATTCATATTCTTCATCCTCCAACCATATAAGGAGATCATGATCAATGGAAGGCTGGGTGGGAGGATATAACACTAGATTTTTAGACAAAGGCCCATATTTGATAGTCATGTTTCTGGCCCGACAACTAATATAAGCATCTGCAATGGCTAACCAAGGTCTCCCTAAGATGAAAGGATAACCATTAAACCTGGTCTTTGGTTACAGGACTAGGAAATCTGTAGGAAACTCCCAAGAGTCAATGGTAACCATAACATCCTCAACAATTTCTTCTGGAGTTAAGCTGTGAACCGATCTACAAGTTGCAGAATTGTTGTGGTTTTCCTCAAAGTCTCTTGGAGATTAAGTTTCAACGTAGTTTCCTTGGTCATGATATTGATGGCAGCCCCTAGATCGATCAGATTGTTGGGGACTATGACACCATCTATATGCACATCAACAACTGGACTACCAGGGTCTAGGTATTTTGGAAATATCACCTACCCCAGCATCAGGTCAGACAATTGTCCTACCACATTGATGGTGGGGGTATCTCTCTTCCTTCTCCCAAGATTATTGAAGCACTTTTCTTTTATGAGCCTATTGTAGATAGGAACATCCTTAATGGCTTGGAGAAGTGGTATTTTTACACACAAATTTTCCAATTCTCCCAGGATTTTAGTCTCCTCTGGGGTGTGCTGACTAGGGTGGATCAAGCGCTCGAGAAAAGGAGGTTGTTGGATCTGAGTGTTATCTTCTTCCTTTTCCTCCTCAACCTCTACAGGTGGAGATGGGGGATGGTTGTCTAGGAGTACTCTTCCCGACCTGAGATTAACCTCCTATATCTCCACAACATAAGCTAGATGGGATGTTTCTCCACTAGGAGCCTGTTGTGCCTGTCTATTGTTCGGGTTCGGATTGGGTTGTGCAGGTATAGGTAGCCTAGGTGGAGCAGCATGAGTAAGCTAAGGTTGAGGTTGGGGTGGAGGAATTAGAGCAGGTAGTTTATTTTTTTGAGGCCTCCACCCTTGAGATGGATTATTCCACTAAGGTTGTTGTGGAACATACTGTTGAAATGGTTGGTTTACTAGCTGAGGATGGTATGAAGGGTTGGAAGGCCATGTAGGAGGTGTAGACCAGGATGGAGGAGTAGGGGTGTACCAAGGTTGCATGGGTGCACTCTGATTGTTGTAATAGTAAGATTAAGGTGCACCTTGCATAACTTGTTGATATGGTCGAGGGCCTTGAGGCCTTCTTTGGTTGATGAAACAGAGTTGCTCTTGCATTGTTTCCCCACCTTGATATACAACTTTAAGTCCACATAAGGAGAGACACTTGTCTGCAGCATGATTTTCTTCACAGACTAAGAAAACCTCTATGACATTCAGTGGATTTTCATTTCTTGGGTGCTTCCTAATACATCTAGGACAAAATATGGCCAGGGATCTCTTTGCTTCTTCTTGCTTCCTTTTGACCTGCATTGTGTCCATTTGCAAAGCAAAGGTGTGCAACGTGTCACTCTTGAAGTCCTCTAGCATGTTTCCAATCTCATGTTTTATGAAGGTGGAAGAGGAAGGAGTATTGGATGTACTTTGGCTAGCTCTACCCTTCTTCCTAAATGCCCTAGAATGGTTTCTGAAGACAATTTTGATTGTTTCATAGGGTTGTTGGTAGATATCTCCTCCTGGTAACATATTCAAGGTTTCTATCATCTTTTCACCGATCCCTCGAAGAAGTACAAGTTTAAGTGAGTCAGGATCAAGAGTACAGTTGGCTCTCTTATAGCTCAATTGAAACATCTCTTCATAATCCTCTAAGGATTCATCAAGCCCTAGAGTCATCCTAAATATCTCATCCTTAGTTTCTTTGGACCTACAGTAGTCTTTGTACTTGCTGCTCAGGGTCTCTTCCATCTGTGCCCAGGTAGTGATGCTATCCCCAGGCAGACCCATGAACCAGCGCAAGGTTGCATCCTTAAGGGTGGATGGGAATAGCTTCAACTTCTGATCATTAGAGGTGTAGTCATAAGTCCTACAAACAACAGCAAATTCAAACATGAATGTTTCAAGGTCCTCGGAGGTAAGTCCATGGAATTGTAGAAGAGCTGAGGGGCTAATGTTTTTCATCTTAGTTTCCCCATCTGCCTCTCTTATGGGAAAGACTCTCTAGGTCCCATCCATGGTTAAGATAGGTGAAGTAGGTCCCTCAGTTGAAACAAAGTCTTCTTCTTCTTCTCCAATAGGATCCTAAAAATATTTAGAAGGCTCTCCTATAGGGGGTTCAATCTCACTACCACTGAAGAAGAGTGAAGGGTGGCTAGGAGGTGATGTGGGGGTTTAAGGTAAGATTTGTCTTTGGGTATTCCTAGTCCTACGAGGCAAGAAAATCAGATCTTTTTGTATTTTTTTTTCAATATTTCTTAAATGACATGAAAAGAAAGGAAAAAAGAAAATAATGCTAAAAACAAAATCAAAACATCTACTAGACACCTCCTCGGCAACGGGGCCAAAAAGTGGTGAGCCCTAGTATTGCACCAAGAGTGCTGCAACTCCCAAGGGTTGCCCTACTTTACTTTATCAACCCGAGGTTCGTACAAACTTGAAGGTGAAAGTGCTATATACACAGTAGATGCATTATGTTCATGTCATCCTCTTCTGCTTTACAAAAGGATGTTATTTCTTAAACTATGAGAACAACTGGAAAGTAAATTGTTGGAAGGAAATGACAGAAAGGAAACTAAATTGAATTGCTGAAAGGAAATGGAAAGAAAGGGAACAACACTGAATTGCTGAAAGGAAATGACAAGAATGAAACTAATTTAATTCGCAAAAAAGAAATGACAGAAAGGAAACTAATTTAACTTGTTGGAAATAAATGACAGAAAAGAAACTAATTCTAAACCACGCTTAACTTGGAAAATTAGCTAAATGCACTCTACTTATCCTATAGTCTATCTAACATGCTTCTATCCATGCAACTAAGTTATCCATGACTTAATTTTACTTGAAAAGGAGTTGATTTGCAGCTTGGAAAAAAAATCAGGGCTAAAGTGGCGAATTGAGGGCTTAGCGCATGAAACAGGGCTTAGAAGTGGAAAGCGGGGGTTAAAACCTTATAATATGGCAGAAATGGCTTTGGAGCGAAAATGAATGGAAATATGCGATGGCAGAGATGTGATGGAGGCGAAAGTTGCGATGTGCGATGTCGCAATTGCAATATTGCAAGTTTAAAGGGATAGCGTTAAAGGTTAACAGAACGAACTAAAATGTGCAAAGTGCGATTTGCGATGCGGTAAGCTCAACAAAGTGCGAAGTGCGACAGTGACGTGGCGGAGTGTTGAAGCCCCGAAAATCGGGTCTACAACAAAGGGGATACCCACCCGGTCCGGACCTTGGTTAGCAGCTCCTTTTCCGTTTGGTGTAGTGGGTCCGACTGGGGATAATGGGACTAGTTTCTCAATATGTGTCTGTGTGTGTTGAGAATTGATATTTCCTTTCTAAAAAAGTTCCTAAGTGAAATGCTTTTATTCTATTTCTAATCTAATAATCATGCAAATTGTATTCTAATTAAACAGAAATATCTAATTCTAAACTAACCCAGGATGTAATCTTTTTGTTATGTGATCTAAAATGATTTCAACTAACAATTGGTAATAAAGATCATTCAACTGTTATAAGAAAAGAATTCAATAAAGATAAACCACTTCGTATAAAAAGTTAGACGAAACAGTCGTGAAAAACATATCACATAATAAGCTATTCATATATTAAGCACAAATAAATAGCTATCACGGTACAAAAGTGCCAAATGATAACTCAAGCATTCAAGCATCAAAATATAAATAACTTAACATAAATATCACTTTAACACAAAGGCAGAAATAGTTAAGAGATAAAAGTATCATTTATAACTAGTTCTACTCATGAGCTTCAAGCAATAATGGCTTATCTCTTTTTAATCCAACAACCACTAAGAGTACAAAAGTGCAACATCAGTAGTAGATATTAAACGCAGATATCAATAAATCCTATTCCGTTCATTCATCAAAACCTCCTCTGAGGGTGCAGAAGTGCATGTTCTGAGGACAAGTTTTTGACAAATTTCAGGACCCCTCTCTAAATGCATGAGAAGAGTTTAAATACTACTAACTAAATCTAAAAATAATTTATTACAAAAATGTAGGATACGGTTTAAATGACCGTCCTCTTTTTAGGCAAAAATAAAGCAAAACTAGTACTAAATCTAAAAATAAAATTTAACAACTAACTAATTGTGAATCTGTTCTTTGGAATTGCAAGCGTTCAGAATTGATCTTAGAAGAATAGGCTGGCCGACTTCAGAGTTTAACTGTCCTGTGAAAACGGAATCGGCAAGAGCTGGTGCCATCTTCTCGGTAGAATTAATGATACACTTGAGAGTCATACACTGGCTGTGTGGTTTTACCAGACATGCCCAGTGAGATCCTAATTTAACTTTGTTAATCCTTTAATCGATTCTGCCTTTTCTTGGGCTTTCTGTTTCCAGTTTGTCTGCAGTTGCTGTGCTTTTGGTAGGTATCCTGGAGTAGTTTCAGAGATCAGATTTGCCTTGTGTAAATTTTCATTTATACAATCAATAATATTGTTGGAAACTGTGGATGCTTCTTCTGCCGCTTGCTCTGTCTTCTTAATCTGTGCATCCCAATTATTAAAAAGTATTTCTTTGTGCTTTTCATTGATTACAAGTGCACCTGCTCTTTTCCCCTCCTCTGTTTCTTGCCAAGCCAAATAGTCAGTAACTCTTTTTTCAGTTAAATCATAATCATGTCGTAAGTCTACGATATGATTAGTGATTTTATCACTTTCTTCACAATAAGAGTTCCACTGTGATATTCTTTGGCATAATATTTCTTGTTGTTGCAGTAGTTGTCATTTAAGGAAATAGACTATGTGATAAACTCTGTGAGCTTGGGATCATCTTTGTGCATCTCTTGCATAATCTGTAGTTGTTTCTCTTTTTCAGCCAAATTGTTCTGATATCCAATCTGCATTTGTTGAAAATCTTGTTGTAATTTTTCAAGTTGTTTCTGAGCTTCACTGTTAGCATTGGCTTGTTGCAGCTGTTGTTGCAAGACCTGTACCTGATCTTCTTTCTCATTCAATAATTGTCGTACCTTAGATTCTTTATCAATGGCTTCAGAGGTATAAGCTCCTGTGATCTGAGATAATTTAGTGAGATTTTCAGTTGGATCAGTGGTAGGATCTTGCCATAGAACATCTAGTTGTTATGCATCATGAGAGAGCACATTTTCTAATTTCCTTTTCTTCCTTTGTCTTCTTACCACTGCCTTGTGTTGTGGACTATAGAATACATCAAGAGGAGGAATTTCCTCTATTTTGAGCATGAGTTCAGAGGATGGGGTTATGGGAATATGTTCTGTTTCTGAAACATTGGTAGTTACTCATGTGACTATATTTATTGTTGTCTGTACATTACTCACAGGTGTTTGTGTATTTTGTCCTTCAATATTAATCAAATCATTGAATGTTTCTCATTCCTTATCTAATTCAGTTCTGACTGATGATTGTTGTACAATGAGAGGAGGGAGATTTAACTGTGGAGAGGTTGAAATCTGTTGCTGTGAGAGCTCTTTAGACTGGGTATTATCCCTTACTAACCCTTCACTTTTAGAGTGTTCAGAGGTTTCTCTTCCGGACTTTGACTTAGACCTGTTTGTACCTGAACTTCTACTGAGACTGATACTAGGAGTTGGTTCCCTTACGAGTTCCAAGCGTAATTTATCCAAAGAGATAGTAGTTAACCTCCTTTCTCTGTATATTTTGAATTCTTAAAATTCTGCTGGAGGAAACCGTATTTGAGCCGAATGTAGAATCTCTTTAAGTGTGCATTTTTCTTGGAACATGTCATCAAAAAGATCTTCTTCTTTAGAAAACACTCTTATCTTGACTGCAGTACTGAAATTTTTAACAATATCATATGGGTCGAATGGTCTTCTTGGAAACTTGAACAAATATAAACATGTAATATTGTTTACTTCTTTAAATGCATGATCAATATCAAATAATTAAAAGGCCCCACAGGCCACAAAAAATTGAGGCCAGATAGCCTTCTTCTTGTCCTTCAACTCTTTAGTCAAACCTCCTTCTCCGCAGGTTTGATAAGCAATTTCTCGAGCGATGAGTTTATCAGGAACATACAAAGGTAAAACATGAGGAGAAGCAAAACTTCCAAAAACCCTAACATATGTAAACAATTCTTCTCCAAACCATCTCGCAACAGGTAGAATGTCCACCTCTCCTTCAGGAGAAAACGTTGGAGCATCTTTATCATACAACATTCTGTACAGGGGCAACATGATGCCATGGCAAATCTTGTAAAAATAGGGAATGAACTTTGAATCCCACAATTCTTGTGATAAACATGAATGGGTAGGGGATCTTGAGTTGTCCATTTCCAACCCATTAATGGAAACTTAGAAACATAACAGATTGAATCCATCACATAAGCAGATAAATAAAAAGGAGGATAAATCCTCTGAGAAACAGTTCTCTTAGACCGATAATTCAAAATAGCCGTGGCTAAGTTGTCAGATAATATCTTAGCCCAATCCACAATAGTAGCATTAATAGCAGCATTCAATAACGGTAGCCATTCAGACGAAAACTTATTAATGTCTGGCTTTCTGAAAAGCCTACAGAGCATAGCAGCAGCAAAGTAATATGGAGAAGTGAGAGAACCAGTACTACACATACCCTGTTTATCTTTCTTCAGTGGTTCGTCTCTCCTTGACCAGTCCTTGGTGCATTCTGCCAGGTTTTCATTTTCTTTGGCAAACTTCTCCATGAACTGTTTGTTATAAGTCATCTGTGGCTCCAACAAATGATACATGAGTCTCAAATCTTATGGAGTAAATGATCCAATGAGCTCTTGACCCTGAATCTTAAACTTTCTGTTTGTAATATCAGTACTATCGAGTACCCATTTAACCATGTCCGTGTATGGAAGAATTCTAGGTCTCGCTGCTATTCGGTGCAAGAATGAACAAGCTAACTCTGTAATGGATGCATCATAAGACCCATGTGACCCTGCAGTAGTTGTAACTTCCATTACTCTAGGGTTCTCTTCTTCAAATAGATTATATATGCATGCCCAAGTAGTGATACCAGCATCTTTGTTACAGGCAGTGTCTGTATATAAGGGCGTCATCTCTTTGTCCTCAGAACTTAGAACCTTGTCTTTCTTTCCCATAATACTCTGAATACTGCTTTGTATAGTTCTCAGTGATTCGCTCCTACAGTTCACGAATTAAGTGAGAATAATGATAGAAAAAAGGTGACGGGAAGGTTTTAAATGCTGAAAACGTATAAAATATACCACCTTACGTGAAATAACTCTTCAATCAGAATGAAACCATTTTTCATTAACGAGTGACAACTATTTCATTGATTAACATTAAAGCGCATAACCAGGTCTCGATTTATGGAAAGATTTTTTTCATATAATGAGCCTTTAAAGATCTGCGATAAGGCGTTCTGTGATTTGCTTCGCAATATCGCAAAATCGCAATATCACAGATCGCAATCTCGTAGAATTGTAACATCACAATAGCGCAATATCGTAACATCGCGAAATCGTTATATCGCAATATCGCAAGATCGCAAGACATAACATATGACAAACATCTGTTAATGTATTTTTATGCAAAACGCGATTTGCGATATATGTTATCGCACATCGGCAGTTTGAGGTTTTTCAGCGTAAGATATGACATACGAAGCATGCGATGCGATGAATGTTCTTATAGTGCGTAGTTTCGCATCACGATCTCGCAATTTTTAGTGTTCCGCTTATAAAGAGGCATTCATTACCTTTTTGAGATGCGATATTCCTTAAAGAGTGATTTTATTCTATGCTATCATAAAACTTAAGTTTTTTAAATTTTTCAAGGAATATTTTCCTAAGTTTATGATAGTAAGATTTATTGAAGAAAGGAAAAAACAAGCACTAAAAAGAAAATATTTTTTCAAATTTTTTGAATAAGGGTCCCCATTTATTTAGTATTAGTGATAATACTAAATAAAAATGGGGGGTTGTTGCTGGCCACAACACAGAGTTATCGCATCAGCGGAATAAGCAGTAAGTGTTATGCGAAAAGGTAAACGATGCGATTTGCGATTTCGCAATATCACAATCGCAAGAACAAGTGGTAAGTGTTTAAAGGTAAAAGCTAAAATGTGTGAAGTGAGATGAGGTAAGTTTTGCGAAGTGTGATTTGCGATGGGATCGGCTGCGGATCGCGATCGCAATATCACAATCGGCAAGAACAAGCGGTAAGAGTTAAAGGAAAAAGGGAAAAGCTGCTATTTGCTAAGTGCGATGTACGGTAGCGGGAATTTCGAGGAGGAAGGTGGAGGTCGGGTTTTCGATGGTTTTCAAGCGTTTTTGCGTTAAAATGAGTCTGGCGATGGTGACCGATAGAACGAAGGAATAAGGCAAGCAATCGGCGAAGGAGAGCGGTAAGTCTTCAAGGCAAAAGGTAAGGGCTGCGAAGTGAGATTGCGATGTATAGTGGCGGGAATTTCGAGGAGGAAAGGCAGAAGACGGGTTTCGATGGTTTTTTTCAAGTGTTTAGCGTTAAAAAGGTAAAGGCAATTGTGAATAAGAAAAATAAAGGAATAAGGTGGTTGAAGGGTTTAAGTGCTATTAGGGGAAAAGGTGGGTGCAGGAGTTGAAAATGAGCGGAGAACAGGAGGAAATGGAGGCGCAGAAGCAAGGTTTAGAGGCGTAATGCAGAGATGGAAATAGTGAACATAAATAAATGTTTTTGGTCTGTGGGAAGGTCTATCCTGATCAAACTCTATTGAAAGAGCTGAGAGGGGGAGGCTTGACCACAGCTTTTGGAGTTTTTCCTCTATTCTACTACTCACGAACAAATGTAAAACTACAGTAGCCTATTAAAAGCAACACTAAGCAGCAACTTGAAACATAAATGCAATTATCACAATACAGAGCTAACGAAATAACAGAAAGCAAAGAACAAGTACATCAGAGAGGCTGAGGCACGTGGATTGGGCCCTAACCCACAAGCCTAGCTCTCTGAAATTTAAAATCAATAAAAGGAAATCAATATGCTCATTTCATTGAAAGAATAACCTCATACATCTCTGAGAGTTTGATCACTGAAATAATAAAAACTCGATAACTTGCAACATAGTTCCAACTAGAATCAATTGACTGACTAGAATAGACTAACTAACTCACTCTTCCTAGCTCTCTTCCTAGCTCTATCTCTGCTCTATTTATTCTACAGGGCAGCTACCAACACCTCCCTAGAAAATGGTGATTGAGTCTACTTGACTCTCAGTGAACAAGGATTTGGTGCACTCTTCTTTGAGTTGCTTGGCTGCCTTTGGAATTAGAATTGCTGGAGAGAATCCTTGGGGATCCTTTGGCTGATTTTGGAATTCGAATTGTTGGAGAGAATATTTGAGATCCTTCGGCTGCCTTTGAGGGTGGACAATCCTCCTATAATTCCTCTTTGTTGTCTCCTTCGAGTCTTTATGATAAAATCCTTATAAAAATGATTAACAATTCCTGATTTTCTGCACTCAACCTTATATTAGGCACTCAGAATATGTTAGCCCAAATCACCACCTATACTAACATCATATAACCAAACAATAATAAAAATGCAAGAAAAAAAGATCTAAGAAGGCAAAAAGGTGACTATTAACCCCTCCAAATATGTCTAATGATGGAGCTCATCAGTTGTAATACGCATATTAGTTGGAGTGATCCAATGAACAGGGCATTGATTGGACCAGAGATTTTGGCATAAATGGAATATGAAATCCAAGTTATTAAGAGGAATTTGAAGGTAGCACAGGACAAGCAGAAGAGTTATGTAGATCCGCACATGGTATTTAAGGAGTTTCAGATTCATGAGCATGTGTACTTGCGCATCAAGCCCAAGAGGATCTCCTTAAGGATTAGATCGTGTGCCAAGCTGGCACCTCGGTATTACGAGCCTTTCGAGATCCTTGAGAGGATTTGACCAGTGGTCTACCGACTTGCACTACCTCTGATAGTGAAATTCCATAATGTTTTTCGTGTTTCATTGATTAAGAAGTATGTCCAGAATGTTGATCATGTGATTGACTGGTTTGTATTGCGGGTGGAACCAAAGGGAAAATTCTAGCCAAAACCACAATGCATATTGTAGCGGAAACAACTCATGCTCTGAAACAAAGCAACCGAGTAGGTTAAAGTGCAGTGGGAGCATTTTGGGCCCAATGAAGCTATATGGGAGATGTTTGATCAAATGTGGGTTTTGTATCCTTCTTTATTTGTTGGTTCAAGCAAATGAGTTTTTGGTATATGTATATGTATATATGGATGTTGTTGTATATACCGCAATGAGTTGTGTTATAAAGCTCGAATAAGCGGTATGATTGTCATGTTTGTTATGATAGTCATGGTTTGCAATAGTTGTTCATTATAAACACTGCATCGCGCTGTGTTATAAAGCTTCATGGGAAGCATGTTTTGTTTTTAGCAATTTGTTGGTTGTAGGTGTCATTGAACACCGAAGATGATAATCCCCCAAGGGGGAGGGGTTTGTAACATTCTTGGTTGATTTTTATGTAAATAAAATATAAGAGCAAGGTCATAGGACATGTATTCCAAGCTTAATGTTGGGAAAAACATAGTGATGGGTATCACTAGTGATTAATTTATGGCTATGGAAATTGGCAAAGACAAAGTGGTAATAATGAGCATTTACTTATGAAAATAAAGGAAAATAGGATAAAAGGAAGGTGAAGAGACACAAATTTGCATGAGGGGGAAATTGAAGGAAAAATGAAGAAAATAGAGGCCTCAATGATAAAAAGGCTTTTGAGGATCAGTTCACAGTTTTTGTTGGTTATTTTTTTTACAATTTTGGGTTGAACTCTCTTTTATTCTCTCATACTCTTGAAGCATTCTTGGAGCATGCTTAGAGCACTTGAGCATTCACTTGGATTGGAAAAAGAAGACGAAGGAAAACAGGAAAGCGCAAGGGAATAGTTGGATCGACAACTAAAGTTGGATTGCTTTGTGGTATCATGATGCATGGTATATGCATGTGATTTTTTTGTTGGGTTGTCATTGGCATGGAGATTTGTCTGGATTTACAGTGGTTTTAGCCTTGCCTTGCCATTTCCTGGATAGCCATGGTGTTGTGGGTTTTTTCCACTTGTTGTTTTTCTAATTGGTCTCAGGTTCCTTATGGTTGTGGGTTGGAACAAACGCTCTGGAAGCCCCGGAATAGCTTCGGTTGAGTTACTAATCTTAAAGCCTAGGTTGGGACAAACGCTCTAGAGTCCTGGAAGGTTGTGGGTTGAATTATAGGCACTGGAGCCCTGGACAACTTGGGTAGAGACCAATCTGATTGGTGTTAGTGATGTCCGACCATGGAGGTGGAATCACTGTGGTTGAGGGTTGAGGTGGTTTGGCCTCTGGAAGCCCTGGTTTGGTTTTGTTTTGGTTTATTCCATCTCGCATTCATGCTTGGAATATGGCACGAGGGTGATTGATTGAAAGTGAGATTTGGTTAAGCCAATCTATGGTCGAGTGGTACGTGGAAGTCCCTGACTTGGTATTTTCCTATGTTAATATAAGACATTTCCTTCTTATGATTTGTGAGCATTTGTAACAATTATGTTGGCGATATTATTGTTGAGTTGTCATGGTTTTTATGTTGGTTATTTTCTGGTTATATGTTGGTTATATGATAAGTACTATCTATGGCTCTTGTCGTGAATTGTTTAGTTATTGATTGATAGATGAATGTGTGGACTAATAAGTGTTGTTGCATCTATGTAGAGAGGGCATAAAACCTTCTTGGTGATTCTCAGATGAATCTCATACTCTTATGATCATATATGCATTCATGACTAGTAACTCTTATGTTTGTCATGTGTTTGATGAAATGTCTATTATTGATTATGCATCTATGGGTCTAGTTCATGTTCAAGTTTTGTATGATTAGTTTTGTCATTATGTTATTTATCATTCTAAGTTACAGGCAGTTTTGCGCAGTGGTCTAGAGGTTGGCCTGGGATTGTGGCTCAGATCTCGAGACCGCACCCTCTGAACTAGAGATTTTGGGCTATAACCGCACGGAAGCAGTGTCGTGTGTTGTTGGAGCCCTATAACCGCACCCTTGTCTTGTTGTGCATGCAGTTGCGGCTTAAAATGTGAGAAAAGCAGCCCCAATGCAGGGTTTGGTCACCTGGGGTGGTCCTTTGGTCCCTGTGTCCTACAGCCCCGAGCGATGTTTTTGAGATGTCAATTGTCGACCTCACTTTCATAACTAAAGCTTGGAGGTCGCGACTCGTGTCGCAATAACTCTTTGTCTCATGTTTACCTTGGCAGACAGCCTTGTGAAATTCGGTTAACGTGGGAAAAGGGTGGTTACACACATTTTCTTATGTTATAGATACACTTTGCCACTTTATTTTTTTCCTTCTACAAAGTTTATTTTTTCATTTATTTCAATTTTACTTATTACATTGTAGATGCACCTTGTCATTCTTGATACAATAAAAGATAAATTACAAATATATATTTTTTTACAAAGTCTATTTTTTTCATTTGATTTTAATTTTACTTATTAGAATTAGAGGCATAACACATTTCCTTATATTGCAGATGCACCTTGCCACTCTCGTATAATAAAAGATAAATAATAAATATTTTGTATTTGAATAACATCAGCAATGATCTACAAGAGCTATAGTGATGATTTACAAGAGCTGTAATGAGATACAAATATGGTGTGGTTTACAAGTTCTCTTGTAATATTATAAATACCTACCCATGAGATGTAAACCAATTAGTTTGAGTGGGTTTAGTCCACACCAGGTCTTAGGTTAAAACTTTATTGAGAAGGTTGAGAATGAAAGACACTTTTAGGGGCATCCAAACTCCACCAAATTTCTCATAATCCTGATTATAGCATCCCACTATGTGTTGATCATTCTTCCATCCAATAAAACAGCTAACCACGACCTAAACTCAACATAATTAAAAATAAAAATGAAAAAATCCAAGCTCACCCACCAACCAATAACAATAACTCATTCACTAATCACACTCGTCATTAAAATAAATAAATAAACCCACCACTCAAACCAATAACATTGACCCATTCACTAGTCACAAAGTTAAACTCAACCACCAACCAATAACATTAATAATCGGAACATTAATGGACTGGTCAAACCTCTGCCTAGATGAAAAGTTCCTAATAAACATAAAGTTGTGTTTGAGCCCCCAGCTTCATCAGCTCATAATCATTAAGAAATAATAATAATAATAAAATATAAAGGGTTTTATGTATGTGGCACCTTTAGAAAGTTGACCGTCTTAAAAACAACTGTCATGCTGATGAATTATCTGAGATCCATATTATCTCAATTCTTAACGTATTTGAATCCCAAATTGAATAAATTTTTTACATTTGATATTGTAGACGAGAACTGAAATAGCAAATAAGACCTCGAAGTTTATACAACAGATCAAAAATGGGCACAATGTATAACCTATAGCTCTCTAGGCATGAGCAAAAATGGCGGTCTGTTGAAAAACAATGTATATAATATCAAATGGAAAAGAAACAGGTAACAAATTTCCCATGAAATATAATTTCTTAGTTATTCTTCTTACATGGCAAGAGAACTGAATGTTTTACAATAAGGCCACCAGGTCAAACTCTTCCAGCCCAATGGAGAACGTGTGTTCCATCGTACCTCCACCTGCTACATCAACCAGATTCGTAGGAAAGCAACAGGAAATGTTTTGCCATTGCAAGAAAATACAAATGTTGCAATCATAACCAAATTGGGGAATAAACCAAACTACACTAGTATATCTTCGCAGCCACATGGAAAAGCATTATGACCACCACAAATACACATTCATATTATATTGCCAACATAATTCCTGGTCATTCATAATTATTAATTACAAATAAATAAAATAAAAGACTCCAAAAGTAGTCAAACTCTGTGTACTGGCATGATTATCAGTCTCATGAATTAAGAACTTCTCGAAGTTTTTCCACCAACTCTGATCTCATTGATGGTTGAACCTGTCAAAATTGCAATGATATTAGCATTCTTCATAGACACTACATTGATTAAAGATTCTCAAATGGTTCTTTAAAGCCAGGAATCATATCCAATCCTTTGCTAAAGAAAAATAACCACACAATTTACCTTTTTTAGAAGAGCAGCTAGACCTTCAGGCAATGCTTGCAACTCTTCCTTGGAACTTCCTATATCCAATAGCTGTCTGCAAACTTTCTGCGCTCTTAATTCTTGTATATGGCACTCAAACTTGCTGGGATCATCTTTCCAAGAAAAGAAAGCAGCATCATCTTTCCATAACTCCTCTCCAGAATCACCAACCTTTGAAGCCAAAAACCAGTCCTTAATCAAACTCAAAGCTGATTTATGAGATAGGTTGTTTCCAGCAGCATATCTTACATCCTTAATCAAAGAAGACTCTGTCAATCTTCGGTTCAATCTCTTGTAGAAAAAGATTCGTGACTCTTCCCATCTTATAACTTTTTTCACAACCCCTTTTGCTGCCATTCTGACAGACGTGTCATGCAACTCGGCAAATCTGATGGCAATCTGCTTATAAAAAGGAAGCAGCTGTTTTTCCCGAGCTTTAATTTGCTGTCGTATTACTTCAGCCCTGGGATGATCATCCTTGGCTTCCTGTAACTTAATCTTAAGTGAAACGAGATTCGGGTCAAGCCTATGCATGCATTCAAGCAGATCTTTTGTACGGAATTTGATTTCAATCATTCCCTCTGGTTCTAGTACACCACCTTTTGCTGTTGTTTCTGCATACATTTCAACTTCATCTGAATTTATCTTGCTATCAACTACCACCCATGCTCCTCCCCTCAGTTCCCCTGTTTTTGGTATGTAAACAAATACAGGTTGCCTGTATGTGCGGAGATTCTCCACAATGGTAGATCCAGCTTGAAGAATTCCTTCAAAAAGATCCCTTTGACCACCAGAGAACCCTCTCCAGTTCGCCAAGATAAACAGAGGAAGCTCTTCTTTGTTAAAATCTAGCAAGGATTGTGCTGTTTTACATGCTGAATCTGGAAACCAGACCTGGCCTGCTTGAGGAACTACTCTTTCAGCAGAATCAAGTTGACCAGGGTCTGCAGGAATCACCTGCATCACTGTTTGGGTCTCAACAGCAATAACACCCACAGGGATGCCCCCAAGCTTCGCTCGCCCAGTAACCACTGTTTTTGCCCACCCTTCTAATGTCTCTGTGAAGCTCTCTTTGTCAAAGAGGCCACCAAGCCACCTACCATTATCTTCTACACCACGAATAGCTGCGCGAGGATCACATGAATTCTCTGGAATATATTCAACTGGTCTATCTGGAGGATCTAGAGGCTTCACAATAGGAAGAGGTCCTCCTATATATGGAGGAATATAGCTAAGCCACTTCAAGATGGCCGAGACACCTTCTAAATCATCAGAGACAGTTAGATGAACAACACCATTTGTTGCCATGATTTTTGGGCCTCCTAATTGCATATGAGAGCTATACACTTCCCGTCCAAGAAGCTTATTTAGAGCTGAGTATCCAGTGAGAATTATAGGTTGATCAAGGCGCTGAATGCAGCGCATTCCTAACCTCGCAAGGTATGCACCAATACCAACTGTTCTGCCTGTTACATATGTCAATGTGAAAGTTTCCTGATATGCCCTTGAATAAGCACCTGCAATTGCTCCACTGCCTGATAAATTCTCCACACCTAGTCCATCTTCCTTACCAATGATGTCATCTATAATCCATCTGATTTCACCAGATTCTAGCTTTAGCTCATGTGCTATTACAGACGGACCAATGAGCTTGTAGTCTTCTGGAGTGAAATAAAGATATTGAAACCCACGGTCCGGAGACAACTCATCAAACCATCCAACTTTAAAGCAAGCTTTGACTTCTGCTGCCACTCCAATTCTTGCACCAGAGTTGGCAGCCAAATAAATCAAAGGCAATTTCTTTTGACAAGCAATATCAGTCACAGAAGCAAAAAAGGCATCTTCTCTTGTACCAAAAGAACCTGCATTATGTGTAACATCATTTGCCACCACTAAAATAGTCCGTCCACCAGGGAACTCAGGAGTGCTCATCTCCATGCACCAAGCTACCATCCCTACATCATTTGTTGCAACAGCTCGCTCTGCAGTGACCAGTGGAGTTTCCCAAGTGCCCTGCTTTTCAGAAAATATGAGCTCCCGAGCTTTGAATTTAACTTTGTCATTGCTTGTATCTTGATTCTGAAGGCTAGATGTCCAAATGCGCCGCAATGATGTCTCAAAAACCTACAATAAAAAAACTTCAGTGTATAAGGAAAAAATATTTTGCATGGCATCACATAGCAGCAGATAACAGAAGAAAAATTATAATGTATGTGCTGCAACATCTCTAACAAGTGAATAAAACAAAATATTTCAAGTGTATGTTCCAGAAATATTATAGGAGATATCCAGGGAGAATTTTGTTCAACATGTTTGTACAATATTTGAATCTAACAGCAGTACACGAGAGACAATCTAGACGTTGTAAGGGGAGCAAAAGGGATCATGCTAGAACACATACAAGTTTGGCTCTCTAGGAGAGAGTGGCCAAGGTATCTCATTATGAGCATCTGGAATGAGGTTTCTAGGTTGGACAATGTGAATAAATAATAAAAGTGGTATCGAGACTGGCAGATACCATTCTCCAAAATCATGGGTCTTATATTCATTTATCAAAGCAAATGTTGAAAGATAAGACATAATGAGGCATACAAACTATTTACCAATGGAAAATCATAACAGTATGTTGTATTATTCCTCCGTGCAATAAGACGCTTCCGTTCAATAATGTTCAGGGATTCGTATCGTGCTGCCACAGGAACCCCATCCAGAGGTCCAGTCACAGACAATGGGGACTGGTACACAACTTCTTGTTTGTTTGGATCCTGCACCTCTCGGTATATCTGCAATTAAATATAAACTTTTCAAATCTGGACCATCATCATTCAAAATTCAAACTGAAATTCATTGTTAATACAAGATAGTTGCATTTTGATATAACAACTAATTTATTGAAAGAATTGACTGACATGTGGATTACAGCTGCATCGATTCCAAACTTTGTATTCTTATATTTTATTGTGGTATGCAATTGTGGTCACTAATAACTACTGCAGCCTTTGCCATATATTGCTTATTGTAGAAAAGAAACAGAGAGAACCATACATGCACAATACAAGTATGCCCAGTAGGATTCGTAACTACAATCCGCCATGCTCCATTTGCCACTCCCACTGAGTCTAGTCGAAACCTGATCTCCCATTCTCCAACTGCTAGCCGGTGCATACGAACACCAAGCATATCATGGACCTGGTAAGCTAAATCACGTAGAAACTCAGCAACTGCAACATCTTCCTTGCCACGGGTTATCTCTACTTTCCTGGTGTCAGAAGATATTGCTTGTAAGAAACTTATGTGTGTGTGTGTGTGTGTATTTGTAAGTATGTATACAGAAAAATAAACAACATAGAATTCCATGCATGAACCCCATCATCAACTGGATATGACTGAGTGGTATGGAAGACAAGAAGCAGAGGCTGACAGATTACTTGGAATTAGTAATGAGATCACTTAATTCTTGTGCACGCAATACGCAAAGGAACATGTGCACATGATCAGATTTGGCCATTGCATCATGGGCATGCAGCTCTAATTCTTCTAAAACTCCCATCAAAGATTTCACAACACTATTGGCAGTTATTGATTTAGTTAACTCTTCTTTTCCATCAACAGATTTAGGCTGCCTGACAAGGGTACGGAGAAACATTCTGCGGATAGCTGCCTTGTCAATGACCGTATACATATGCCATTGCCGATCTCGTGAAGGTGCATACTGCATTTCCTTGTATCCTTTAAGTTTGTCCTGAAAAGCAATAATTTTGTGACAGGATGAATTAGATGCAAAACTGATAGAATCCATGAATGAAATAGAAAATCTTGCTCTAAACATCACTAATGCAAAACGACGAGTGTAGTGCAAGTCACACCAGTTCAAGGAAATTGGACAGAGGTGGCTCCACATGGCGGAGGAAAGGTTCTTCTTCATAACATTGATTTACAGAGGACCAGTGAAAGCAATGTCTTATGGGTGCACGACCTTCATCCCTCTGTATAAGGCAACTTATCATACCAATGCCTGCAACTCGAAGGCTTGATCCTAGTTTTTCCTCCTTCAATGTTTTTGCCAATTTGCTAACTCTTTCTTGTGCCTGATCTTCATCACCACTGAAGTACACCAAAAAGAAAGTTGCATTATACAGCAAAGAACAACTTAGAGTTAGGAACAGCATATACCTGGATTATCATGTGGAATCACATTAAACCAGCAAATTGTCCATCTACTAACTAGTAACTAGCTATCAAAAGCAGTTGTAAATGGCACATGCTCATTCATAACTTACAATGTACTAGAAAGATACCTTGAGCTTCCATCAAAATGTTTCATGTTTCCTTTCTACTATTCACCCATTTAAAGTATGCATACAAACACAGTGCCTCTCTTACTTTTTTTAAAACGTGCCAGACAAAATGACCTTATAAAAATGGCAGTGATGGTATCTGTGCCATCTGGAGTGTAACATTGACAATGTTCTTAATCCAATATTTACACTGATGTTAGCCGATAGAGTAACTTCAGATAAAAGTGCAGGACTTTCTCATGCCAGATGTAAAGTGTCATTATAATGAATTTTAAGGGCAACTAAACGAAAGGGACTGGGGATAGGGTCAAACATCCTAGTCAGCAAAGCTTACCTATCTTGCAATAAACTCATTGGATGGTACACTCCAGCTAGAGCCACATGAAGCATGTTCCCAAAGCCTGTGGGAGTAACAAGTCCGCTTGGAACAACACCATCAGTAGTATAAGATGATGCATGAGTTGTCTCCTTCAATGCCGCACTTACTGCTGTTGGAAGAAAATGAAGAGATTTCAAGATTAACATAGCTCCCCACCTCTTTTCTCCATTGTTATTATCCTTTGCATTATCAGATAGTACAGTTGGTAAGTTACTGCTTGCAGTGCTTTCTTCTGAGAAACGCCATAATGCAATAAGGCCAGAGCGGTGCCACTGCATTCTAACGCTTCCCTTGACAAGATAGGTCTGGAAACAAAGAAACATTATGACTGAGAAAGATGATACAAGATGCTGAAAATGACACAAACTACATATCATTAATGAGAAGATACGAGAAGTGGCTTACAAAAGAGACACAGAATATCTTATTCTCACCTGGTATAGTCTCCGCACATATGTTTCAGCAACACGCCTTTGAAGTGTATGGTCACTGTGGTCAAACAAAGCAACAAGTGCATCTTCAACGGCCAACGGTGCATTTACCAGGTCCTCCATCCTCTCATCAATAGCACTTTTTCTTCGGGGCGTATAAGTGCGCTCTCCTTCCTCAGTAAACATCTCCAGCTCTGAAAGACTCCTAGCAATGTTGGTACGAAGTTCACTCAATTTTGTTTGCTCTAGTAATTGGCCAGCTTTCAGTGCCAACTGCATCGAAGTCGAGGTTGACGATCTAGTTAGTTTGTGCCTTATACAGAGGGTAAAAATTACTGTTCATAAACCGTATTCTTTTAATGTTGCAGTCTCACTTACAGTAAAGCAAAGCATGTTTCACCAGATGAGTTGTGTTAAAAATAATTGCTTCTTTCCACTTGTTCCGAGTATACAGGATTTAGAAAAAGGAATAAAAACCAAAGTACACTCTCAAGAGAGAGTATATAATGCATTTCTTCAATAGAGTTGAATTTATTATGATAAAGAAATCTTTTAAATCAGACAAAAGTATGATTCTAGTTTTGCTAAATAAGGTTATTCTTCTTATCAGGCCACTTTATTGCAAAAGACAGATATTTTGTAAAAGCTAGGCATAAAGAGAAGATGATTTCACTCTAAATTTGGGCTTATGCATCTAGGAATGACATTCATTATGAAATAAGAGTAGAAAAAGAAACCGAGTTGCTTTGCTTTGTGCAAACAGTCCATGTCAAGCAGCATATTACATAGTAAGTTGAAAATAGTAAGCAAAGTATGCAAGAAAAACTTGTACTAAAGGAAACGTGAAATTGAATAGGATATAGCAGAAAGTAATATTCTTCATATACAAGTGCTTTGATCCATAGTTTGCAAGAGTGATGGCAGCAAGCAAGGATGCTGAAGTAAAAGTAAATCTTTCAATGGTGTGATAGGGAAGAGCTTTCAAAAATTGCAAATAATAGAGAGTACTGTGAATGGAAAGCATTTAAAAATCCATTTCAAAGCACTTGAAATTCAGAAACAAAATCATCAGAGAGAAGATAGCACCTTTAGTGCAAGAAATCACCATGTAGGCATTTTAAGTAAAATTGTTTTTTTCTTCATCTAAAATACGCTTCACAATTCCAAGCCAATATAGAATTTAACTCTAGCTAAATAAAACTTAATTTAAGCCAACATCAAGGACCTGAACTCCACATCCATATATACAGAACAGCACTGAGGTCAATGATCAAGAAAATGTTAAACTTTCAAGTCTAAGCCCACACCTCTGAGTAGTTTCTATCGCCAAGAGCAGAAAAACGAATCAACTTCTCTCTGTAAGCAGCAGGATTGGGGTAGACAAGAGCTTCCATTAGTCGTAGAATCAGTTTGTTTTTCCTCTTGATTCCCTGCAATTGAAAAAGGAATTACTCATTTTTTACTTTCCAATCATTCAAATTGAATGTTGGGCACATTAAAGATGGTATTTTCACATTAAATATGTAAAGTATGTGATAATACCAATTCTATTGTTTTTTAGCCATTTTATACATTCAAATCTCAAAATGGAAACATGATAAAGAAAGACAACAAAGAGAAAATACATAACTTCTGAAAATAAATTATCTGTATATCTAGTGTACCTGATGAGAAAGCACCATGTCTACCACCCTGAGAAGATCCTTTTTATGCTGAAGTCTAAGACCTTCAATCACATCAGCCTGACACAAGAAAAACTCTTCCACTTAGACCCTGGCTCGACAATGAAAGCTTAAAAATTCATTGCACTTATTCCCTCTTTCTTAAATAATACAGTTACCCGAAAAGATGAACTTAAATAAGATAAGCCAGGGGATTCAGTAACTGGAATGTGATCTGTATCCTCAATGTTTCTTTCTTGTGGGAATTTAATTTATATATAAAAGTATAATATTCCCTGAGCTCTTCGGTATAATTACATTTCAGAGCTTAGCAACAAGACAGATATGCTGACTATTCTCACATAATAAAAAAAGGATCAAACATCAGTGCTCTGATTTATTTCTACAAGTAATCTCGACTTTATTATTATAATATAAGAAGCACTCGAAATGGAAAAAGTATTCTTATCGATTATGCAAAATATTTGTGACAGGAGATCAAGCAAAGTTTTACCATTGCATGAAACTGCAGTTGCATATGAAATGAATTCTTTACTCAATAATTCATAAATCAAAGGACTGATATAAACTTAACAAAACCTGTGCATTTTGATTGAAAAGCTCTTCAACATGTAGATATTCCTCAAAGAGTGACTGAACAATGATACGAGCATGACTTTCCCGCCCTCCTTCATAAGACTTTGCAAGACTGAGCAGAGGTTCAACAAGTCTTTCTTGTGAAGCCCTCTCTTTGTCAGAACAAGACGAAAGAAATGCCTGACATATGAAATGATTTCTATAAATATCCAATAGCAATACATCATAAAAATAAATAAATGCAGTCTTGTAATTGCAACGTATAAATTTAGGTTCAGCTACTGATACAGATATTGTAACAATAAGAGGACATGGAAAAAAAGACCTCTATACAAAGTATGGGCAACGTGAAATTCAGATTCTTGACAAAATATTGTGGAAGCAAACATTTTGCTGTCCAAATGCATGGGATTAAACACAATATGAACACACATTGAAACCCTTCCAAATAGTACACACCTCAAATGTTGCCCGTAAAGCTTTTGCTGGAAAATCTACACTTCTTGGAGAAGTTACAAAGGATGTTTCATACACCTTATATTTAGCATCCAGCTGAGAAAACACCAATAGATTAGAACCATATAAATGGGTAACGCAAAACAAACTATTTTTCCAATCCTTTAACTTGGCACTCTTATTTCAAATTAAAAACCTGCGATCTGAGATCTTTCGGTAATCGAGTTGCGAGGACAGCCATGCACTCTTGCCACTGTAGTGAAGGAAGTTGAGGATCATCTAGACAATTTAGCAAAGTCTGCACGACCTGACATACAAAAGGAAAAAATGTATTAATTTTCCTGATTTTGAAACAATAATATATAAAATTTATTAAAAAGTTTTAATCCTCGGGGTCGTAAATGATAACTTGCCTAATTCACTATTCAACAATTTTCAAGGTCAAAAATTGACCTTCCAATTATCTGGTCAATGGCCCTTTTCATCTGGAATATTATATTGTGGCCACATAACTAGATAAATCATCCAATAATAATTACAAAATGAAACTGAGGACATCAAATTACTTAAATTCCTGTGCAAACATCAAAATACATCCTTACCTCCTATACCTTCCTGATAAGCAAAAAAACAATATATGCTCCTCTCGAAAGAAGGTAGTCTTCTATCCTAATGGTCATTCCTCCTAATTGTCAATTAGGACAACTTCCCCACCTGACTCAGAATATGTTGTCTTTAGGTAGATAGTCACCGAGTAGGAAGTGCTTTAATCATCGCAATTGAAAAATAGCTAATGACCTTTCCTGAGTTACATACACAAGTAAGAAGGGCAATTCTGCACATGTAGCTGTAAGTGGTAATGGCGAATAAATAGGTAACATCCAAGGGACAACTATGCACAAATTTACATATGGCAGAAATTGGCACTTTTATAAGAAGCTTGCTTCCAATGAGTATGTTGTATTTTGTGGATCTGAAAGTGAATATCAGTAGGTGTGTGAGAGAAACATTCAGAAGAGATAGATTGAGTACTAAGCCAACCATGCATCCACCAGGGTTCCATTCTTCTTGTGGCCTGCCCCACTCAAATGGCATGTCAACAAAATGATGAGGTTGGGTGTCCCAAGCAAGTTTGCTGGAATGTGCAGCCTCCAACTTGATTAAGGAATTCTCTCTCTCCCCCCATTCAGACTTGGTTTCCAGTCTCGACTCTCAGCACACCTTGACATCCTTTCTACTTGTCATGATTTTGTTCTGCACTTATTTTGCACTTCCTCTTTTAGCTTTGTACTTAGCTCTTTTTCTAGAGTTGCAATAGGAGCTACCTTTGCACTCCAACTATTTATCAACAGTAGATGTACCTTTGAGTCCCACTGACCTTATCATGGTCCTTCATTGCACATTACCAAAATTATCTTACCATGCCTTTCTTATCTTGTCTAATATATATATATATATATATATATGACAAGATATAAGTCAGTAAGTTGTTTGGATGGGAAAAGTATGAGAAAGACAAAGAAATAGAGAGAAGCAAAAATAAGCTGTTTTCTTCACTTGTTCCTCTGGTGTCTAGCTATCTGGCTGTAGTTAACAAATGGGTTACTTACTTCATTGATATCATGTTCGTAACCTGCAAGGACCATACGTGCAGCATTTGTACTGGCTGCACATCGTTGATGAACTTTTCCAGCTACTGCAGTGGGAGGACCAAGAAGAGGAAAGCTTCCATGAAACGGTTCTGCTTTCCTAACAGCAGATGGATCATCCAAGTCAAGCCCTGCGATGAGATCGCCAGCCTGTTGCAAATAGAAAGAAATTACTTTAAGTGATATAGCAATAGCACAATGAACACATGCACACTGATGTACTTTCAGAATCATGAATAAACAATAACCAGTGTTTGATATATCTAATACATTCAAAGCTCATGTAAATTTACCAAAATAAGGATAAGCTTTACAACCCTCACTCAAAAAGAGAGCATGACTCACTGAGGGGTTCTTATTTTCTATTTATAAGAAAGGTGCATAGATGACCTTATCCTGTTCAGACATGTTTCTGAGTTAATATGGCCAACAGAGTTAACTACCACATCTGAGACCAGTGAAAGTCCCAGCAATGTTGACAGAGATGGATGCGGCATATATCACCAGACAGGGCCAGATGCAAGTCCTGGGAAAATTTAGAAGAATAGATCCCCCTCAATCATGGCATATAAGCCAAAGAAAGGGCCCACTTCATTAACAAAGGATCATTTATAAAACAAATTTAATAAACATGGACGCACACACTCTTCTTTTACATTGACACACAACCTTTTTTTAAATTATTTGAAATCGAAATGCACTCTAAAACTCTGACATACGTTTTATTTATCTCATTCCAAGAAGAATAATAGGTAGTTCAGAGATGATATATGATGTCAAATGCAAGTCACTACTTCTTGAATATTGTTTGCTGTCTCCAAGAAGAATAATAGGTAGTTCAGAGATGATATATGATGTCAAATGCCAGTCACTACTTCTTGAATATTATTTGCGACAACAATATTTTGCAAATGCTCAATTCCCTTTAGGCCCTCAATCACTAACTCCACCTAGAGAATAAAAGTGCCTTCGGCATTGAACAAACAAGAAAGTGGATTTTCAATGAAGGTTGTTGTGACTAACATGCATTGAACTATGTTATTTGATGGAAACACTGCGGTCCTCCAGTTCTGAAAAGCATACACTGGATGATAACATAAGCTAGAACTTAATTGCCGAATCCTCCAGCATTTAAGTATCAGCAATCTCATGAGTGTCTACTGAAATTTCACTTTGTTGGATATTACCGTCTTAAACTGAAAGACATGCATGATTAGTATTTAAACAAGTGATATTGTTAGTCCCCAGATGATTCTTTCTAGGAATCTTTGAAAGGAACTTTAAAGCTGGCAAAGCCAGTATGGAACATAAATGCATTTCAATACACAAAAGAAATGTAAAAAGAATAATGAAGACAAGCAACTCCACTTAAAAGGCTTCCATATCCTGGCCCAGTACGATTGGATTAACAAAGAGCTGTACATTCCTTGCAGCAATAGACTTCAAAGCAGCATTATATGTATCTCAGCAAATGCAAGTTTTTCTTAATGAATGCAAAAAAATCCTAATCCAGCACAATCACAGTGAAAGCCAGAATCATAAATAAAATATGAATTGACTAAACTTTTAAAGCTTCAATTTGGGGCGTAAAATGATATTCTTTTAAATAAGGCACTTCAAAGGCATATTTTACGGATCTGAACTAAAGGCATTCACTGCAGAGTGCCAGCTTTATGTTCAGAAGCATGACATTTGACAATCAAAATGTTGATTGCGAAAGTAATTTTACCTGCATTGCCTGGCCCTCAGTCATCTTGAAGTGGATTGTACCAGCAGCTGGTGAGAGCAAAGGCATACACATTTTCATTACTTCCACTTCTGCATACGGTGCATCAGTGTCCAAATGTGTCCCATCTGGAAGTAAGAACCGAAGCAGCTTGCATGGTGTCTCAGCAACTAATTTAGATGGATCATGGTCATTCTGTAAAATAAAGCTACGTCAGAAAGCTGTGATGATCATGTAAATGGTAAAATTTGCATATGAACAAATAGCATGACATGAAAAGACAGTTACATTTTAAAACAAAAGTATTTTTAATCCTTAGATGCCCAGATAAACAAAGATAGAGTTTGAAGTTACTGTTTAAATTGTAACTGTGGTCGCTCTTCATAATATACTTTTGATCACTTGATGTAATTATATTTATCATTGTAAAGCATATTTATAAATGCTGGAGTCAAAGGAAAATTTATTTTGATTCAAAGTCTCATTGCGACTTTTAAAAGATGTAAATTTGAATTTTTGAAATAAATTTTTTGGCTCCAAAAGTGACAAGTCGGGTTCCCTCCAAGTCAACTCGACCCTGGCCAAGAGACACGTCTATTCACCCTAGACAGGCCACTATATAAAAGCAGCTCGAGCTCCTCATTTGATCAATTCGCATTCCTCTCTCAAGACAGTTTCTGCCATCTGGGCAAGTGAAAGAAGGACAAGAAGGACGAAGAAGACGGCTGAATTTTCTCTCTCTCTCTAGCAACTCGCACGTGTGAAGGAATCTTTCTCTCTCTCTGGTTCGCATTTTTTGGGGCAACTATTGCAGGGGGGTGAAATTTTATGGGTTACTAGGGCAACTGCTGCAAGGCCGAAATTATGGGCAACTGGCTATTTCAGGAGGGCCAAAATTCTGGAAGTGCAGGATCAAGAGCAAAGTGCAGAATCAGTTTGGGTGACTTGACTTGGAGGAGAAAACCAAGTTTGACCATAGGTCTAGATGTGTCTCTCATTGAACCAGAAGAATTTCAATGAGAAAAACTACAACATAACACATATGTGATAATGGCAAGCATAGAACAAAATTCACACTATGTTGTACTAGAATGCAGCACATACTCTCAAATCACAGACAAAATGAAGAATACGTGGTATGTCACTTCTAAATCCTAGCTATTGTTTAAATAATTAAAACTTCAATGTTTGCATAGGTCTTGACAACATAAAAGTTTATAGGAGTCTAAGCATTACGAGCATATTCAAATGGCATGTTAATCCAATTATTACACAAAAGTAAGCAAGTTGTCAATTTGAAGCATAGACGAAAGGTAGGGTTAGCTGATTCATCTTTTATTGTAATTTGAACATACATAACTGTTCATAACCTATCTCCAAGGGTTAGCTCAAGTGGTCATGAACCAGACATGAAACCTCTTATCTCTCCCCCAAAGTTTTATCTCTCCCCCAAAGTTGGGGAAGTCACAGGTCCAACTCTCTTGATCCCCTCAAGGTTAGGATCCATAATCAGGTCCAACAGTTTACCCCACATTTACTACCCATGGATCATAGAGAAGTACTCAGGGTTTTCCGAGAGGGTTTCCTTGGGGGAAAAAACTGTTCATAACCACAGTGGGCAAAATGGGGTGAAGTTTTGAAAATTGAAATACAAGCATTAAGATTTTGCCATGAATCTAATAATCTTTATGAAGGAGTATAATTACAATCTAGAGTTTATGGTTGAGTGGATGCTTCATAACCATAAAATTAGATGGAATTCAAATTTCATCCATAACAGCATTACCACATATCAGATATGCCCATCCTTTACAAAATGTAAGAATGAAAAATAAGAACCAAAGAACAAAATATGTAATTAGGGTACCTGTAGCAAGCAAGTTCGACCATCAATCAGAAGGCGAGTACCAGCTGCCTCTTCTTCTGCATAGATTACATGACTGTTCCCATCCAACTGCCACAAATTAAAACATAAATTTAGTTTCTTTAACTTATACACAAAATGATGAACTTGTATAACCAGATTAATGCCATTTTTGTATGGCTGCAATCCAATGATGCAAAAATGCTTTGACAGGGAGGTATATAATGCAGATAGCGATATGCATATGGATTTTCCTGAGAATCACAGAATTGACAAGTATGTGATGTAAAATCAGGAAAACAGATGTTATAAACAATATTATTGTAAAAAATTAAAAAAATAAACCAAAAAAAGAGAAAAAAAGAAAAATTACTATCTCGAACTTAACAAAACCCAAAATAAATTGGCTAAAATTCAATAAAATGTAAAGAAAATTTTCCATAGCAGTAAGAGAAGTCAAATGATATCAACAAAACAATATTCAAAAACTTCTAGGGATTCGGGAACAAACAAAAATCAAACCTTTCACTCGAGAGAAATTATCACACTGTCATATTTGCAAAAGGCTGGCTGCTATGCATTTCAAAATTCAAATGTTTTGAATGCTCAATATTGATTGTGTAGTGAACAAAGTTCTTACTCAAGTTAAATATTCCAAAAGACTTGGAATATAAGAATATCCATTGAGGATACAAAAATATATATTAAAATGTATGAAGAAATGAATTTTACAAATGAGGCCTGCTTATATACTTACGCAGGTGCCTCTTCACGGGAGGTCATGTCCCATTAGACATGCCTCTTCAACCTAATTTCTAATTAACTAAATCATTATTTATTGGTTACATTATTTATATTATTTTATTCATAGCATTGCCTTCCTCTTCAAAAAGCTTTATCCTCAAAATCTTGTTAATGAAAAAGGCTTGATTCTCTTCTCAGAATCTTTAAAATTGTTGCACAGATGAGGGATCAAACCATCCTAGATCAATCTTCTGTGGAGTCTTGTGATGAGTTGAAACTTATGATGAATTATCACATGAGTGGATTGCATTGAGATTAGTATTTCTTCAGAACATCAGTTTGTTGTTTCTATTCTGAATACGTAGCTTGATCGAGTTGTCTATTCTCGTGATTCGGATGTCGATAAGGAATTCTAGTGATTTGATTTTCCCTTATCTTGTTTATGACGTTTTCTGGATTAATTTGAAGTACCTCATTTCCTTTAGCTATGGACGTTGAACGGTTAATTTCTAGATCTTCACTGGAAACTTTTGAGTACCTCTTTACTTCAACTAGTTTGTTCTCTTCTTGAATTGTGTTATTAACTAGATCGTTATTTGATGCCTTTTCATCAACTTGAATTTCTACATTTGATGTTTTATTCGCGATAAGTTGTTGTACCTTGTTTTCTAATGACTTCTTGTCCTTCTTAAGCTTCTTTATTTGTGTTAGTTATTTTTCGCTATGGTCTTTTAGTCGCAAAACTTCTTCATTTTTTTTCAACAATAATTTTGTCAACTTCTCTTTGCACATTTTGTATCGCCTTTTTACTTTCTTGAAGAATTACTTTTGAGATTTCTTGTATGTCTTCAAGCGTCACTAAATTTGGCTTCAAGGTAATGTCATGTAGCGATATTTTTTTCTTTTTGTGGGAGAATGTCGAAAACTTCTTTTTCATATTTAGGATAAAGGACCCTAGAGTTTCCATCCAGGAATGTCACTATCGTTAAAAAGTAAAGGTTTCATGATAAATTGAGAGATAAAAATATAATCTCTGATATTTAGTTGTAGACTTTTTATGTTGTATTTTTTTTTTTGTTAAAAAAATCTAATTTTCAACTATATTTAACTCAGGAATCACCAATTGGTTGGCAATTTTAGGGTTTATATAATTTTTATTTTCAGCAGGTGATATAGCAATAGTGACATTTTCCTGCGAGAGTTCCTTTAAATTTAAATAGCACTTTAGCGTTGGAGAGTAAGGTATCTAAAAACCTTCCTTCCTTCAATTCTGAATTAGATGCCATTTTGCTTGCGTCGAGATGAACTTTTAGGATTTTTAAAGAAATCCTTAATAGGGAAGATGGGTGGAGTGTTAGTAGATGCTGGATTCCCGCCCTTCACTCTTAGTTGCCCCCCCTTTTTTTCATCCGTGTGTACTTCCTCTCGTTCCCGTTTTCTCTCTCTTTGTCTGTTCCTTTTGGTTTATTTTTTGTTTTTTAATTTTTTATTTTTTATTTTTTATTTTAAATTTAAAAAGATATGAAGTAAATTATATAAAAATTTGTTTATTTATTTTTATATTCATTTTTACTTTTTAGTTATTTATTTATTTATATCATTTAGTTATTTATTTATTTATATCATTGTATTAATTTATATTTTTATTTATATTTATTGTTATTTTTTATTTATTTATTGATTGATTTTTTATTTATTTATTTTATTTTATTTTATATATATATATATATTCTTTTTTTTTAATATTTTTTTTTTTTTTCATTTTTACTATTCTTATTTCATTATTTATTTATTTATATAATTAGTATTATTGTATCTATTCATTTATTTATTTAATTTTATTATTTTAAAATTAATTATTATTATTTTTTATATTTTTATTTATTTATTTATTTATTTTTATTTTTTATTTATGTATTTATTTATTTTTATTTTTTTTGGTGTGAAGTAATAATTTATTTATATATATATAAATAAATGAAATTATTTTAACATTAGTATTAAATTTATTTTAACTAAAACTTCTATATTAAAAAAAATTTATTTAAATTAAATATAATAAAATTTAATTTAATATGATGAATTTAATTTAATATTGATGGTTGGTTTTTTTTTTAGTCAAACTAGCCATTATGTTGCAACGGCTAGTTGGAGTTTTTCTCGTCTATTTAATTAGGTTTCTTGATCAGATATCTCATCTTGTCTTGATGATGAACCACACTGGTTGGTTTGAAAAGCATCGACAAAAATTTATTTTATGTGATTTTCTCCAAAAATTTCTTAAAAACAAAAAAACCACTTCTTAATCTCTATAATAAAATATTATTAATTTCCTTGTATGACCTTTTATATCTCTTATAAAAATATCCTTCTAATAAAAAATATTAATCCTTTAATAAATAAATAAATAAAAAAGACTCACTTTGTAATTTTTTATTTTTTTTAATTCAAACCTCCTTTTTCAGTGTATCACGGTACCATTAAAAAGGTTTATTGAATATACATTTTGATAATTACTTAGAGTCGGTGGTATATTATATTTCTCCTTTTATAATATTTTTTTTAATAATATTTCCGTTAAAATAAGATAATCACATTTTATAAATAGTAGCTTTACCATTAATTAAAATATCCCCATTCGCCTTTTAATAATAATAAAATAACTACCTTTTTTACCCTTTTAAGTACACTGCATAACCCTTTTATAATGCTAGATCTTCATTGAACTTGAACTCATATATATATATATATACAGTTTTGGTTGGTTAAATAATATTTTAATGCCTTTCCCTATATGTTATTTAGAGACTATAAGATTTGGCCTTAACGTATTTCTGAAGAGACGTGACTATCTGGTTTGACCGTACAGATTCGGATGAATGCAGCGTTTCCGAAGCACTCTTGAAATGATCTACCAAAGATTAAATTCCAGCAAATGCCAAAAATTCGAACTCAGAGAAAAATTCCAGCAAATGCCAAAAATTCGAACTTAGAGAATCGATATGGGTTTGCTCCAAAACTTCTGAATTCCGCCCAATGGTTGAAGTCAGAGATGTAGCGAATAGGCAGCCAGGTAGCCCCAAATAGAGATGAACCCTTTAAGGAACTCGGCCTCTTGTTTGATTAAATTTGGTATTCCGATTCCAAAGGGAAAACTCAGCCTGTGGAATGCCAAACTGCTGAACACTACCAAGTGTGTGCCCTCCTGAAGTGCTGATGCAACTTCGAGTATATCTGATGACTGATCCAAAAAAGAAAAGGGATCTTATTGCAGACGTATCTCTGAATGCAAGATACTGATAACCCACAGACTCGGCCCTTTAATTATCAGTGATTTCAGCTCAAAATAATAGCACACTTCTGAAGAACTTGGCCATATCTTTGGTGAATATGCAATCTGGTATAACTCTGCGTATGGCTGGGCAGATACACTACTGTAGTTCTAGTAGTTTTTTGTTTTTATTAAATAATTTGTTTTCCTTTTTTTCTTTTTTTTATTTTAATCTTTTTAATTTATATTCCCTTGTTACGTATATTTTTTACAACCTTTTTAATTTTTTGGTAATTTCTTTTTCTTTCTTTTTTTATTTATTTTTATTTTATTGTTTTTTCTTTTTCTGTTTTTTCTTTAATTAATTTATTTTATTTGAATTTCTTTATTATATATATATATATATATATATATTCTTTGAAATATTCTAGTGGGCATTGATAAATTTTTAATTAATTTATTTTATTTGAATTCTTTTGTTATATATATATATATATATTTTGAAAGGATTTATGGCATTGGATAATTGACACAACTAGAGGAACCCAAAAGTTTTAGCTAATGTGCGCTGCTGACGACGGCAACAAAGTTGACGATTTTAGAAAGCATGGCTCACAGGCTGTGCAGCAGCCGTAGGATTGCAATCGCTTCCGATACCAAATGCACTGAACAAAGTTCCTACTCAAGTTAAATACTCCAGAAGACTTGGAATGTAAGAATATCTATTGAGGATATAAGAATATATATTAAAATGAATGTTACAAATGAGGCCTGCTTATATCTCTACACAGGTGCCTCTTCACAGAAGTTCATGTCCCATTAGACATGCCTCTTCAACTTAATTAGTAATTAACTAATCATTATTTATTGGTTACATTATTTATATTATTTTATTCATAACAGATTGCATTTCAACTGTTTTGAAGGCTCAGTATTGATTGTATATACACAAGATCAATAACTAATTCAACAAAATTAAATAGGAAAAACAAAATGCTCCATATTAGGACAAATATCCTGAGGTTATTTTGTAACTAAAAATGCAAAAGGAACGAGTGTAAAACAGAAGGAAATAGAGGGAGGCACCTGCATTAGTAGCCCTCCATCACGTAGTGTGTGTATTTCAGCTTCAATTTCTGATTGGTTAAGCCTTAGTCTATAACTGCCTGGTCCTCCCTTTACCACTTCAATCTACAAAAAAAAAAAAAAATAAAAAAAAAAAAATAAAATGCCATATATATATAGAGCTTCCATTATTCCACTTCAAAATAATAAACTAATTAGACAACTGCTGTCGACTTTTTAAGGAATGCATACCGTATATTTGATCCCTTCAATGTTGAGAGAGACTACGGAATTTACCAAAGAGATATGCTGCATTTCCAAAACATGCCATTAATATAAATTTAAAAGATTAAGAGGGTCACATAAGACATTGCTATGACAATTTTTCCTTCGTAAAAGTACAAGCAATACTGTAAATGTAATAATTTCCCTGATTGTTTACTTGAAACACATCCTACCTTTGGAGGGATTTGTCCTTTCTCAAGATACCCAATATATTCGGAAACCCTTGCTGCACTCATTGTTGATGCTTTCTGATATAAAATAAGCCTGTTAGAGCTTAATATCGGGTAAATGATAAACCAAGGCAATAATAGGACATAATAACACACTACTCCCTCAAGGTTTTCCAAAACTTAAAGTTGATTTAAAGGCTTACATAGAGTGTTCCTCCAACCACTGAAAGGTACCAAGGTGGCCTCTCTGCTCTAACATGCATTGCAATCCTACTGTCTAACCAACCAGTGTGAATCTTGTTTTCTCTATATTCCACATCCTGTAAAATGAACACATCTTTTACGCAGATCTATAATAAACAATATTATCATGTAACAGTGCAAAAATTTCCTCACTAACTTACTTGGAACCATGCCTAAGAAACTGTCATAACACGATGTAATGTTAATGTTGCATATACAAAATGATTAACGTACATGCAGAAGGTCTACTGTGTAATCAACATTAGTACGAATCTCTCCTCGAATATGAAGTTCCTTCAGTCCAAGTACCATATTAGCTATGGCCAAAGCTCGAGATTCTCCGAAAGCAAACACGTGACCTGAAACTCATAACTATTTTTTATTAACAGTACATACCTTTAGCTGAAGCAATTACTAAGCCATTGAAAAAAAATAGTACATACCAAACTGAGAATCTGAAAACTCGTGAATTCCTCCTCCTGACTGCAATGGACATGAAAGCAATTAATCGATTTTAGTCAAAATCATGTTACAAACTTCAATACTATTGAGGATTTAGGTATGGCATGATAATTTAGTCCTATGAGGAAACTCTGACAACCACATCGGCTGAAATATATGATTCACAAATATGCATATGGTAATCAATGGATGTGATGCAGTAGTAGATAGTTAAGCCAGTACAGGGCACATGAAGTATTGTTTTTCCTGCTTTTCACTGTTCATGATTGAAGTTGGAATCTTGCCACAAGGAAACCAAAGATGAATAACCCTGCTAGTGAGAAGGGCATGAAGTAGATGGAGTTACATCACAAAGTCATTGCAATGACCCACTACTGCCCATCCCATAGGAAGGTTTCTCACATTAAGTTAAAAGAGGCAAGAGCATTCTTCATGTGAGGATGAGGTGCAAGAGCAAATACGAAACAGCTATTAGAGTTATATTATGTACAAAGAGAGTTCATTACCTTAACAGAGAAATATGCCCATACATTTGGCTTGCTTTTAAAGTTGAGTTCCTGCAATTATTTTAAAAATACATGACAAATTTCAAGCAGGGAATAATTATCCAGAAAAAGGCATCTGTGTTCTAATTTCTAACAAATTCTTGCCAATTTATTTCCACCTTAAAATCTCTCAACAAGTGTCCCTAATAGCATTGTTACAAACCTGCACTTTTCCACTGGTAGGCTTAAAACCATCATCAGGATCTTCACTTGTCACGCGGACTGCTACACAGTGTCCTTTTGGTCTGACAGATTCTGCCAAGTCAAAATCAAATGGAGTAGCCTTTACGGATGTCTTCTGCCAAGCATCATAGCCTGCTCCTGCTTCCTTTCCATAAAATCGTCTTATTTCTAAGGCAGGGGAACACCAAGAATATCAGTGGATAGGAGGTTTCCATTAATGTAGTCAAAATAGAATATCAACAAAGATTACTCGACCTGCAGCCTGACTCAGTGCATACCAGGAATTTGCCAAAGAGGAATGCCCATGCCTATAACAACTTGGGCTGCCGGTAAGTTTATTTCAGTTATCCACTCTGTAACAGGATGCTCAACCTACGAAGGCATGTAAAACTTAATTAAACAACCATCCTATTCACCTCAGGACACCAAGAAATTCAAAATTGACCTATACATAAAAATTCTTGAAGCTAATTCTGCATACCTGTAAACGAGGATTCAGTTCTAAGAAATAATATTCACCAGAGTCCATGCTATAAAGATACTCAACAGTTGCAGCCCCAACATAGCTTACAGACTTTGCAAGTCTCCGTGCACCTTGCTCTAACTTCTTCACGGTCTCTGGTGGAGCAACTGTAATTGGACCCTCTTCTATAATCTGTAAATCACAAGGAATTGACATCATTAACAAAAATTGCATACCAAGTGCTGAGGAGTAATGCTGCAATAACGACCATCTAGTCATAATGTAACAGGCTTCCTCATTCCCATTATGTATTTATATATGTCAGTGCAATAGAATCCACTGCATCCAGTGAGTAACACAGTATACAACTAAGAGCTAGTTACGTCTAACTTGACAGGGCATGGAAAATACTTTAACATCATACTCCATCTAATCTATTTCACTGGAAAACAGAATTCATATAAGACAAACGAAGGAGAGAAATTCCAGCCTTTTGGTGTCTTCTTTGAACACTGCAGTCCCGACTATGTAAAGCTGCCACATTTCCATACTGGTCACAAAGTAGCTGCACTTCTAGATGTCGACTCTGTAAAGGTAGTTAATGATATGTTACAAAAACATTAACTGCACATAAAATAAACAGAAAAGTAGGTCCTGAGTAAACTTTGCCATTTCTTGCTTCATACAGGATTAGGCATAACAATGAAGAAACACTTATGCTTGATTCTACAAAATCACACTGCCTTACTAGAAATCATATGTCAATAACCATTTCAACTAATATAAAGAATGTCATTATAAGTGGTGTGCATGAAACAACCAAGATATCATCCAAGTTCCATTATCAGTTATTCATTCTTCCTCGAATTATTTTAGTACCTGAGATGCAACCTTCATGATAAATATTGGAGAACCTGGAACCTCTCCCTGTACTTGTTTGAATAGGGCTTTGACTTCTTCATCATTATGAACCTACATAGAGATCATTGATTTCCAGGACCTAATCAGATGCATTATCCAATTATATCTCACTAACAGATGTGAGATTATTTATAAAGTAAGATGCTCTGCAATTACAATTTCTAGATTTTTTTTCCATAAAGCTATTAAAAAAGGCTAGGCCATAGTATGTATGAACACATAAGGAAACAAAATCTTCATAGCCAAACTAATGCAGTTGTTCGAAATCAATGACCATTGTATAATCTGGATAGCATGTCAGGATTGGCACATAAGCAAAACCACATGAACATCAGCACATCAGTATCTAAGATGTCCTTGTGCTTAAGATAAAATTTAGGGAATTATCTAAGTAGATCTAAAGCACACAATTTTAAACATGCACACAGCTTGCAAGAACTAGTTAGACGAAAATGTGCGGCAAGAACTATATATGCAAAGTTAAAACTAGTTAGAAGAAAATGTGCTGCAGATAGATAAGATTAGATAGCTCTATGGTATAACTACAATCTTAGCAATATCCCATCATAATCTAAGAGACAAAGACCTAGAATAGATATAAGGAAGGGACCAGTCTAAAACAATGCTCCTTAAAAAAATCAAATAAGACAGCTAATTTGAATTCATGCTTCAATTGTAGGGGACAAAGTATGACACAAGCCAACCCTTTTAGTCAAAAAGGACGCATGAGTGAGAGTTTCTTACAAGCAACCGGAGCTTTGACATTACCTCCACCACAGTTCCTTTTAAGGATTGTTGAATTGGTAATTATTCTACACTTTATCAATATAGATAAATTGTTGTGCCCTTCAACTCTCTCAAAAAGATGTGCATGCCACATTGAATGTGGCAGCCAAAACAACTGTGCAACTAACTATAGGAGGTATGGGCTTAGTCAATCATGACTGTAATTGACATACAATTTGACACTTGTATATAAATATATATAGATATTGGTGAGCATTTTGATACAATTGTGTAATGTTCCCTATTGATTAAGTGCTCAAGGGAGGACGAAATAGCCTATCCAACCCCGTAGGCTATAGTCTCTTGATAAAGGGGGAAACTGATTATCCAATGTTTTGGGGCAACATTGGGTCAATTTTGGGTTCGCTGGGGCAAAAAGCCAGAATTGTGGGGCTACACCTGTAACCCCTCACATTAAATTAAGGAAAATATTCCCCCATGAGGAATCTATAAATAAAAGAGAGATAAAATCATTTGAACATCATTGTGGATAAGAATATCTCTGTTTTCTTGATCTAAGGCTCTAAAGGTTTTAAGATCCCTTATTTCAGGGCTGTAGGCATAAGTATTTTCCCCAGATCTCAGTATATAGTTTCCACGTGGAAAACTATAGGAGGTACAATGAGATCCATTTTTATATTGGAATTTTCATAGTAAAATTTCATGACCTTTCTTGACTTGACCTATTTAACTTTTAAGTTTTTTTTCCAAGGGTGAACAACTCGTTCAAGAAGAATTAGCAGCTAAGTCACCTGATACGGGGATACGGGGATTCGAGAATCGGATTCAGGTACGGTGGCCCCTGGAACAGGACACTTCTGGGATACGATACGTTATATATTATTTTATTAAAAAATATGTATATATTAATATATTAAAAATTAGATATTTTTACACAAATTCCTACAAATTCATTGATTCAAACATAGATTTAAGATCTTAGATACTCTAACATGATACATCATACAATTGTCAAATTTACTCAGAAAGACCAAATACTAAGATAGTAAGATACTGTAGTTTTTAAAACCAAGATAGTATCACTATAACATCTATTCCTCCGTTTTGAGACTAAAAACATAAAAGCTAAACCAAAAAACCATCTACTCCTCCGTGTGAAGTAGATGGAGTAGAATTTACATCAGTAAGTACCAGTACAGAGTAAACTTGGGCATTCTCGCAAAACATAATTTATTTAAATTTACACAATTGTTTACATGCATGTGTTTTAGCAAACGATTTATGATATTCTGAGTTCTCAAAGAAAATATCACTGATAGAAAACATAGATTTATATTAGAATAGCATTTTGATTGTAAGCATCAAATTCTAAGAAACTTTCAGGAATGAAACATAAACAATCATCTACAACTTAAAAAACACAGTTGAGATCATTTGTATGTAGCAGCAAATCCTTTAGGCATTTAAATTTTGAAGTACAGAAACTTCAATTAATAGAACACAACAAAATGTGGGCTGCTAATGTCAACCAAGGTCCAATATGCTTATTTTATTCAAAATTCTTCAAAACACTCACCACAAAGTACCAAGAATGGCTTTAAAAACCACCAACAAGGGTTTTGCAGCTTGCTTGATCGCACTTTTTAGGGACAGCATATCCGGCCGTACCCGATTCACGGGATACGGCCATATCCGTACAGGGTACAGTCGGGATTCACCGTATCCCGTGAATCGAGTACGAATCCGGTCGAATCGTTTCGGATTTGCCAGATTTGGGATTCGGAGCCCCTGGGGGACGAATCTGGTTTCTTAAATTAGCAGAGTTTTAGAACTCTTACTTTGGTTTCAATGGATCTATTACAAGAGTTTATGAAATAAGCCTGCCATATGATCTCGTGAGAAATATCCTGCAAGCAATCCAGATCTGGGGATAAGCTCTCCTATAGTAGATGGCCATTTCCCCCCGCAATTTCCTGTATCTTTTCCCCCAATTAACTCAGCGGCTGGTAGGGAGGAAAATAGGGAACGGCCAAGAAGCAGAAATGCAATACCACCTGAAACATCTCTCTGATTTTATCTTATCTTCTCTAATCTTTTTGAAATCTTCAACTCTTTATTTATAAGTGAATGGCTATGGCAGATTCGGCCAGGGCTGTATACCTGCCAACTTACTTGAATGGTAGTTAAATTGGAAGCCAAGACTTGTGGCATCAAGGTTCAGAAACTGAAACCCCAATCTCAAAATATCAAAAATAGCAACTGATGTACAAGACCTTTGGTGATTGATGGAAGATGTAGCAGGAGCCCAAGGAGGAACGACTTCTAGACTAATTTGCAGATCCATTCAAAGGGGTCCAGATCTTTGTATCCTCACTGGCCCTAGCACCAAAAATCAAGCTAGCGGAAGACGAGTCCAAGAGGATCTAGACCTGCAGGAGAGGATTTTAGAAAACTATAGAAAAGGGAATCTGAATAGCATCATGAAGGGAGTCTAGATCTGTTGGGAGAGGACTTTAGAAAACTATATGAAAGGGGACCCAAATAGCATCATATGGGGCAGTGACAGCGCTAACAAGGGCATTGACTGTGGAGATACACAATACAATGTTCTGGACAAAAGAGTAAAGGATGTTGTCAGGGGAAGAATTTTTGAGGACGACGGGGTATATAAGACATTGCATGCCTCTGTTACAAACGTCCTTATGAGTTCAAGTGATAGGATCAAGCCGAATCAAGCTGATACAAAAAGCACACAGAATAGAATCTCTTGGTCGAAGAAACAAAACCCAATTGATGAAGAGAAAGGGAAAGGGTTTATAGGGAGTAAGTAGTAACTTAGAATTTGGAACTCTATTTGGTTTTGAGCATAGACAAGAATGTAGGCATAGAGGATCCAATACAACATGAAAGAAGACACTCCAGAAGATTATGAGAAGGAGAAGGGAACAGGTTAAAATGCTGGTTGAGAAGGACATTTACTTGGGGAAAAATATGGACTTACAAGGGAAAGCATTAACAGGGAGATTTACAGGAGACAAATGGTGAAGGAAACTTTAAATCACTGGATATAGAAAACTTGAAGGCCAATATTGGGATTTGCCCCAAAGTTCCACCTGTTGTTGAGAGGATGGAATGGATTCATTTTCAAAGCAGAGGGATGCAGGTGAGATTCTAGGGTCACAGTGGTATATGGGTCCAACACTACTGGCTTTAAAAAGGATGCATGCATGTTTTGACTCAAAAAGATGGAATTGATCTCCAAGTAGCCGGTGTGGTTGGAGCTGCCGGGACTTCCATTAGAATCATGGTCATATAGGATGCTTAGAAGCATTGGACACAGTTTTGGAAGGACATTTGAAGTTGATATTTCATATAAAATCTCAATGCACATAACAGTGACAAGTAATTTAACTTAAACACACATGAAAGATGGTTTTCTGAACAGTGTAGATATGGAGTTGGGATCAAACCTCTATTTTAAAAATCGGCCATTTCGACTCCGACCAGGCCTGGTCGACCGAGCCATTAGGCTGGCCGGTCCGACCAGGTACAAAAACAGCCAGGCTGGCCGGTTTGTTACCGAGCCGGTCGGTTTTTGTACCGGCTCGGCCGGCTCGGTAACAAACCGGCCGACTAGGCCTGGCCCAAGTTAACTCGGCCGAGCCAAATCTGTCGGCCGGTGGGCCCAAAAAATCGGATTTTTTGGACTTGAAACCGGATTTTATTCCGCTGTTAGGTTTGTTTGAGGTTTTCTGCCGGCCGGTGGGCCCAAAAAATCGGATTTTGTGGACTTGAAACCGGATTTTATTCTGCTGTTAGGTTTGTTTGAGGTTTTCTGAAGAGTTGTGGAGTTGGTTTTTGGAGCAGCTTCATGGTAATGTTAAATATTCTCCTTAATCTTCATTTTCATCCTTTTACTTAAATTTTTAACATTACCATGAAATGACTCAGGATGTTTGAGAGTGGTTCCAACCTCATTGGATTTCATATGGAGAAAGTAGAATTTTAGATCTCATTCAAAATCCAACAGACTTATCAGTTTTTCAGGATTTCAGGATTGGGTTATTGCAATGTTTCCATCGAATTTTGTCATGTATTAGGGTATGGAACTCGTATTTAATCAAGAGCACCAATCCCTCTATGTACCTTGATGACATGATGTTAGTGACAATAACCAAGAACAATATGTGATCATAAAAGCATGAGATACAATATAGGGTTTTAAATTTTAATACACTAATGGAGGATGGAATTCAAAACATCATCCTCATCTAAATACCCTAGAATCCACAAACCCTAAAAATTAGGGTTTCATATGTGAGCTAGGGTTTTCCATGAGCCATCTAGGGTTCTTATTCAAATCAAACCCTCCATCAAAAGAGCCTTAAAAAAATAAAAATAAATAAATGCATTACACATACTATGAGAGAGACCATACCTCTGATTTTACGTTCATACAAGTTGCTACAAGGATTTGCTTCAAAGTGCCTTGCACTTCTTCTGTTTGTCAGACTTTCAAGGGCACTATCATCTTTATCCAAAGGTGCCAACATAGAGGAGCTACATACTTTTCTTAGATGAACTTCCTTTGCTTCAACTGCTAGACAAAAATAGAATCACATGAAGGGTTGCCACTAAACCTTCTTAAAATCACATCAGTTGCTAGATAATGCGCAGCTTAGTCAACAATATGACATCATGGAGGGCTTTTACTATTCTTCAAAATCATTTTCAAATTGATGTCTAAAGAGACCATCCCTTCTCATAACTGCATTTTGTATTTTCATTGACTTCAAGGCACCTTTTATGAATGCTTCAAAGACATGAATATATATTAATTATTGATTTACAAGTCGGCTTCGATGGAACTAGCTTATAATACTTGTGTGTGTGTGTGTGTGAGAGATTGTAACAGTGATAAGGACTAAGCCTCTTCTTCTATACACAAAATAGGGTTCCTTGATTTTACTGATATAGATCACAAAGGATGCTCGCTAATTGTCTTTTTAAGGCTACAATTCATACCTTGCAAACGTATGTATACAAGATCTTGGCTTCCTTAAATTATGGAGGGCCTTAGAACTGTCCTTTATAATGATGTGCCTCTAATTCTAGGACAAGTCCTCCTCACGATCATTGATAGGATACCACCCTTCTAGTTGTAAATGAAGTCACCTTTTAAGTCCTCATAGTCCAGTGACCACAATGTCAAATTCCAAATTTTTCTTTAGATTAGGGGATTTAACTTTCTTCGGAACAATGAGAATAACAAATTCATAACAAGGATGCACTGTCAAGAGAAACAGAAGAAAAATACCCTTCAATTCTACTTGAGCAAAGAAGTCCTCCATAATTGCTTCAAACGAGGGGCAGAAATACCTTGTTTATACTTAGAATCAAGCCTTCAAAGTAATGTACAAAGATGCCGTGAATCGATCCACGTTAAATTCTCAACGTAGATAAGGAACTTAATAACTCGGTCTGAAGGCTATTGTGGCTCAATTGCAAATGCTTTCTTATTTGAAGAAAAACACAATGAAACCCTCTTCAATCAGGTCACAGAACTTAACACTGTAGGTTTAATCCACGGGTCTTTATATGCTTTGAATTACCACAGGCCTTCTAGAGGGTTGATGTCTTGTCGAAAGGAGTCACCTGTGACATTGGTTATGTTTTTTGTTTTGATCTCTATATCATCATCCCGTATTGGACAGTGCACTAGGTGCAATTTTGATATAATGGATATATTCATGAGCCTACTTTGATCATATGTTGTCTTTTGTGACTTATCTATATTGTAATGCTTTGTGTTTGGAAACATGAATAAAAATCTTTAAATTTATGTTTTTGTACAAAAAAATAATATTTAATGTATTTTTTACAAAAACCGAGTCATTGAAACCGAGTTGACCGAGTCATTACCGATTCGGAGTCATTACCGAGTCATTACCTCGGCCTGGTAGCTGACCGATTCCGTTTTTTAAAACATTGGATCAAACACATGTAGACAAATTATAGACTATGTCAGAATCCCTTTTTGGTGCACCAGATTCCATGTCTATGGTCATTTATTGGATGACTGTGCTCAATCATTCAAGACGAAGGTTTGGCGAAAAAAGGATACTATTCAGAAGAATGTAGAGGATAAAAATGATAATTATGTGGGGGGGAATGTGGAAGGAACTGAGTCCCTAGAGCAGGGAAGGATACTGGACAAAATCGAGGAGCAAGCTAAAAAAAATACAATAAAGGAAGAGCTGTCAAATAAAGTTAGCACACAGGTAGAGGATGTTGGAGCTCCAGCTGGTCAAGAAAGTCAAGAGCAAGTGAATTCAATACAAAACATAGGTTCAAGTTCAACAAATATTCCCAATGATGGCATTTCTGGTATGTCGCCCTCTCCAAAATCGGACTCTCACATTTTAGTGAATAGGATGCTCTTGATTTTGAGGATAAGGATTATTGGCCATCCCCAGTGGCAACTACTAGGAAACCAGTGGAAGTGATCCAAACAGACCTTATGGAATCTCAAGAGGATCTAGTGTGGACCACCAAAGCCATGGAGAAAGACAATATTCCCATCAATTCAAACAATGAAGTGGAAGGGGCAAATAAGAACAATACTGCCTCTAATAATAATCATTCAGAACTAGTACCTGAAGATTATTCCTATTCAGTTCAAACCTAGATATGTGCTAAGACTCAGGAAAGGAGAATCTGGGAAGATGGGAGCAGATGTAGCTGGGGGTCTGGGCTTTGGTCCTGTAAGAGAACTTCATTCCATAATGTTGGGTAAAAAATTCACTTCTTCATCACGCCCAGGACAAGGCATTGAAAGAAATCCAATAATGTAAGCAGAAATCCTTGAGAGAGTTCCTTACAATAGGACAAGCCCCTACCAGGGTTCCAGGGTTACTCGATGATTGTTTTATCCTTGAACATCCAAGGGTTGGGTAGCCCCTTCAAAAATCTACGACCAATAAGACTGGTGCAACTGTAAAATCTAGACGTCATCCTGCTTCAAGAAACCATGGGTGAATGGAAGAGGATGATAGAAGCTTTAAACAACTGTTGTAGGAATGGGCCTTTTCAGAAATGCTAATAGGAATCCAGGGGAGATATTATCTATCTAGTTGGAGAAAAAGTTTGTCCTTATTGAACTCTTCCTTGCATGTATCAGGAATTTGCACAGAATACATGGGACAAGATTTGGGGCGCAGTTCTACAGTAATTAATTGCTATGGTCTTTATGAGGAAATGAAAGCATTCTGGGAACAATTATTTCAGCAGAATTGTTTAAGAAAAGAAAAGATGATAGTAAAGGGAGACCTAAACTTTACCCTTAGCAGATCCGAGATATGGGGCAGCATAACAAGAAAAGATAATCCAGCAGATTTTTTTTGATACAAGCTAGAGGAAGTAAGGCTATTGGATGTAGAACACATCAAGATTATCCCTGCTTGAGAGACAATAGAGTGGGTGAAGCTAAAGTTTTCGAAAGACTTGAGAGGTTCCTAGTCTTTAAAAATGTATTAATGGAAGTGGAAAAGAGAAGAACTTGAGTGGCAACAAGAAGTGTATCTGATCATTTACCTATTCTTTTGTAGCTAGATAAGAGGGACATCAAGCCTATTGGCCCTTCCGCATTCAATCCCTTTTGGTTCGACAATGAGGAATATGTGAAAATAGTAACAGAGCAATGGGTCAGTTTTGATGTAAATTCTAGGGATATGCAAACTTTAAATTTGTAGCTGCTCCAAAGAAGGTCAAGGTGGCAGTTTCAAATGGGCCTCGAAAAAATATAAAAATAATGATAAAAACTTAAAGAAGGTGGAAGCTAAAGTAGCATATATGTATGAGAAGAATACAGAACAGTTTTTTTTTTTTTGCGGGAAAAAAATAAAGTCTCCAGATTTAAGAAATCAAAAGATAGAAGTTACTAAAGGGAAGCTGAATGGAGAATCAAGAGTGAGGCAATATGGATAGAGAAAGGAAATGAAAAACAAAATTATTTCAAAATTTTGCAATCACAGGAAGAGAGTCGACCCCTGTATAGGAAATAAGGAGATTAGATGACAGTAAAGCATGTAGTTACCATAGAATAGCTGAAATGGGGGTTGCCCATTTTCAGTCCATTTATACAAAGCCAAACAAAGCAAATATAGCCGATATTTTAAAATTATCCTCCTCCCTTCCAAGATAGTAATAGAAGAAGCAAACCAAATGCTATCAGTAGATGTATCCAAGAAGTGTTCAAGCATAGTTCTAAAAACCAGCCAGTTTGAAGCAGTAACTGGTCAAACCAGCCTGTCAGCAACCTTCAGTCAATGATCTGGTAGAAAAATCTGATTTGGGTGCCAGCTAGGTACCAAACCAGCCGATTCTACTCCAAACTGGACCGGTTGGATCTCACGTGTGGGGGTAGTCTAGGATCCATGGTGGCAGTTTTTCAAATGGTTTTAGAGGAAACTAGGGGCAGTTTCCCTCCCAAAACAGCCCCCATTGGCTGTAAAACCAACCCTCCCTCTCCTAAACCCTAAATCTAAACAAAAAACCTAACTCAACCCTAGCAATGATGGCAATCAATGGTAACATTAAATTCTTAAAGTAAAAGTTGACAGTCAACTTTTACTACAATTTTTAACATTACCATTAATTGTTTCAAGATGTTTGAGAGTGACAACTTTTACTTCAATTTTTAACATTACCATTAATTGTTTCAAGATGTTTGAGAGTGGTTCCAATCTTATTGGACTTCATATGGAGAAAGTAGAATTTCATATCCCACTCAAAATTCAGTAGACGTGACAGTTTTCAAGATTTTAGGATTGGTAGGATTGCAACATTTTCATTGAATTCTATCATGTATGAGGGTATGGGATTGGCATTTAACCAAGAGCATGAAGACCTTTATGTACATCGATGTTTGTGGCGATTGTTGAACTCCTCTGCCATGGCCTTAACAAAAATGTACCCTTCACTCAAACCAAAACAATTGATTAGGTATGTTAAGCTTTTTATACCATATTATAATGTTGAGGAGATGAACCCTTCACTCAAACCAAAATCATTGGTTAGGCATGCTAATATTTTTCAATTTCTACCATATTATAAGGTTGAGGAATCTGAATCTGAAGACTCTAAGCCTGATGATGTTTATGTAGCTCTTGTTGATGATCCCATTTCTAGTAGTGGGGACTCGGGAGTCAATGATGAGTTTCATGAGTGATCATGTTGATCAGTGATTTGTCGTAGGCCAATGGCTTAGTCAATTGTAGCATTGTTTTTGGACACTAGAGGGCATTTCAAGCCTCATTGATTATGTATTTTGTTGTTGATATGTATTGCACTCAGTACCATGTTGATATATTCACCCTTACATGGTATATAAATGAGCAAACTTCGCATATTTTGTCTCTAATGGTTTGGAATCATGGTTTGAATCTTAAAAATATTGTTTTCATTAAAACATAATTATTTTATGTATTTTTTCAAATATGGTTCATTGAATCAAGTTCGATCTAGTTCCAGTTTGAACCCTGATTAGATAGGTGGGCCAGTTCCAATTTTTAAAACTATGAGTTCAAGCTTGTTAAGGCATTATTTAAAAGGGATAAGAGCCCTAGGCCAAATGGTTGGTGAATAGAAATTTTTATAGGATACTATGAGCTTCTAGAACAAGACCTCATAAAAGTGATTAAAGAGATGAGGAATTCAAGAAAGGTCTAGGAAGTTTTCAAAGCTACATTAATATCCTTAATACCACAAGTGGATAAGACAGCTAGCTTTAATGAAATTTGACCTATTTTTTTTATATATTTCTATTTACAAAATTCTGGCAAAGATTCTAGGAGTGAGATTAAAAAACATCTTCTCAGAGGCCATGTCAAAGGAACAATTTGGTTTCCTAGAGGGAAGGAAAATGCGTGGTGTAATCGGAGCTGCCCAAGAAGGTCTGAATTTTATAAAGTCCAAAAAAACACCAGCCACAGTAATGAAGTTGGACTTGTCTAAAGCATATTACAAGTGAAGTTGGTTGTATATAAGGTTAATTCTTATACATGTGGGTTTAAACTTCTCTATAGTGAATCGGATCACGGGGTAAGTAGCACAAGTCTCTTTTGCAGTTCTTATCAATGGTCAGTGTCAAAGTTTTTCAATTCCTCAAAGGGCCTGAGAAAAGGGTGCCCCTTGTCTCCATTGATTCTTTTCATGAATATAGAAGGGTTGAGTAGAAACTTGAAAGGGAAGAGGAAAAACTGTTAGTTTATGTAGCTCGAACAAGTGTTCTAGTCTCATATTGTGTCTATGAGGCTAAGGAACACTATGGATTAATTTTCTCCAATACCCAGAAAAAGTTTCCAAGGAAAAGTGCCTTAATTAGAATTAATTCAGGCCAGTCTATTAATTTTCCTAAGTCTAACTCAAGGAAATGGCCTAATTAATCTGGATTAAATTAATTGAGGTCAATCAATTTTCCTCTAGTGGCTTCTAGAAAAGTTATTTTTAGAAGTCAAGATGATCTTAGCCATCGATTGAGATTAGATCATGGTCGTTGATTGCTCAACGAGAGATTATAAAAGGAAATCGATGGGGCTTTTGGAGAACACATTAGTGAGAGATCGAGACACAAATTTGCAGTGATAGCAAGGGCGCAATGATAGTGTGAGGGCACCAGCATTTTGAATTCAACAGTGTTTGGAGACAAGATTTTCAGATATATTCTTCACGGTGATTTCCTAAGTTTATTGGAGATTGATTTTCTACAAAGAGGTCGAGTTTCCCAAAGGTGTGAGTTGCTTCAGAGAGGTTGAGTTGCCAAAGCAAGGAGATAATTTTCCAAAGTGATCGATTTACACAAGGAGGCCAAGTTTGAAAGTTGGAGTCGAGTTTCGGGAAGACCGAGTTGAATTTTTCCCAGTAGTGCAAGTTTTCTAGAGAGCAGTCGAGAGCCAGGGCTGCACGTATGACCGATTCAATAGCCAGAGGGAGGTCGAATTGGATCAAAGGGGCCGAATTGCTTCCAGGGGCTTAAATCGACTTGCAGAAGTGACTAGAATAATTTTCTGGAGGTCTGCTAATTTACGGAAAACAATTGTAATTTCTCCATCACAGATTTTGCTGAAGAATTAATAAAAATACTCATCTACAGAACTGGTTTTTCCTTCGGGGTTTTTTCAGTGACAATTGGTCCAAAAATATTGGTGTTCATTATTTTTGTGTGTGTGCAACAATTTCTCAATTCCTGTGGTTTATTTATTTTTCGTGAAGTTGCAATAGTGCTTTATTCAATATTTGTCGTAAGTATTTTTGCTTTAGAGAGGTCGAGTTACCGGAGCAAGGAGATAATTTGCTAGACGGGATCGATTTACACAGTGAGGTCGAGTTTGCCAGTTGGTGTCGAGTTCCAAGAAGACCGCGCTGAATTTTTCCCGGCAGTGCAAGTTTTCCAGAGAGGAGTCGAGAGCTAGGGTTGTACGTGTGACTGATTCAGTTTCCAGAGGGAGGCCGAATTGGATCAGAGAGGCTGAATTGCTTCCGGGGGCCTAAATCGACCTGCAGAAGTGACTGGAATAATTTTCCAGAGGTTTGCTAATTTACGGCAAATGATTGTAATTTCTCCATCATAGATTTTGCTGAAGAATTAATAAAAATACTCATTTGCAGGACTGGATTTCCCTTCAAGGTTTTTCCAAAGACAATTTGTCCAAAAATATCGATGTTCATTATTTGTGTGTGTGTGCAATAATATCTCAGTTCCTGAAATTTATTTATTTTCCGTGAAGTTGCAGTAGTGTTTTATTCAGTATTTGTCGTAAGTGTTTTTGCAAAAGACAAAAAATCAATTGATAGGAGAATATTAACTAGCTAACTGAAACAACTTTAAAATTCCACAAAAACAAAGGAATCCATCTAGTCAAACGGAAACTAATAGCAAAGCCTAAAGACGGTGGATGGAATTTTAACCATATCTACTACTTTAGGGAATCATTGGCAACAAAGATCTCATGGGGGATGATTTCTACTGAAGATTTGTAGAAGAAAATCGTTGTTTAGATATATAGTGGGCCTAGAACAACAATATACTGGATAAGAAGCACAAGGAAATAAAAGTGTGTCTTTCTACTGGAAAACATTAGTGGGCATTCTTTGTGTTAGGCAATTTACAGGTCTAGAGAGTGGGAAATAGGGAACAAGTGAGGGTTGGTATTGATCCATGAATCAGGTGTGGAATTGGGTATAATCTACCAGAAAGGTTGCTGAAGGTAGTTCAAGATCAGGGCATCTGATTGTGGATATAAACACCACAAACATATGACAAGAATCATCACTAAAGGCTCATAACTTAGTATTCAAAGGGGACTTGGTAGAAGAATGGCATGCCTATGTAGAAAATTTAGTGAGAAACCATGTTACAATAAGGGAAGAAGGTGATTCTATTGTTTGGTCAAAAAACCAACTTTGTGTAGAAATTTTATGACTCAACCCCGGTTTTCAGTTTCTCCTTATTTCTCCCATAAAGTTAAATGTCCATTCCCATAACCATACATTCAACAAGCTGGAAAAATAAATATTTTCTGAAAACACAAATTCTGGAAATTTCAGTGCTGAAAATGTAGAAATAAAAACTCAAAAAAATAAATCAGCCACACACAGAAAATAGACACGCTGATTTTTGGTCGACTTGACCCTGGAAAAACCCCTTACAACTCTTGGGGAAAGCCAGTTCGAAAGCTCTTCTTATTTCTAATAAATAGCTTTTACAATGAGACAGAAATTACACAGCAAAAATTACAGCAACCTCACAAATGTACTTATCTCAAAAACCGTGCACAAACTCTGCCTCAATTTTCGTGCCAAATACAAACAAAAAATATCAGCAAAAAGTACAGCCTTAAATGCTATACGAACAGCATTGAAAACAGTGTTGGAACAGCTTTACGGCCTCCCTCAAAATCTGTGCAAATGATGCCTCGATTTCCGTGTCGTACTGCTGCTATACGGACCTCGTTTTGCATGCTATTTGTTGTTGTACGGATTCCAGAAAACCAGCCTCCTCTCTCTGTTGTACGGACCTTGATTTCCGTACCTCTTTGTTGTTGTATGGACCTCGAAAAACGTGTTGCAATAAATGCTTATTTTCCTCCCTCGAAATTTGTGCCCACTTGCCTTGAACTTCGTGCTCTATCCTTGCTATACGGATTTGTTGAATATAAGTGTTGTTTCCCTCCTCCTTCTCACTGCTCAAAAATTCTCCCTTACTTTCTCTTCTCCTCTCTCAATCTGCTCATGAAAGAATGAATGATCTTTTCCCTCCTTTTCATCCTTTAACCTAACCCTAAGTGACTTTTGGGGAATCCCTAAATCTAATGGCTGAGATAGCTTTAGATCTAGGGCTGAGATTAAATGCTCATTTAAATCTCACTTTCTATTTTTTAATTCACCCCACTTTAATAAAGACCTACTTAGTCATTTATTTCCAAAGTCACTTTTCCTTTCTAATTTTACATTGACTTTATTAAAGTCACTTTAAAATTAGACTTTAGTAACTTTATCACTTAAAGCCACTTTTAAATTAGATTTGACTTTATAAAAATTATAAAGTCACTTTAGGAGAAAAATTAAATTCTTTTGGACACTTTTCCCTAGGCCAAAGATCAAAGTCTTAGGGAACCACCTGTCCTCCGGTACCAAATTTCAACACTCCCTCTTACCGAGGAAGGTGTTCCTCACCACACCCATCTTGTCTCTGAAGTAGACATGCTTGCCCCGTGGTAAGGCTTTGGTAAGAATATCTGCAACCTGCTCATCAATGGGAATATACTCAAGCTTCACAGCTCCTTTCTGAACATAGTCTCTGAAGAAATGATATTTGATCCCGATATGCTTTGACCTGTCATGAAATATTGGATTCTCCGTGAGTTTAATGCAACTCTGATTATCACAGTAAATCACTGAAGGTCTCAACGGCTGACCAAATAAGCCAAACAACATCTTGCGAACCAGATGGCCTCACAACTAGCTAGACTAGCTGCCATATACTCTGCTTCCGCTGAACTCAATGCTACTGACTGCTGCTTTCGGCTGAACCATGACACCACTGCCGAACCCAACCCAAAACAGCACCCTGAAGTGCTCTTCCTATCAGAAGCACAACCTACCCAATCAGAATCAGTGTAACCTGCCAATCTCACTCCATCGCCCTGCCTGTAGTCCAGACCATAATCCACTGTCCCCTGCAAGTACCGCAAAATGTGTTTTGCAGCCACCCAGTGAACCTTCCTAGGCTCACACATAAACTGACTCATCGTGTTGACTGCAAAACAAATATCTGGTCTAGTGTTGACCAGATACATCAAGGAACCAATCAGTTGTCTGTACAATGTGGGATCCACCAACTCGGAATCCGAAGCATGAAGCTTCTTCCAGTTGGTGATCATCGCTGTCGACATGGGTCTACAATCCTCCATGTGGAATCTGCCAAGGATGTCCACAATATACTTCCCCTGTCCCAGGAAGAAATGCCCCTCCTCCTGCCACACCTCCAAACCCAAAAAGTAATGCATCAAGCCAATGTCCTTCATCTCGAACTCCGACGCAAGATCTCTCTTGCAGCCCTCTATGAGTCTCTCTGCACCCGTAATGACCAAGTCATCCACATACAGCACCAAAATGAGAGGCTCCTCACCTATCACAATAAAGTATAGGTTTGGATCTACATCACTCTTTGTGAAACCCATCTCCTGCAAGTATGTAACTATCCTGGAGTACCAAGCTCTAGGATCTTGCTTCAGGCCATAAAGGGCCTTCTTCAGTCTGCACACATGGGACTCCTTCCCATGCACCTCAAAGCCCTGTGGCTACTCAATGTACACCTCCTCCTGTATGAAGCCATTGAAAAATGTTGTCTTCACATCCATCTGGTGGATCTTCCAACCCATCTTTGCTCCTATCGATATGATGGAGCGAATCGAAGTATATCTAGCCACGGGAGCGAAGGTCTCCTCATAATCAACTCCCTCTACCCAGGAGAACCCTCTAGCCACAAACCTTGCCTTGAATTTCTCAATGCTGCCATCTGCAGCATGCTTTACCTTGTAAAGCCATCTGGAAGTAACCGCGGATTTGCCCTCAGGCCTCGGCACCACCTCCCAAACATCATTCTTCATGATAGAAGAATAATCCTCCCCTGCATGGCCTCTCTTCAGACCTGCTGGCTAGTTGCCTCCTCATAGCTAGAAGGCTCAGAGTCAATGATGTTGACAACCATTGCCATATAGCAAAAGAACCTCTCAGGTGATCTGCTCTCTCTGACCGACCTCTTCGGCCCAGCAACAAATGTGGCCTCTCTCAAGGTATCCTGAAGCCACTTGGGCTTCCTCTTCCTTGAGCACACTTCTCCCACCGGAGAATGAAACTCCTCCTCCTCATCAGGAGCCTGAACTCCTGAATGTCTATCTGCTATCCTCCTACAGGAACCTGAACCTGTAGATGTTGAAGTACCGTGTGAACTGTCCATCAGTGGACTACCTAGTGGACTGCTCTGCATGCTGCCCAAAGCACAACCCCTCTGACTCTGCAAGCCACTGCTCACTGATGGACTTGACACCGTAATCGATGTACCTCCTGATCCTCCTGATCCTCCTGATCCCTGCCCACTGGATCCCTATGCCTGACTCAGCTGCTCCTGAGGGTCTGGCTAATCCAGATACTCTAACTCCCATGACCTTCTGAAAGCCCTGTCCTCCTCGAACTTCACATCCCGCCTGACAACAACTCTCCTTTGTGCAAGAATATAAATCCGAAAGGCTTTCGAGGTCTCACTGTAGCCCACAAAGATACCCTTCTCTGTGGTGGGCTCTAGCTTGGTCCTCTTCTCCTTGGGTACGTAGGAGTATGCAATACACCCAAAGATATGGAAATGACCAACATCAGGCTTCTTCCCAGAAAAAGCCTCCTCCGGAGTCACATGCCCCAAGGCACGATGTAGACTCCTGTTCTGCAAATATACAGCAGTATTGCAGGCCTCTGCCCACAAAAACAATGGTAACCCCTGATCATGTAACATGGCTTTGGCAGCCCCAATGATGGATCTATTCTTCCTCTCCGCAACCCCGTTCTGCTGGGGGTTGTAAGGAACTGTGAACTCCCTCCTGATGCCTGCCTCCACACAATACTCAATAAACTCACCAAGGGTGTACTCCTCTCCATTGTCCGACCTCAGGGACTTGATCTTCCGACCTGTCTGAGTCTCCACAAGAGCTCTAAACTCTTGAAACCACTTGAAGACCTCACTCTTGGTCTTCAAGAAATAAATCCAGGTCCTCCTGGAGTGATCATCAATGAATAAAACATAATACTCATATCCACTCAAGGAAACATGAGACATCCGACCGCTCACATCGATATGAATCAAATCAAGTATCCCAGTCGATCTACTGTCACTGCTGGGAAAAGGGGATTTGGCAAACTTACCCATAGCACATTTTCTGCATGTATCAATGTGATCAGTACTGAAATTTGGCACACCTGTAGTGATCTCCCGCAATATCCTCAAGGCCCCATGATACATGTGCCCCATCCTGCAGTGCTAAATCTCGCACAGCTCTGAACTGCTAGCTCTGCTACCGATACTACTGCTCAATGCCAAAAGGGCTGAAATGCAACGTGTACACCTTTGCATGGCGTACACAAATCACTCTAGCTGAATCAGCTGGAGCGCCCCTGGGATATATAAGCACATGTCCTCTACTGAACAATATCTCATACACTCTGTCCTCCAATGTTGAGATCGGTATGAGGTTCTTCCTCATCCCTGGCACATATAGCACATCTGACACCTTCAAGGGAGGTTTGGGTTCCCTATCAAATGTCAATGTCCCCACACCGACTGCTCTAACAACGTTGTCATCTCTGAGTACTACCTCTATATCAGTGCCACTCTCTGAAAGCTCTGAGAAGTACTCACGGACTCTTGTCATATGACGTGAAGCCCCACTGTCAACATACCAGATACCTGAAGATGCTCCGCTAGTGGATGGAAATGCACACTCCCTCTCAACCTCTGTGGCAGGTGATCCTGCACTAGTGGACTCATAAGAAATGAACCCAAACTCCTGGTCAAAGCTATCCGAAAAGTCCTCTATCTCTGTTGATGTTGCCATAGTCTTGTTCTTCCCCTTCTTCTTCTTCTTCGGACACACAACTGCATAGTGTCCCATCCTCTGACAATTCCAACACTTCACCTTTGGAATAGTCCTTCTGCGTGTTCACCTGATTACCTTTGCCTTTGCCCCCACCACTGCTTGTGGAAGCTTGATTACCTTGCCCTTGTCTTTCTTGCCTCCTGCTCACAGTGCTACATCCTCATCCTACTCAACTGGTTTGGCTGCCCCAAGCTGGCTCTTCCTAATTTCATTATGTATGCAATCATCCCAGAACCTCTCCCAAGTGGGAAGGGTCTCACGTGCACAGATCCCATCAGCAAAGTTCATCCATGAACTGGGAAGGCCATTCATGCAATCCGCACCAACTCAGTGGGTGGAATGACCTCTCCAACTGCTGCCAACGCATCTCTCACATTAGTGATCTTTGTAAGATATGTCGTAGCACTATTAGTCTTAGCCATCTTAATGGCCTTCAGCTTCTCCCTTAGGACCATTTTTCTGTTCTCATTGGTACTCTGGTAGAGATTGGTCAAGGCTGTCCACATCTCATGAGAAAATCTCTTTCCTCTCACATGAGGAGCGACATGGTCTTTAATACCATCCAGAATCAGTCTCTTACCCTTGTTATTCTTCTTGTTAAAGTCTGCCAACTGAACAACATCAGTAGGCACATTCACAAGGTGCTTTGGGTATTCACCATTATACCCTAGACTTCTGCCTCCTCAAAGATGCTCTGCATTCTTTCCTTCGATACACTGTAGTTACTATGCCAATCCAACCTATCCTCCACCCTCAAGCCCAAAGACATGCTTGTTGTCCTAATAAGCTGAAAATAATACTGTTGTAGTAAATGTATTGTTTTCTGTGTGAAAAATCAGCGTGTTGTAATTTTTCTTCTTGCTGTCCCAAACTGCACTTTTCAGCAAGATAGCTCCGATACCATGTAGAAATTTTATGACCCAACCCCGGTTTTCATTTTCTCTTTATTTCTCCCATAAAGTTAAATGCTCATTCCCATAGCCATACATTCAACAAGCTGGAAAAATAAATATTTTATGAAAACACAAATTCTGGAAATTTCACAACGCTGAAAATGCAGAAATAAAAACTCGGAAAATAAATCAGCGATACACAGAAAATAGACACGCTGATTTTTTGTCGACTTGACCTTGGAAAAACCCCCTACAACTCTTGGGGAAAACCAGTTCGAAAGCTTTCTTATTTCTGATAAATAGCCTTTACAGTGAGACAGAAATTACAAAGCAAAAATTACAGCAACCTCATAAATGTACTTATCTCGAAAACCATGCACAAACTCCGCCTCGATTTTCATGCCAAATACAAACATAAAATATCAGCAAAAAGTATAGCCTTAAATGCTGTATGGACAACACCGAAAACAGTGTCAGAACAGCTATACGACCTCCTTCGAAATCTGTGCAAATGATGCCTCGATTTCCGTGTTGTACAACTGTTGTACGGACCTCGTTTTGCGTGATGTTTGCTGTTGTACAGATTCCAGAAATCCAGCCTTCTCTCTCTGCTATACAGACCTCGATTTTTGTACCTCCTTGCTACTGTACGGACCTCGAAAAACGTGTTGCAATAAATGTTGATTTTCCTCCCTCGAAATTCGTGCCCACTTGCCTTGAACTTCGTGCTTTTTCCTTGCTGTATGGATTTGCTGAATATAAGTGTTGTTGCCCTCCTTTTTCTCACTGCTCAGAAATTCTCCCTTGCTTTCTCTTCTCCTCTCTCAATCTACTCATGAAAGAATGAATGATCTTTTCCCTCCTTTTCCTCCTTTAACCTAACCCTAAGTGACTTTTGGGAAATCCCTAAATCTAATCGCTGAGATAGCTTTAGATCTATGGCTGAGATTAAATGCTCATTTAAATCTCACTTTCTATTTTTTAATTCACCCCACTTTAATAAAAACCCTCTTAGTCATTTATTTCCAAAGTCACTTTTCACTTTCTAATTTCACATTGACTTTATTAAAGTCACTTTAAAATTAGAGTTAGTAACTTTATCACTTAAAGTCACTTTTAAATTAGATTTGACTTTATAACTTTATAAAGTCACTTTAGGAGAAAAATTAAATTCTTTTGGACACTTTTCCCTAGGCCAAAGATCAAAGCCTTAGGGAACCACCTGTCCTCCGATAACCAAATTTCAACACTTTGGGCATTTACAACGTACAATTTGGGTACCAAGTTATGTTTTATTCAAAGATGGAACAACTGGACTGGTGACGGAAGGTTATATGAACATTGGAGACTAAAGGCCCCAAAGGAAACACGCATTTTCATGTGGTTGACCATAAAAAGCAAGGACCTAACATGAGAGATATTGCAGAAAAGAACTAGGTATGGTTCTGGAATTTCTTTTCTGTGCAGAGACAATGACGAAACAATAAATCACTTAAAATTTTAATAAGTGTCCAGATGCCAATCAGATCTGGTCTGAATTGGAGAACTTAACTAGGGTGAAGAAGGAATGGGCAGGAGATATAATGGAAGAATGCTTTAAGTGTTGCACAAGGAAAAAGGAATTACAAGAGTTCAGAGCAGTTCCTTGCTTGACTATATGAGGCATTTGACAGGCAAGGAAACACCGTGGTTTTTCAAGAGAAAATTATTCCTCCAATTCAATGTTATTAAAAAATTAAGGCCCTTGTATTAGCTTGTAGGATGCCTGTTAGTCAAAAAAATTAAAGGCATCTGGAGGACCTGGTTATAAATAAAAATCAGGCGTGGGGTTTCTTTCATAGACTGAGGCAAGGTCCACAGAATTACAGTAGTGCTGGGGAAGTTCTGTTTCCTTCAATGAGTCATTATGTAAAGTTCAAAGTAAGGTTAGGAACAGGCACAAATAATTATGCAGAATTCATGGCCTTAAAAATCATTCTAAGTAAAACTTTGGAAATGAACATTAAGCAGATGCAGGTTTGTGGAGAGTCGAGACTCTAGGCCATTCAATGGATGAAGGTTGCTGGTCAGATTCCGAACATATACCTTAGGTGCATGGGAGATTAGCTGAAGGAGGTGGTTTCTATTTTTTAACTTAATTCTATTCACTCATGATTATAGAGAAGAGAAAGTAGAGGTGGATGTGCTCTCAAAAGATGCTCATCAGATCACTAAAGGGCTAGTGATTATGGAGGAAGAAAGGGATGGAATTCTCACTATTTCTGAAACCCGAGGATGAAATTCTCTGTGGGGAGAAGCTTACTGCCTTTTTCCTTTCTCTTTAGAGCTGTATATGTCTACAATATTTGCTTGTTTATTTAGACACGTTTTCCAGCTGTTTTTTAGGTGAGGACTATATGTCCTGGATGGACGGATTTTAAAAGCCCTTTAAAAGACATACTTTGATGTATATTGAGACTTGTAGTAGAATATCTCACTAAGCCTGCTGAAAGGGCATGAGCACATGAAGAATGTAATTTCCATTTGATAACGAGTATAAATGGTAAAAATTTTCTCGGAGAAAAAAGTTCTGCCATATGAATCTTATAATTGTCATGAAATTGTAAGGCTTGGACTAATTAGATTGTAGAAGCGAAAAAGCAACCTCGACAGCTCCTAAAAATACCAAAAAAAAGATAGCCAAGGCTTCAGCCACTTTCAGCAATAAAGTAATACCTAATGAATGGGCACATACCTTACGAATTCCTTTACCACCACCTCCCCATGATGCTTTTATCATGGCAGGATAGCCAACTGTTTGGCAGCTCATTATTGCTTCCTCAGTCGTATAGACACATGCCGCCTTGTACATTTCTTCAGGTATTGAATCCGAACAACTTTCAGGTGGAATCTTTACCTGCATTAGTGTAGAGAATTTTAACAACAGTAATATGGGACAGTAACTATATGCAATATTGCCCAAAACCAGTTTGCTGTTTTGCTTTAACAGTTAAGTTCCTAGGATCCAGATGAATAATAAAATGTCAATGCAAATATCATGTATTCCACTCACATTAGAGCCACTCCATGGAAGGGTTGGCACACCCGCTGCTTGCGCAATTAGTGAAGATCCAATTTTATCCCCTAATGCTGACATGGGTGCAGCAGGGGGTCCAAGAAATACTATACCCCTAGCAATTAATGCATCAGGAAGTTCAGGATTTTCTGATGCATGACCCCAACCAGGCCAAACTGCTGAAACACCGGTAATTTCTGCTATCTGCATTAACAAATGACGATATAGTCAAACAAGATCTCTGTACAAGTAAGAGACTGACTGGATTCAAAATATTGAAAGAATCTCAAGGCAGAGATGAATTAACGGATCACCATAAACTATATATTTGGGGTGTGGGGGTAGTGAATTAATTCAGTATAGCATTATCTCTGAGGCCATAATCCTTAATACATCTGCTACATGACTACTTTCATATCAAAATAGAATCGAAATATAGTTGAGAAAAAAGGAAATAAAGAAACAAGGAAACCATATGTACTTTACGTCAAGAAGAAAAGCTAAAATTTCAATGCTTTTAAGGTACATATGTTCCAAATACATACTATGAAAATCAAAAGCTCATTTGATGTATCACTCTAAAACGAACCTCTGTAATGAGCTGAACATTTGCATAGTTGTTATTATTGGTACCTCCTGGCACTTCTACGAACTGATCAGCAATTCGTATGTGCTCAGCATTGATCCTCATATCTTCAGGTGTGGCCATAGCCACCAGTAAAATAGCCTTTTCAGTCCCAAATGTTTCATAAGCCCATGCTCTCACACTCCGCATAAATTTGACTGCTGCCATACCATTGTTGGCAATTAAAATACTCCGGATTGGTTTGTTTCCGCCGAGTGCATAGCAGAACTCATCAATTTGAGATAAAACTGCTGAAGTCCTCACTGCAGCCTTCCCATTTGCAATCCCATTAGTGTGGATACCTTCCCCCATATTGTATTTGTTATTTCCTAAGACACCTGCAAGAGTGAAGGATGTTAATAACCAAGTCATACTGTCACTGACTAAAGGAACAACACATAACACTATGTTGCTGCCAATTCAACGTATACAAATTGATTAAAACCTACAACTGCAATAGTGAAGAATGGTGATAACTAAGCCATACTGTGACTGCCTAAAGGAACAACACATAACACTATGTTGCTTTCAATTCAACATATAAAAATTGATTAAAACCTATGGTCATTCAACCAACATGTCAAACTCTAGGAAACCCATATCTCATTCTTCACTGCACGAACAAAAGGGTCCAGAAATGAAATAAATAAAGGGAAAGAAAAGAACAATACAGTAAGTGATAATTTTAAATGAAGTGTCGGAGACAAAGGCAACATATATGGAAGAGGGGTTTAACAAGGAGGACTTGGAGTGCAAAAAGAATAGTCGAGAGAAAATCATGGATCTCTTGATCAAGAGAAGTTTTTTGGAGCTGCCTAAAGATCATGATATCCTTAGCCCATTTGTAGATGACAAATGTGTTGAAGAAAGTGAGAAGGATAAGCAAGGTCTGATCATAATTGATAAGGTCCACACAAATGAGCCATTCATCTTGGGATGTATGAACTTGACCTGGTTATCCCATGAAATCATAACATAGGTGATAAAGGTTTTATTTAAACATCTCATTAGTGCATGGAATATATATTGATGGTCTTCCAGGCTGACTATGATGTAGGTTATGTATGGGTCCTACTTGTAGTTCAATCTTTACAGTGGCTTTGTTTTAGACTGTATGGCCCTCATTATAGAGTCTAATATGACAGCTAATGGTTTAAGAATCTCTTTATGAACCTAGCAGGCCTACGTTTGCAACATTCATGAGAGCTGTGATTTTAACTAACTCCATTATATGTCTAGAGTTCTTGTCACAATAACATGATGGTTCAGTAAGGCTGAGAGAGAAGGAAATGAACTGGATGTGGGAGGCTGTGTCATAAATGTGTTTGGCTGACAACCGGCATAGACAACAACACTTCTAGCAGTGGCCTGGACAACTAGAATGTGTTCTTAAAATGAAGACTTGATCCAATGTTGAACCTTACAAATTGTAGGTGTCGGATGTGTGATACTTACACAATGGGTTAAAACTAAAAGGCACACATAACAATTTAGATTTTTGAACAGAAGCCTTTATATTGGAAGCTAATTGCTCTAAACTGCACGCGTGATAAAGCAGTGCATCACAGCTAGACAAATTGGCAACCACTGCTAATTTGTGAGACTCGTTGCCCTTCCCTTGCAATAGAGATATGCCAATTCTGGGCATTCTTCGAATCATCAACTTCACATTAACAACGGAAGATTTTTGGAGGGGCCTATGGTTAATTGATAAACAGAATGAACTAAATCTGACAGCCAAAAAACACAAGAAGATGACAGCCACTAATTTAAATGAGACTTTAAGTTGGATTTTGTCATCTGTTATTATCATGAAAATGACTAAAACTCCTCCATTGTACTTCATGACTGATAACACACAATCAGTCCAGTTTGTTAACTACGACCAGAAATCATTATCTGGTCACATTTCCAATTACACTGCTAACATCTGCAGATGGTAAGATGGAAAATTGCAAATACATTTCAGTTCCTTTCATAAGCATCTAAATTCCCATCCAAACCTGGCATAACTCATAAGTTTGGTCATGGTGAACATAAGCATCTTCATGATGATTCCACACGGGAAATATTAGCCTTTTGTTAAGGAGCCGAGCACACAAAGATTCTTCTTTTGGATTGATACGGAAGACCTACCCTAATCAAGCAAAGACAATAAAAAACCTAAACCATGTCAATTCAAAAACTTAATTATCTAGTAAGTTCTGGTCATGTTTGTAGTAGTACAATTTTTCAAAATTTGTAAAAAAAATCTTGCCAAAGCTGTAAACTTTTGCTTCCCAAGCTGTCAAATAAACTATATCTTTCTTTATCCTGTTGAGGAGAAGACAACTGTCACTATATAATCAGTAATTTTTTATTTTGATTTTGATGAGGTGAGTGTTGGGATTCAAACATAACTTTAGGCATAATAGGCCCCCATGTTCTTGTCATTGCTTGGGAGGTTTGCGGCAACGATTCTGAGAAAGCCATACAGGGCTAACGTAATCCAAGGCATGCTTCAAATCACCCTCTCTTTTAAAATCATATTCATACTGCTCAAAAGACAGAGTAAATGTTAAAAGCCAATTATCTCACATATGAATGTCCTGTGGAGGAAGAGGGTGGGCCCTAGCCATGCTCAAAAGACAGAGTAAATGTTAAAAGCCAATTATCTCACATCTGAATGTCCTGCGTAGGAAGAGGGTGGGCCCTAGCCATTCTCAACACAGCTTAGCTAAGTCAAAAGCTAGTTCGGAATCACTTCAAGAATCAACACAAGTACACTTCCAAATACAAGTGGTTCATTGTTCATAAGAGAAGAGCCTATCACGACAAAGACAAAGCTTTTACCACTCACGTTTGAATTTGAAGTACTGCATAACTGCAATTTATAACAACGAAGTCCATGCTTGCCAAGACAGAAAAGTGATATAAATGTGCATTGTTGAAGATCAAACTACCTATGTTATATGAGAATGAATGCCGGTAAAGTTTGTTGACGGAATTTCATACCCAATAAGTAATTTCTTCCAGCTTTCATGCATAAACATGTGCATAGATTTGCCTATGTTTATAGGGTAATAGCAGAGAACATGCCAGATCTGACTTTGACTTTTCTTTTCCTCTTCAGCTAAGAACGCTTGCAAGGAATTAAAGAGCAAAAGTAATAGCCATTGGAAACATTTCTCTTCCGTGCAAACAACACACAGAGCAATAACAAGAAAATGGTGACCTTGTAAGATTAATCATCTGACAAACATGTTTCCTAGGAGACATGTAGAAAAAATGACTCCACATAATGAAAAGGACAGGACATGTTGCAAAGTGAATGATCAATGCATCCAGGCAGAACAATCGTGGAAACTTGATTAAACTTTGACTCTGGGAAGGGAATGGTAGACCTCAGCGTAGAAACCCATACAATGATAATAGAGCCTTCAGATGCAACAGGTATACCTTTACCTTGTATAGCCGTGCATATTGCTTTCAAGATGCAACAGCCTATTATTGACAATTATAAAATGTGAATTAGTGTGCTTTTTGCAAAGCTCGTCAAAACCAAGATTGAAATTGAAGAGTAAATTCCCCCTTGGCATCAGAGCCTCTTTGGTGAATTTAGCAAAAAGGGCATGTCAGATTTAGAAGAGCCATCACTGACCCACAATTGCTACTCAATTACAATTAGGATGAACACACTTCACTCTTCAGCATTGACATCCACATATGTTGCCCCGACAAATAAGAGGACCCAATTAGTTTAAACTTTATATGACAATAATGACAGTTTAGACACCATTGAGTTGTCTGACAACATCTTCGGTTTAGTACAATGGAATCAATCAGCCTTTCATTCAGCCTAGCTACTGCATCCTAGCACCTTTTGTTTGTGGGAGTGACTTGGAGAGTGCTCCGTGTCACCAACACTGTTATGAACAAAGTTAGCGAAGTTATCAGTGGAGAAACTTTGATGATTGAAAATTCAAAAGTACTCTGTGTGCACAACCAGCCATGATGAGAAGATGAGTACCTAATAAGCATGGAGCCAACTTAAAATTAAAAAATAATCCTGGCATCCAATAAATAAGATGTAATAAGCACTGAGCCAGCTTAAACACAAAGAAGAATTCTAAGAATGGAGCCAGCTTAAACTCAAAAAGGAATTCTAGGAACCAATGAATAAGATGTCCATTCGCCCCCAAAATCAAATAAGAACGCTGACACCCAATGTGTTAGATGTTCATTCAGAACCAAGGAGTTCAAGCCCAATGACTTCTCACATATGTCTGGTGCGAATGATGATGTCATGACGAGAGGAAATCCAAACTAAGTGTGGAGACAGGAGCCCAAAAATTAAGATCTGTTCTGCATTGAGTTACTCGAAGGAAATCCCAAAGGTGCTCTCCAGGAAGCCACTGCAAAAGACCAAAAACGAACTAAAATAGGAAAATTAAAATAAGAATCAATGGGTACAGGAATTACCTTAAAACCAGCAGACTTCTCCGCCCCTCAACTGAGAGGAAGGTTCAATTTGCAGACCACCTACGAAGCAATAAAGTTTGGTTCAATTTCCAGACCACCTAATAAGCCCAATGCGATTACGCCCCTCAGAGACTTGAGAGATCCCCCGGCAATCTCTCTACCTGGAAAGCTGTCTCTGCAATCTCTCTACCTGGAAAGCTGTCTCTGAGTTTCTTAGAAGGATTAGAACAAATCAATTCGAGATGCAAGGCATGGAAGAGTCCACACCAATGCAATATGGAAGAGTCCACACCAATGCAACATGGAAGATTGCATTTACTGGGATTTGGACAGGGGCGGCGAGAACATTAAAGAAGACTGGAAGACCATTAGGAAGCCCCACGTGCAGCTACAGCGTCACCCACAACATCATCAGCACCATCTCTTCCTTGTTCAAAGAAGGGTGGGGCTGGTGGTAGTAGCTCACAGGTTGCAACTACCCAGCTGCCTTCTTTGGCCCATCTTATAGTCCATCTCCTCCGTTCCTCTTCCATCTCAGCCTGACAATCACGTGCCTTAAATTATTCAGGCCAACAAGGACACATTTCACACACAAGGACATTCCAGGTAGCCCAGCAAAATCATTAATTAAATATATATGACCGAGACTGTGATCTCAAAACGATAATTCGTGTTGTAATTGGTTGCCTCAAGGCGCAGGATTCCATTGTTTTTTTTTTGTTTTTCCCCCAATGTGATTGTGAGTCAGAGGGTTTGAATGTGATTTTGTTTACTGTTGGGTTATATTTTATTTTGGATAGAATTTGATAAATAGTAAAGACAGTGACATATCAATATTTTTTTTAAATAAATCCCATAAATCTGAGATCGATATTTATTTTTTTTAATCCCATAAATCGGAGATCGATATTTTTTTTTTTAAATCCCATAAATCTGAGATGAATTTTGATAAAAAGAATGTTTTTATCAGAATAATTAACCAAATTAAAATGTTTATGTTCAATTATTTGCCACAGCTTATTAGAACATATATATTTAATAAAGATCTATGGTGGAATGATTGAGGTTGAAATTATTGAAGGGACGTTGGGACAGAAGGCAGGGACTTGTGATCTCCACCTGCCCATTTATTCATTCAATAAATATGATTTTTAAAATAGGTTGTTAGGTAGGTGCATGCCTTCCTCACCTTCTTAACTCCCCACTGCCTCAACCATGGTGTTTCAATGCAAATGGTATTTTATTTAGGCAGGTCACTATATCAGTCACACTTTTCTATTTAAATTAATGATTAAATATATTTTATTATTTATTTAGAAATCATTCTTATGTAATTTTTATTACTTTTCCTAAGCAATTAAGAAACTGTAAAAGTCAACTTTCTTGTTAAGACCATAAAAATATCATTTACTCTTTTAATATTCCAATAATCCTCTTCAAACATTGTTGTTAACATATTGTTAAAAACTTTCCTCACCAAGGAGTGCTGGTTAACATATTGTTAAAAACTTTCTTCATTGAGGAGTGCTGGTTAACATATTGTTAAAAACTTTCCTCATTAATTTCTTGTACTCCTCCAATCTCATTAGAATATTAGTGACATGGCCTCATGCTTTAATCCTTCATGGCATATTTTAAGAAATGAAGACTTTTTTCCTCGTGTGTAATGCTTCTCCTTCTCCCATTGCATTAGAATAATAGTGATATGTATTTCTTTCCTCATGGGGAATGCTTGTGTCCCTCCCATCTCATTAGAATAATAGTGATACACAAAGTAGGTACTTAGTTAAAAATATTTATTAGTTCATGTCAAGAGTGTGTGTTTTTCAATATTATAATTTATAAAAGCATTATAATGTTATTTTTATAAAATGAATAAGTTAGGAAAATTTTAAAATGTAAAGAATTATATAAGTAAGAAAAATAAAAAAGAGTAAATATGTCTTTTTCTTCTTTCTTTTTCTTTTTTTCTTTTTCTTCTCCTCTTTTTCTTTTTCTAAACTTTATGTATATATATAATTTGAAAAAAGTTTTATTGCATTTTAAATTATTAATTATAAAGAATAAATATATGTTTCTTGTTACTTCAATGTAGTTAGAGTGATTGAAAGGAAATTTGTTGTTTTTCTTTTTATTTCAAAACTGATTTGACTCCAAGGAGGTGTTATATGGGGTTAAATGTATAGGATATGGCCCTAAATTGGGGGATATATGCAGTTAATTATGCATGTAATGTGTAAATGTATATGTAATAAGGTCACCCTAGTAATCAAGGGGCCACATGTGCAGTGTGTCAATAGATATATATAGGGATCATGCAGTCATTATTGAGGATATATGATTTGCATATGTGAATGTAATTGGGTATTTGGAGAAGTTTCTCTTGTTCTTTAAGGAGTTATTATGTAACTTATATTTCTTATCTATATTGAAGTTGTGAACAACACTCATATTAGTGTAGATGGAGTGTACTTCTATGATTTGCATATGTGAATTAATTGGGCATTTGGAGAAGTTTCTCTTGTTCTTTGAGGAGTTATTATGTAACTTATATTTCTTACCTATATTGAGGTTGTGAACGACATTCACATTAGTGTAGATGGAGTGTACTTCTGGCTTTTTATGTATTTGATCCATAACAAAAACCTATTTTGTGACATGCTTGCTCACTTCATGAGCCAATTGTTGATTACAACCTAGCCTTGAGCCCTAGGGAATCTAGTTTACTCTAGGCAACATCATGTGTGTGTACACTTTTTGCATAAATAAATTAGTTGTAATTTCTTGTAATGTCTCATAAACCCATATTATTCATTACTTCATTCTTTGTTCTTATTGGAAATATAGGTGCATAGTCATGTGATAAGGTGGAATTGATTTTCCATTATATTGTTTTAGATGTTTGAACATTGAAAACTTAGGTTGGAAAAATATAGAGAGGGTTTCATGCTCTGTCCTATATACCCTCTTCATAATGATCAATTGTGGAATATTATCATAGTTGTTTAATTCCATTAGAATCTTCATTGGGTCAAATGGAACTAATTATGACCATTATTGGCCATTTATGAGTTATTCTTGAATTTTATTTGATAGAATCAAATTAAAACTCTCTTTTTGCCTTAACATGCAAAGAGCTCTTTAGTTTAAATTTTGAAGAAAGCATTGTACAAAGGTCATAGAAATCAGTCTTTCAATGTTGTATTTTGTGCCCAAAACGAAGTTCATATGTGAAAAGTGTGCATTGAGAAAGTTTATCAATTCTATCCACCTCAACACCATATGGGTGCCACATCACCTATGTTGATTTTCCACAATCTTGGGTCTAGGTTAGAATCTTAGAATCACTGATGCTACCAAACAAATAATCAACAAGAACTACTTTGCACAGCGGAAAATATAAAGCAGTAAATCACACATGCACAAGTATACACAATTTTTTACAATTATTGTGCAATAATGTACTATTGAAAAGTCAACAAGAAATATGTGTCTAATTTAATTTTCCCTTAATTAAAATGGACAATCAATTGTAATATTATCTCATAATCACTTGTAATAGTTAACTGAGTGTGATAAACTCAGTTAGCTCATGGAATTCGAGTTGAGGGTGGTTGGTGAGGCATGTAGAGTGATTGTATGTGTTATAGAGTCCAAGTTGCAGTTAGTGTATTAGTTTAATGCATGAGAAATCAGTTAACTCAATTAATTGAGTTAAAATCAGCTTAACTAGTTGTAATTGATTGTTGCACTAGTGAGAGGTCAAGTGAATTAAATCAGATTTAATTCACATGTAGTGATATGTCAAGTAACTGATGATTTACTATTAATAGTTGCATGCATGTCAGTTTTGATGAAGACCCAATTGAGACAGAGGTTAAAGGGAGGTTAACTATCATTTGTATTATTAGCAAACTGCCTGCATGTAATAATACACCCATAAGATTGCCCATGAGCATTGCGTAGTTTTGGAAGGCTGAAATTCCTAAAGAATAGGGATTTAATTCTACATTAATTGCACAAGCAAGGCAGGCTGAGCAGAGGCAGGAAATTGGCTAAGTGTTGGTCGATTTTGTCCGGATCGTTGTGAGACAATTGGTAGAGTGTAACAGACTCTTATGAGAAGAGTGCATTGTATTGTTTCATGATTCCTTGGTTGAATATACAATAAAATATATAGGGGTTTTGAGCAACAAGCTTTCCCCAGGAAAAATATATGTGTTGTGGATTGATTTTCTTCTTTCTTTTACTTGGTGTGATTGTGCGATCGTGTTTATTTTTTTCAATTAATTTGTGGAAGGATTCAGTATCTTGCTTTAGCATATTGCATGATCAGATTGAATCCATTGGTATACATATTGTTTGTATAATCTCTACATGGTATCAGAGCACAAGAAATCACTATAGTGGAGAATAAATTGAGTTTGTGTTGAACAACATTCGAATTTTTAAAAATATTCTTTGGTGCGACAGGCGGATCAAGATGGCTTTCAATGGCTTAGTATTGGAATATGCACTTGAGGGAAGTTCTAATTATATTTCATGGAAGGACAAAATGGAGGCAATTCTGGAGGGAAACGGGTTGAAAGAATTCATTGATAATGATATTCCCAAGCCTGCAGCAGCAGTCACCGCTCTTCTTGATGCTTGGCAAAAGAAGGTTGCAAAGGCGAGGAGGATCTTATTAGAGGGAGTTCAAGACCACATTGTCTTGAGTCTCCATGGCAAAGCAGCTCCATATGCAATGTTGAAGGCTTTGACAGATCTGTTTCAAAGTAGCAGTGACCACAGAAAATTGGCACTGAAGGACAAGCTCGGGAAAATCAAAATGGAGAAAGGCGACACTATTCTGAAATATTTGACCAAGTTCATCTAATGTCGATATGAGCTTGGGAGTGTAAGGATTACTGTAGCGGATGATGACTTGGTGAGCCTAGCACTTCTAGGCCTTCCCAAGAGTTGGCATAGTTATCAGGACTCTATCAATGGGGGGGAGAAGTTACCAAATTGGGAGCGACTTTGGTCGGATTTGGTACAAGAAGAATTCAGGCAGAATACCAAGGATGGATCCTCATCCAAGACAGATGATGAGGAAAATTGCGCCTTGGTTGGTAAGACAAAGAAGGGGAAGGGAAAGAAATCGTATTCCAAATCTGAGAACGGCTAAGAAGGCAAGAAGCATGACATGTCTTGAGTGAAATGTTTTCACTGTCACGAACATGGACATTATGCCAATAATTGTCCACAGAATAAGAAGAACAACAAGAAGGCTTCAGGATCTGCAGCGAGTGAAGCTTTAGCTTCATAGTTCGAGTTGGACTTCTCACTCATCGCATGCATGGTGTCTAGTGCGATGGGATCAGTGTATTACTTGGATAGTGGTGCATCTTTCCACATGACGGGAGACAAAGAACTCTTTAGTAGCTTGGAGGAGAAGGATCTTCAGATGCACATCAAGATGGGTGATGACGGGAGGTATAGCGCTACTAGGATTGGTATAGTTACTTTCCAGAGACAGTCAAGTAAACCTTTCTTATTAAAATATGTCATGCATGTACCAGGCTTGAAAAAGAATTTAGTTTCAGTTGCTATGTTGGAGGATAAAGGATATGATGTGGTTTTCGGTGAAGGGAAAGCGTTCCTTCGTAACAAAGCCACAGGACAAGTTGAGAAGATTGGGATTCGTGTGAAGAATCTCTACAAACTTGATGTAGATGGTTGCGCAGCATTGACGGGTAAAGCAGACAGAGTGGTGAGTCGGGATGAGGGTGATTTATGGAAAAGGAGATTGGGCCATCTATGCCACGATGCTTTGAAGGTCATGCAGCAGATTTCTACAGGGCTTCCAAAGGGTACTCTTGCACAGATAGACACATGCAAGGATGTACCATGGGAAGTATACAAAGGCCACTTTTCACGAGAAGGAGAACCGAGTAGTAGAAATCCTTGAGAGAGTTCACTCATATGTGTGTGGACCATTCTCTATAGCTTCTACAACAAAGCATAGGTATTATGTGATTTTTGTTGATGACTTTTCTAGAAAGTGTTGGATCTACTTCATGCAAAAGAAAGATCATACATTCTCAAAATTTTATGAGTTCAAAGCACTGGTTGAGAAAGATACAGGGAAGCATGTGAAGGCTCTGAGGAGCGACAATGGTGGTGAGTACATCTCCAATGAATTCAAGAACTTCTGTAGCAAAGAAGGATTTCAGAGAGAGTTGATTGCACCTCATAACCCACAATAGAATGGGGTTGCAGAAATAAAGAACAGAACAATTGTGGGTGCGGCACGAGAAATGTTACATGATCAAGGCCTACTGTTGCATCTGTGGGCAGAGGCATGCAACATAGCGGTTCTTGTGCAGAACTGTAGTCTTCATCTGATACTTGGCATGAGTACACCAGAGGAGGTTTTTTCTAGTAAGAAACCTGATGTTTCATATTTTAAAATTTTTGACTCATTTGTCTATTGCCATGTGACCAAAGATTCCAGAAAGAAGCTAGAACCAACAGTTGAGATTGGGATATTTATGGGGTACACTGATACTCCCCACAACTATCGGGTGTATTTTCCGAACAGCGGGATGATCGTTATCAGACGAGATGTAAAATTTGATGAGGAGAAAGCCATGTGATTGTATCTTGAGAGGGAGCTTGATTTGCATGCAAATGAGGAACTCTTGGTTCCAAAGGATGAACCTCAATATGTGGAGCAACCACATGCGGAGGATCATGGAGTGGAAGAAACCACTCATGCAAAGCCATCCACCAGATATGGTAGAAGGCACACCACAGAAGTTGACAGATTGAGACTTGATCATGTAGGAGCACCTACATCACTACGTAGACAGAGACAGTCTCCAAATAGGTTTACTGGATACATGGTTCTTATGAGCAAGTGTATTATGATAGAACCATCCTCTTTTGAGGAAGCAGTGCAGCAATCAACTTGGGTTGATGCCATGGTTGAGGGGTATGACTCCATCGTCAGGAACAGTGCATGGGAAGTTGTCCCAAGACCAGTTGGGAAATCAGTGGTTAGATCTAGATGGATCTATAAGGTGAAGCAGGTAGAAGATGGGAGTGTGGAGAAGTAAAAGGCTGGATTTGTAGCCTGAGGATTCTCAAAAGTTGAGGGGATTGACTATGAGGATAATTTTGCACTGGTTTCAAGGTACTCATTGATTAGATATATCCTTGCACTCTCAGCGCAGATGGGGTGGCAGATACATCAGATGTATGTGAAGACTGCATTTCTCAATGGATTTATTGAGGAAGAAGTGTACATTGAGCAGCTAGAAGGTTTTGAGATCTTTGACAGTGATTCGCATGTGTGCAAACTCAAGAGAGCATTGTATGGGCTGAAGTAATCACCTCATGTTTGGTACACTAGGATTGACAGTTATTTCACCAGGTTGGGTTTCACAAAGAGTGAAGTGGATGTGAACCTGTACCAGATTTTGGTTGATGGTAAGCTTTTGATTATCGTAGTTTATGTTGATAATCTTATTTTAATAAGTGATTAGCAGCTCATAACTTCTTGCAAAGAGGATCATACAAGAGAGTTTGAGATGAAGGACAGGGGACTCCTTCAATATTTCCTTGGTTTGGAGATATGGCAGCAGGATGGGGAGCTATTTGTTTCTCAAGGCAAGTATGCCAAAGGGATTCCAATGAAGTTCCACATGGATAGTTGTAAACCCATGGAGACTCCTCTTGCAGGAAACTGGAAGAAGGAGGATGCTACTTCAGGTGAGGTAGTGGATGCTATTGTTTACAAGAGGCTTGTGGGTTCACTCATGTACTTGGTGAACACACGACCAGACATATGCTACGCAGTTAACTAGCTTAGTCAAGCCATCGTTATGCCGACCAAGCTCTTTTGGAAGGCGGGCAAGCATGTCTTGAGATGTCTCAGAGGCACTACAAAGTGTGGATTATGGTACAAACGGATAGAGGAAGTGAAGCTTCAAGGCTTCACTGATGCAGATTGGGTAAGGAGTCCATTAGACAAAAAGAGCACATCAGGAGGGATCTTTAGCATAGGATCGATAATAGTTTCTTGGTACAACAGGAAGCAGATATCAGTTGCACTCAGTTCAGCCGAGGCGGAGTACATGGCAGCCAGTCAGGCTGCATGTGAGGCCATCTTGATGAGGAAGATTATTGTTGGTTTGTTTGGTCATCAGATGGATCCGATGATGGTACCTTGTGATAACCAGAGTTGCATAAAACTCTCGGTTAATCCAGTATTCCATGATAGGTCCAAGCATATTGACATCTGGTACCATCATCTCAAAGATTGTGTTCAGAGACGCATTATGTTACTTTAGTACATTCCCATGGAGGATCAGGATGCAAATATTCTGACGAAGACACTTGCCATGAGAAAATCTGAATACCATAGAGGTAGGATCGAGGTAGTTGATAATCCCTTTCTTGTTGAGAGGGAGTGTTGAAAAGTCAACAAGAAATGTGTGTCTAATTTAATTTTTCCTTAACTAAATTGGACAATAAATTGTAATATTATCTCATAATCACTTGTAATAGTTAAATGAGTATGATAAACTCAGTTAGCTCATGGAATTCGAGTTGAGGGTGGTTGGTGAGGCATTTAGAGTGATTTTATGTGTTTTAGAGCCCAAGTTGTAGTTAGAGTATTAGTTTAATGCATGAGAAATCAGTTAACTCAATTAATTGAGTTAATAGCAGTTTAACTAGTTGTAACTGATTATTGCACTAGTGAGAGGTCAAGTGAATTAAATCAAATTTAATTCACATGTAGTGATCTATCAAGTAGCTGATGATTTACTATTAATATTTATATGCATGTTAGTTCTGATGAAGACCCAGTTGAGACAAAGGTTAAAGGGATGTTAACTATCAGTTGTATTATTAGCAAACTGCCTGCATGCAATAATACACCCATAGGATTTCCCATGAACATTGCGCAGTTTTGGAAGGCTGAAATTCCTTAAGAAAATGGATTTAATTCTACAGGAATTGTGCAACCAAGGCACGCTGAGCAGAGGCAGGAAATTGGCTAAGTGTTGGTCGATTTTGTCCAGATCAGTGTGAGACAATCGGTAGAGTGTAGCAGACTCTTGTGAGAAGAGTGCATTGTATTGTTTCATGATTCCTTCATTTAATATACAATAGAAGATAGAGGGGTTTTGAGAAGCAAGCTTTCCCCGGGAAAAATATCTGTGTTGTGGATTGATTTGCTTCTTTCTTTTACTTGGTGTGATTGTGCGATCGTGTTTATTTTTCGCAATTAATTTGTAGAAGGATTAAGTATATTGCTTTAGCATATCGCATGATCAGATTGAGTCCATTGGTATACATATTGTTTGTATAATTTCTACATGTACAACCCAATCTTCGTTATACTAAACCAATATGAATAATACAACAGTCTATGGAATATACGATACAATGACAATCACACTGCACAAACTCTATGTCGTATCTTGTCCTGTCAATCCTTTTCTTCCATAATGCTCTTTAGTCACCCCTTAGTCCTTCAAAGGACAACACATAGAGACTCCAAGATGGTTTCCACCTAACACTGTTGCAAGTCACTTTTGGTGCATGTACGTAGGCTAATACCTGAGCTCCAATCTGCCTTCTAGTAGCCTCTTTCGTCCATCAAAGAGCTACTCATAAGGCACCAAAATTCACCCAACCTTCATCTCCTCTTCGTCACTTCAAGATAGCTTGTATAGGGCTACTTTGGGTAGAAAACACACTGCCCTCCACCAAATCAATGGCTCCCAATCCTTGCACTGCAAAATATGCACCTTGTTGAGGCTTCCAATCACTCAAGTCACCTTCAACTCATGGCTCCCATAGGCTTCTTATAATAATTATCCAAAACAAATCACAAACTATGACCCAACACAAGGTATTGATGCTCCAAGTCTATTGTTATCTTGTTGTTGTAAATGTGACTGGTTAGGCCATCAAAACATGTTGCACTAGCCCTTAATCACGCACCAAAACATCACCCTTTTACTGTGTCCTCTCCTTAGGTGAACCCTCTACCTCTACGCAAGATATTAGGGCACAAATCAGCCCCAAACATTCCTATGCACACCCTTTTTTTGTGGTGTTATGGCCTGAGGCCTAACACACATGCATCCTATAGCTTACGTCCTGCATAAACATGAGTTCCCTTACCTTGCATGGCCACAACATACTTGCCTTGAACCTCTCCTATATCAGCCCTCCAATCATAGCTCCTCGGCCCTCTAACAACAACTCGGTCTCCTCAAATTAGCCCTGAAACAGACCTTCAATCCCTCGTTGTTCTAGCCTTCTTGTTACGGCTTCCACATATAGGTTTCACTCCTTAACGAACTCCTTTGTGTTGCACAATTGGATGCATCAAATTACCTCATCTCACCTCCTATATATACACATAGAAAGGGATCCTCAAAACGTCATCATAGGGCTTGTACAACTGTCACATGCCTTCTTAACACCAAGTCGACCTAGACTCTTCATGTGCAAATCCAACCACAACTTCAAAAATTCATATATCACTAAGGACATGTCGAAATTACATGATTATCGAAGCGTTGGATTCTCCTTTATGCCCTTTATCATCTCATCCCATCACATGTCCAAAGTACTCCATGGAATTGCCCCAAAACATGATGGGTGAAAAACCCCAAGCCTGGGTTCCAAGCCCACAAGTGACTCTTGTGGTGCTTTTCCCTCCAAGCCCCAAACCCTAAGGCTTGGAGTACCTCCCAAGCTCCTAAAAAATCAACACTCCCTCTTAGGAAGGGAGGTACTTACAAGACTATGAAGTAACTCATCATCATCATCACTACTCACAACATTCGCCTAACTCTTGGCGCTCACCACTGCAGCAATCCCTGAAGCATGAACTACGCCTCTCTCAGAAGTGTCTCTATCAATGGAAGCATCATGCTTCTTCTTCTTCTTCTCCTGTATTGCTTTCCAATCTCTCCATGATTCCTTCTTTGCAGTTGTGGGAGCACCCTTGCTCCCCACTAACTGTTGGGTACCGGAATTGCAATTCAATTCCTCAACACTTAATTGTCAAACCAGGGCTACATAAGCTTTGAGGTGTAGCAAAAGTAATGCCAAAGATTCTAGATTTAATCCTGCAAATCCTACTTCTATCCCTTCAATTAAATCATTCGAAATTTGAAAGAACAAATTACAAGAAAGCATTTTAATCCTTTACTTTCACTTTGCAGACACAATGACACCACTCCACTCTGGAAAATGGATTCACTCATATATAACAATCAAAGATTTTGATGAAAGAAATAAATCATGCCACTCAATAACTTGATTTCAAAACTTGAAATATTCGGAAAGCAAATATATTCTTGTACTTAATATCTTGCACTAGGAAGACAAAGTGTGTTTATTTATGTGTCATATCAATTTTGTTTTTGTACCAAAATGACCTTGTTCATGTACTGGAATGATTATATTCTTGCACTTGGAACGATTATGTTCCTGTACTGGAACCACTTTGTTCCTGTACTGGAATAATTATGTTCCTGTACCAAAATGAATCTATTTCTACACTCGACAATCTTTTACTCTTTAGTCAACAAACCAAAATGTTGTGATATTAAGCAAGGAATAAAAATGTGTGAAAAGGAAAATTTCGATTTAGTAAAGATAAAAATTCCAAACCATTACATGCTCTGTCAAATGTAAATTGCAACTCAAAAATATAAACTGTGAAAGCCAATGGAAAATTTATCAATCTTAGTGCGAATATCAAACTATTGCGTTCAAATAAAATATCACCCCATAAAAATATACTCCACTTATATTCCCTCTGAAACATTCAACACTGTGTCCAAAATATGTTATTGTATTTGTAAACAAATTCAAATTTGAAAAAAAAAAAATTACTTTACAACCTTTAATCTGAATAACGATAGTTATCGATTCATGTACTCAAAAGATTCCAGTAAGCAAGCCATTAACAAAGCAAAGGATGCAATTTAAATCTGATAGTTTCCACATGAATATTGGTATCTTTACACAGTTACAATTTATATTTTGATCAGAGTGTGGGGGGTCTCCCTTTCTTTCCACCAATAATTAATTCTTTAAATGAAACCTCAGTTGTCCATTAAGCACGATGAAAAACAAATAAACCCCGCAAACCCTAATTACTAACTGAAAGTGATTCAAAAGGGAAACTTCTCAGACCAAAGAAATGCTTGTTGTGCTTTAAAGAATAGCACAAATAAATTCTTTAATGAAAACAAAAGAAACACACTTAACACACACACAAACCCTCAGATCTGAGAACAATTCAACAAGGAAAAGGAAACACGCAGGAGCTCTGTCAATCACACACACTCATCATTAAGAAGCAACCTTCTCACCACTCATTTCTTATGCCTAACACACAACACAGTAAATCGGGGAGAACGACCTAGGTTGGATGGGCCCTAGCCAACCAACTCATTTCCCTTTTAAGGAAAATACTTATCTTATGCGAGTAAAAATATCATTACAAGAAATAGACAGGAAAGATGCATAAATATGGCATTGCCTCCTTTTTATTAAAAAGATAGAGAGTCTCTACGAATACACATTACAGAGTGACAGATCTAGCCCTCAGAGGATTGTGGCAATATAAGTCTTTAAAATACGAAAGCCAAAATTCTCACAGTATCACCACCCTACGTTATGACCAAACTCTAACTTATACAAGTTACATTGGCTCTCAGTCATACTGAACAGTTAACAGAAAGACACAACAAATGGTAATTGATGCCTGTATTTGGAAGCTTTTTGATGCTCCGAACCCTTTAAAATAAAATGAGAACAAGTCTTCAATGGTAGGTGCACGCCATTTCCCTTGAAAACTATAATGAACTCAGAGCTAATCTTCTTCGAATCGGTTGGTCATCCAAATCTGGTGCAAGAACCGAAGTGAGTACAGGAATTTTGGGATCTTGTACCAAACCAAATTGACTTCGATTAATGATGATATATTTTCAATACATAAGGTAATGTAAATGACAAGTTACCTGGAAAAATATAAACCTATTTAACCTTTTAATCGAGATAAGCATACATATCCATTTTCCAAAAATTCATTAAAGGAACCAAAAATGCATGTAGAGGGGTCTTATCCAAGTTGTGAAACAATGGTTAGGGTAAGGTAATTCGGGGTAAAAATAGGAAAATCTCAACGACCAACATTGACCACGTGCTCTTCTTGGGCTGCAAATTCTCCCTCTGAACCTGCAAGCTCCTGGTAGAACTTGACTCCTTCTAAGCCTTTGGAAAATGGACCTTCTTTGCTAGAACTTGTACCTTCCCCTCTGAAGCATACGCGTGCACCTGCTTCTCTCGAACCTACACCTGCTCCACCTGCTTCTTCTTCTTTCCATGATCCTCAGGCTTACCTGTCAACTTGTAGAGACCATGATCTGTAACTCCAATTACAATCCCATCGGAGCTAGAACCTATAGGTATGAGTCTTGCCTTCCCATCCTAGAACAAGACCTTAAACCCCTTCTTCTCGATCATCGAGACAGATATCACACTATATTTGGGTCCTTGTATAAATAGTAGAACCTGGACTCGCATCACTCGTACTGTCTCCATCTTGAATGGCACAACACCTTATCCTTGGATATACAATTAACTCTTGTCACACAAAACCATGTGGAACTTTGAGTCCCATTCAGCTAGAGTCTCAAAAACCTCCAATGAGCCTATCACATGTTTCATCGCACCATTGTTCACATACCATCCATCCTCATTGATAGTACCCTGTGAGAAATGAGAGATCATAGCAAATTATTCCTCCTCCAATCTCCTAGAGAGATTATCTATCTCAGTTGAAGTGGTGACATCGGAAACCTGCTTCCCTTTCCTCTTCTCATCATATACCTTCTTCTTCATCGAAGATCTCGTTGAAAAATGACCCATATCGCCACAATTGAAACACTTGAGTTTACTCAATTCCTTATTCTGATTACCCTTCATTTGTGTTGCAAGTGCCACGTCCTCATATGCCCTTTTCATTGGATGAAGATCCTCGTCTCGCAACTCTTTCTTAGTGAAGTCATCCCATATCCTATTCTAGTATGGAAACTTCTCTCTGGAAACGATCCCTTGATGAAGGGCTTCCATTCCTCGGTGAACCCTTTCAAGGAAATCCTCACCATATCACTATCTGAAATAGTCACACTGACAGCAACAGGATCATCTATGACTTGAGACAATCTCGTCAGATTCAAAGTCACTCCTTCACCCTTTGTCATCTTGGTGTACTTCAACTTATCCTCGAATACCAGTACCCAATTCTCGTTCTTATTCTAGAACAAATTTTGAAGAGCCATCCACATCTCATGTGAAGTGTTCTTCCCGGAAAAATGAGGTATTAGGGGATATTTCACACCATCTAGGATGATCAATCTCACCCTCGTATCCAAATATTTGTACACTTCCAACTCCTTTGGGTCAGTTGGCTTCTTGATGGATTTCTCGGCGAACTCGCAGATCATGTTGACCCACAAGACCAACTTTATCCTTTCCTTCCATGGAATATAGTTGGGAAACCCCTCCAACATATTCTCATACCAAAGACATGCCTGGAACTTCGAAATTGTCGCCTACAATGTGACCAATTCCCTCTTAATATGTACTTCATTGTGTGGAACTTAGATTCACTGACTTCCAAAGTAACTCAGACACACTCTGATACCACATCGATTTTCCACGACCTTGGGTCTAGGTTAGAATCTTAGAATCATTGATGCTACCAAACCAAGAATCTCAACAAGAACTACTTTGCACAATGAAAAATATAAAACAGTAAATCACACATGCACAAGTATACATAATTTTTAACAATTATTGTACAATAATGTACAACCCAATCTTCGTTATATTAAACCAATCAGAATAATACAAAAACCTATGGAATACAAGATAAAATGACAATCACGTTGTGGAAACTCTATGTAGTATATTGTCTTGTCGGTCCTTCGTTTTCATACTGCTCTCTAGTCGCCCCTTAGTCCTTCAAAGGACAACACATGGAGACTCCAGGAGGGCTACCACCTAACACTACTGCAAGTCACTTCTGCTGCATGTACATGGGCTGATCCAATCTACTCCCTAGGTTGGCCAATACCTGAGCTCTAATATTCCTTCTAGTAACATCTTTCGTCCATTAAAGAGATACTCATAAGGCACCAAACTTCACCCAACCTTCAGCTTCTCTTCATCACTTTAAGATAGTTTATCTAGGGCTACTTTGGGTAGCCAACACACTTCCCTCCACCAAATCAATGTCTCCCAATCCTTCCACTACAAGATATGCACCTTTTTGAGGCTTCCAATCACCCAAGTCACCTTCAATTCATGGCTCCCATAGGCTGCCTGTAAAAACAATCCAAAACAGGTCACAAACTATGACACAACACAAGGCAGTGTTGCTCCAAGTCAGTTGTTCTCTTGTTGTTGTAATTGTGATTGTTCAAGGCATCAAAACATATTGCACCAACCCTTAACCACACATCGAAACATCACCCTTTTACTGCGACCTCTCCTTAGGTGAACCTTCTACCTCTATGCAATAGATTAGGGGGGAAATCATCCCCAAAAAGTCATACGCACACCCTTTTCTATGGTGTTATGGCCTGCGGCCTAACAGTCAACCATCATGTAGCTTACAACATGCATAAACATGATTTACCTTACCTTTTATGGCCACAACATACTTGCCTTGAACCTCTCCTATCTCAGCCCTCCAAGTACAACTCCTCGGCCCTCTAACAGCAGCTTGGTCCCCTCAAATTAGCCCTGAAACATACCTTCAATCTCTTGTTGTTCTAGCCTTCTTTCTGCAGCTTCCATAGAGATGTTTCACTACTCAACGAGCTCCTTTGTGTTGCACAATTGGATGCATCAAATGACATCATATCACCTCCTATATATACACATAGAAAGGGCTCCTCAAAACTTCATCATAGGGCTTGTACAACTATCGCGTGCCTTCTTAACACCAAGCTGACCTAGACTCCTCATGTGCAAACCCAACCACAACTTCAAAAATTCATATCTCGCTAAGGAAAAATCGTAATTCGACGATTATCGAAGCGTTGGATTCTCCTTTCCACCCTCTATCATCTCATCCAATTACATGTCCAAAGCACTCCATGGAATTTCCCCAAAGCACGATGGATGAAAAACCCCAAGCTTGGGTTCCAAGCCCATAAGTGACTCTTGTAACGCTTTTCCCTCCAAGCCTTGAATCATAGGGCTTGCAGTACCTCCCAAACTACTAAAAAATCAACAACCTAGAAATTTATGGCAATGTTAGAAGGTTCAAAGGGAATATCAAAACCCCTAAAATTGACCCTAATCCTTTGGATTATATTGAACACAAAAAGGAGGAAGATGGTTTTAGTTCTCTAACATTAGTTATTTTTTTCCATAGCTTGAGCTTGGAGTGAGGGATAACATAATAAATGAGGAAAGGTGATTTATAGAATATTACAACAAACCAATGTGTCCATTAGATCCACAATAAATTTGGATCTCTTTGTATTTTACATTATAAATTACTTTAATTAAAAAGGAAAGGCCTAATACTTCATTTTGTTAGGAGTTTTTTCCATATGTGTCTCTCCAAGGTAAAATATGGTGTCCATTATTCCCATAGTATCTTGTGTTTGTCTTTTAGCTAAAACATTAATAAAAGTAAAAGAAATTCTCAATAGAGCATAGACTCATTATATTAGGAGTAATAGTTTAAAATCTATTGTGGCAAAATACTTTCTTGAATATACAAGGCAATAGGCATGGTTAAATGGTCATCAAATGGCCTTTCATCTTAGCCTTGCTTAAGACTCCAAGATTTGACATGTGTTTCATCAATGTCATAAACCATTATTTTTTACCAATTCAACTTCTTTCTTATTGACATGACTAAATCTAAAGAAGTTGGGCTATTTTGGTCTATTGGACAAGGACGTTCTTTAGCTCCAATGTTGTGTAGCATGGTAGTAAAGGCCCTCATCTATCTTGTCCTCAACTAAGTGTACTCGTGACTTATTAAAAGTAACCCTCTTTCTTTCTTTTTTTAATAGAATGGAATAATTTGTATTACAAAAGTGTTTAGTGTAATAATACAAAAATAAGTTCTCACATAGTCTATAGTTGAAAAACTAAGAAAAATATTTAAAGATTGTTATGCAAAGAATAAATTATCCTTGTTGAGATTCATCAAGAAAATTTCAGAACCCACGCCTAGTTGCATTAAGTACCCAAACTACGGTGGGGCCCACAGTGCTATTTTTGGGTGCATGTCTATTTTAGTTATCCCTTAATTAAGATGGACAATAAAATGTAATATATTCTCAATGTAAACTTGAAATAGTTAACTAAGAGTGATAAACTCAGTTAGCTAGTGGATTTCGAGTTAGAGGTAGTTGGTGAGGCATGCAGAGTAATTCTAGTTGTAACAGAGTTTGAAGTGCAGTGGTGCATTAGTTAATGCTGGTTGTAATCAGTTTAACTCAGTTAAGTGAGTTAAACTTAGTTGTGCTAGTTGTAACTGAAGAAACACTAGTGAGAGATCAAGTGAATTAAATATTAGTTAATTCGCAATCAGTGATCTCACATGCAACTGAGGATTTACTATTTTTAGTTGCATGCATGTCAGATCCAGTGGAGACCCAGTTGAGTTCTAGGTGAAATGGAATTTGACTATCAGTTGTAGGATTATTGGCTTGCACACATGCAGCCAAACACCCATTGGAGCGCCCATGATACTTGCGTAGTCAAGGAAGGCAATAATTCCTATCTTTTAGGGATTTCATTCATCAGGGATTGCACAAGAAATGCAGGTTGTCTAGAGGCTGAGAATTGGCTATGTGTTGGTTAGTTTTGTTCATGATAGTGTGAGACAATTAACTGAGTACTGGAGGGCTCTTGTGAGAAGAGTTTTTGTATGTAATTTTTTCATGATCCATGCTTAATATACAATAGAAGATAGTGGGGTTTTTAGCTGTAAGATTTCCCCAGGAAATTATCTGTGTTGTGGTTGATTTGATTCTTCGTCATGTTCATGTGATTAGCGATTGTTTTTTTAATTTCGCAAAATATTTGTAGAAGTGATTCAATATTTAACTTTAGTACACTGTTAGATCGGGTGAATCCAAGATATGCATGCATGTTGTATAGTTTCTACATGGTACCAGAGCACAGGAAATTGTAGAAGTGAAGCAGGAGCTGAGTTTGTGACTGGATAGCATTCAAATTTGCAGAAAGATATTATTGGTGCTACAAATGATTCAAGATTGAAATGGCATTCAATGGCTTGAGGTTGGAGTATGCACTCGAGGGTATCTCTAACTACATTGCTTGGAAGGACATGGTGGAGGCAGTAATCGAAGACAATGGCTTGAAGGAATTCATTGACAATGATGTTCCTAAACCCGTTGTGGCAGATGCTGCAAATCTTGATGCATGGCAAAAGAAAGTGGCAAAGGCGAGGAGGATCCCGTTGGAAGGAGTACGAGACCGCATTGTCTCAAGCCTCCATGGGAAAGCCACACCATATGCAATGTGGAAGGCTTTGACAGATCTATTCCAAAGCAGCCACGACCATAGGAAATTGGTGCTCAAATATAAACTTAGGAAGATCAACATGGAAAAGGGCGATACCATTCCAAAATATCTAACAAAGTTTGTCGAATGTCGAGATGAAATGTGGAGCATTGGAATAACAGTTGTTGATGATGATTTGGTGAGCTTGGCTCTCCTAGGACTTCCCAAGAGTTGGCACAATTATCAAGACTCTGTCAATGGAAGGGAAAAATTACTAGATTGGGAACGACTGTGATCGGATTTGGTGCAGGAGGAGTTCAGACGGAACATTAGAGATGGATCTTCATCTAAGAATGAGGATGAAGAGGATTGTGCTTTGGCTGCCAAGGCAAGGAAGGGGAAGGGGAAGAAATTCCATTCAAAATCCGAGTCCAAGAATGGCAAGAATCAAGACATGTCTAAGATGAAGTGTTTTCATTGTCACGAGCATGGGAATTTTGCTACTAACTATCCACAAAAGAAGAACACGAAGGCTGGAGAATCTACAGCTGGTGAGGCCCTTGCCTCACAATTTGAGCTTGAATTCTCATTGATCGCATGCATGGTGTCTAATTCATTGGGATCTGTGTGGTATTTGGATAGTGGTGCTTCCTTTCACATGACATGAGATAAGGAACTTTTCAGTGACTTGGAGGAGAAGGATCTCCATATGCATATTGAAATGGGCGATGATAGGTGGTACAGTGCTACTGGGATTGGTACCATTACCTTCTAGAGGTAGTTAGGTAAACCCTTTCAATTAAAAGATGGAATGCATGTACCAGGTCTGAAGAAAAAATTGGTCTCAGTCGCAATGTTGGTGGATAGAGGCTATGATGTTGTTTTTAGAGAAGGAAAAGCTTTCTTGCGATGTAAAACAACAGGACAAGCCAAGAGGATAGGGTTTTGAGTTAAGAATCTCTCCAAACTGGAGGTAGATGGTTGTGCAACAATGATGGGCAAGGCAGATCAAGTGGTGAGCCGGGATGAGGGTGAATTATGGCACACGAGATTGAGCCATCTTCACCATGTAGCCTTGAAAGTCATGCAACAGATTTCTACTGGTCTTCCCAGGGATACACTTGCACAGTCAGACAAATGCAAGGGATGTAATATGGGAAAATATGTAAAGGCCACCTTTCACGAGAAGGAAAACTGAGCTTTGGGGATTCTTGAGAGAGTTCACACATACGTGTGTGTTCCTTTCTTTGTTGCTTCAATAGAAAAACATAAGTACTATGTAATTTTTGTTGATGACTTTTCTCGTAAGTGATGGATCTTCTTCATGCAGAAGAAAGATCAGACATTCTATAAGTTTTGTGAGTTTAAGGCACTGGTGGAGAAAGAGTCAGGGAAGTAAGTGAAGGCTCTTAGGAGAGATAATGGTGGAGAATACATCTCTAACGAATTCAAGAGATTCTGCAACAAAGAAGGAATTCAAAGAGAACTCATATTGCCTCATAACCCAGAGCAGAATGGGGTCGCGGAGAGGAAGAATAGAACTATAGTGGGTGCAACACGGGCAATGTTGCATGATCAAGGCCTACTAATGCATCTGTGGGAAGAAGCGTGCAAAACAACGATACATGTGCAAAATTGTCCTCATAGAGTACTTGGAATGAGTACATGTGAAGAGGCTTTCACTGGTAAGAAACCTGATGTTTCAAACTTTAATATTTTTGGCTCATCTATTTATGTGTATTTGACCAAGGACACCGAAGCTAGAACCAACAACTGAGGTTGGGATTTTTGTGGGGTACAGTGAAACACCCCATAATTATCATGTGTATTTGCCAAACATCATAATGACTGTTGTGTGACAGGATATAAAATTTGATGAGGAGAGAGCCATACAGTTGTCCCTTGAGAGGGAGCTGGACTTGCATGCAGAGGAGGAACTATTGGTTCCCAAGGATGAGTCTCAATATGTGGATCAACCACATGAGGAGGTTCATGGAGTGGAGGAAAACACTCATGTAGAGCCATCCATCAGAAATGGCAGAAGGCGCACCACAAAATATGATAGATTGAGACTTGATGTAGCAGAGAATGTAGGAGCCCCTACTTCACAACGTAGATAGAGACAGTCTCCTGACCGATTTACTGGATACATGGCTTTATGAGAAAATTTATTGCGACTGAACCATCTTCCTTTCAGGAAGCAGTGCAACACCAAACTTGGGTTGATGCAATAATGGAGGAGTATGAATCCATTGTCAAGAACAGTGCATAGGAGATAGTCCCAAGACTAGTCGACAAATCAGTGGTTGGATCGAGATGGATCTACAAGGTAAAGCAAGATGCTGATGGGAGTGTAGAGAAATGCAAGGCCTAATTTGTGGGCCGAGGATTATCACAGATTGAGGGGATAGATTATGATGAGACTTTTGCACCTGTTGCAAGGTAATATTCCATAAGGTCCATCCTTGCATTCTCAATGCAGATGGGCTGGCGCATTCATCAGATGGATGTGAAAACTACGTTTCTCAATGGGATCATTGAGGAAGAGGTGTACATAGAGCAGCCTGAAGGTTTCGAAATCTTCAATAATGAGTATCATGTGTCCCGACTCAAAAGAGCACTGTATGGGCTGAAGCAAGCACTCCGTGCTTGGTACACTTAGATAGACAACTATTTCACCAGACTGGGCTTCACAAAAAATGAAGCAGATGAAAACCTGTAGCAGATTGTGGTTGAGGGTAAGCTATTGATTATTGTTCTATATGTTGATGATCTAATTTTTACTAGTGATGAGCAACTGATACACTCATGCAAGGAGGATCTTGCAAGGGAGTTCAAAATGAAGGACTTGGATTGGAAATATGGCAGTGGGATGGTGAGATTTTTGTGTCTCAAGGAAAGTATGCATATGAGATATTGGGTAAGTTTAACATGGAGAGTTGCAAACCCATGGATATTCCTCTTCCAGGAAATTGGAGGAAAGAGGATGCTACTTCTAGAGAGGAAGTGGATGCTACTGTCTACAGGCAGTGAGTGGGTTCACTAATGTATTTGGTGAACACGGGACATGCATTTTCTACGTAGTTAACCAAATGAGTCAGGCTATGGTTAAGCCTACCAAGATCTTTTGGAAGGCAGGGAAGCATGTCCTGAGATACCTGAGGGGCACATCAGAGTATGGTCTATGGTACAAATGGACAAAGGGAGTGAAGATTCAAGGCTTCACGGATGTAGATTGGGCGGGCAGTCCATCAGACAGAAAGAGCACATCAGGAGGGATATTTAGCATAGGATCGACAATAGTTTCCTGGTATAGTAGGAAACAACGATCTGTGGCACTTAGTTCAGCTAAAGTGGAATACATGGCAGCAAGTCAAGCTGCATGTGAGGCTATCTGGATGAGAAAGATCTTGGTTGGTTTGTTTGGTTCTCAGATGGATTCGACAGTGATTCATTGTGATAATCAGAGTTGCATTATACTCTCGATTAATCATGTGTTTCATGATAGGTCCAAGCATATAGATATATGGTACCATCATCTCAGTGATAGTGTGCAGAGAAGGATAATGTTGCTTCAGTACATTCCCATGGAAGATCAGGACGCATATATTCTGATGAAGGCACTCACTGGGAGAAAATTCAAATACCATAGAGACAGGATCAGGGTGAAGGATAATCCCTTTCTTGTTGAGAGGGAGTGTTGAGATTCAACAAGAAAATTTTAGCACCCACGCCTAGTTGCATTAAGCACCCAAACTAGGGTGGGGCCCACAATGCTATTTTTGGGTGCATGTCTATTTTAGTTATCCCTTAATTAAGATGGAAAATAAAATGTAATCTATTCTCAATGTAAAATTGAAATAGTTAACTGAGAGTGATAAACTCAGTTAGCTAGTGGATTTTGAGTTAGAGGCATTTTGTGAGGAATGCATAGTAATTTTAGTTGTAATAGAGTTCAAAGTGCAGTGGTGCATTAGTTAATGCAGGTTGTAATCATTTTAACTCAGTTAAGTGAGTTAAACTCAGTTGTGCTAGTTGTAACTGAAGATACACTAGTGAGAGATCAAGTGAATTAAATATTAATTAATTCACAATCAGTGATCTCACATACAACTGAGGATTTACTATTATTAGCTACATGCATGTCAGATCCAGTGGAGACCCAGTTGAGTTCTAGGTGAAAGGGAATTTGACTATCAGTTGTAGGATTATTGGCTTGCACACATGCAACCAAACACCCATTGGAGTGCCCATGATACTTGCACAATCAAGGAAGGAAATAATTCCTATCTTTTAGGGATTGCATTCATCAGGGATTGCACAAGCAAGGCAAGTTGTCTAGAGGCTGAGAATTGGCTATGTGTTGGTCAGTTTTGTTCATGACAGTGTGAGAAAATTAACTGAGTACTGGAGGGATCTTGTGAGAATAATTTTTGTATGTAATTGTTTCATGATCCATGCTTAATATACAATAGAAGATAGTGGGGTTTTTAGCTGTAAGCTTTCCCCGGGAAATTATCTATGTTGTGGTTGATTTGATTCTTCTTCATGTTCATGTGATTAGCGATTGTGTTTTTAATTCCACAAAATATTTGTAGAAGCGATTCAGTATTTAACTTTAGTACATTGTTAGATCAGGTGAATCCAAGATATACATGCATGTTGTATAATTTCTACATTCCTTTTTAAAGGGTTTCCACAAGCTTTTGCTACTGCAAATTCTTAAAAATACTCCTAGAACTAGTTTTACTTTACAAAACATAAAGAAAATTTATGGTTAACGAAATGCTAGTTTTTGTAGCATCAGATGGTGTTCTAGTCTTGATAGTTTTCAGAGAGGCTAAGTAACACTGGGACTCCTTAACCCATAAAATTTTCAGGGAAATCCACCAATAAATGCCTTAATTAAGTTAATTAACCACTAATTAAATTTTTCCTAAGTCTAACGTAGGGAAAATGATTAATTAACAAAAATTAATTGAGGAAGTTGAAATTTCTCTAGAAACTCACACGGATCGACTAGGAAATAATCTCAGCCATAGATTAAGATTAAATTTTGGTCGTTGGAGTCCCATGGTGACATTATAAGAAGAGTTTTGTGGGTAGATGGAGGAACAAACTTGAGATTGATTTCCTTGGGCAGTTCGATTTTTCCAGACAGCAACAACATTTTGTCAAAAGAGTTCAAGCCAAAGAAGGGAAGTAGAGATAGAGAGGGGAAAAGACAGTGATTGTAGAGGAAGTTTTCCAGTTCTAGAGAGTCGGAAAGAGGAGGCCAAATTTTTTCCCTAGGAGGCTGTGCAGAGGCAGCGCAAAGCCTCAAGTGAGCAATTCGATTTCGCTGAAGAGGAAGACATTTTCAGTTCCAAAGACCAGGAATATTTTCCAGAGGGTTGGAGAAGCATTTTCCTAGTTAACAACATGCATGAAAACTAGATTAGCAATTGTTTTAGGTAGTGTGTGTGGTAGGAAGCACTAGGGTGATGCAGGGCCTGCACAGATCACCAGGACGACTAGCTTTTGAGAGGTCAGATAGTGTCGAGATTGCTCGGAGAGAGGGTAAAATCCCTCAGAAAATTTTTGCAAGTATTTATCTCATGTATATTCGCAAGTTTGGTGAAATTTATTATACTAAGAATTTTCTCTCTATTGTTTAATAATAAAAACCCTCAGTTGTTGCACTAATTCTCCCACATTAGGCTTTTTTGGGGACTTTTTTCAAAAAATAGTGGTGTTATATTTTTGTTTGTGTGTGCCAGTATTTTCTCAGTTTCCAGTTTATCTTACACAACATTTATTTTGTGAATTTTGCAGTGTTCTTAATTCGTTGTTGTCATATCAATAAACTGAATAATTAATTTAGAGTTATAAGAATTAATTCCAGCTGTTGTAATATAATTTCAGTAGTGAAATTTCCACATGGTATCTGAGGAAGTTTTATTAGAAAGGGAAGCTTATAAGCGGAAGAATAAAATCCGCTATTCAGAGGGAGTGGTTGGATGAATAATGTGGGGGTTTCGTAGTGCCTAGCTAGGCAGTTAGATTTTTTAGCACGAGGTTGTAGAAAATTTTGGCTTGTGATATTGAGTGATTCAAGCAAGCAGAGGGAGCACCAGTAGCTCATATTTTCATAGAGAATATTCCTTGTTTGGTTGCAGTAGTTGTGAAAGAAGAATCAGTGTCAGGTGGAAGAGAAAGTGTTCCTTGTTTGGTTGTAGAAGTGTTTTGCAGTAGTTGCTAGAGCAGAATCAACGTCAGGTGGAAGAGAAAGTGCACACACCAAGGGAATTTCTCTTAAAGGGTTTCTAGTTTCGAAATCCAAATTTCCAGTTGCAGATGGCAGTGGATGAAATCATAGTTTCTCACTCGAGAAGGGAGTGCGAATAGTAGATTCAACAGTCGAGCAGGTGAAAGAGGGATATTTTTGTTCCAGTTCCAAAGATGGCCACAACTGGGCTTAGAGATCAAGATAGGTTGGAAGGAGCCTCCAACTATGTCATATGGAAGGTCAAGATGTCCTTCTTTGTGGATGAATTTGGCATGAAGACCTATGTATAAATGTTGTGGTAGTATCGACTGATGTAGATCAGCTAAGAAAGCACAGGAAAGAAATGGCCAAAGTGAAGTGGATTATCCTGGATGGAGTCTGGGACCATATAGTCTCACATATATCTGGCAAGAACACTGCCAAGGAGATGTGGGATGCTCTCACAAGATCGTTTTAGAGTCCTTTCGAGTAATGAAAGATGTTCTTGAAGTATAACCTGAGAAACATCAAGATGTAGAAGGGTGAAGGCATAGATCCCTTCCTCACCAAAATTCAGGAAATATGGGAGCGATGTGCAGCCATTGGGGAAGTTCCTCAACCTACAGAGCTCGTGCTATTGGCCCTAAAAAATGTCTCAGAGGGATGGGAAGTCTTCGTCTAAGGCATTTTGGGACAAGACACATTACTAGTGTGGAACAGGGTATGGTCAAACCTACATTAGGAGGAGATGAGGCAAGCTCTAGTAAAGAGCTCCATCAGTGGAAAAAAAAGCAAGGGTTTGAAAGGTGAGAAGGAGGAAGATAATGTGACCCTTGCATCAAAGGGTCCCAGTCAGGGATATGGGGGAAATAATAAAAAGAAGGACCTATCTAAGGTCAAGTGCTTCAGGCGTGGCGAGTTTGGACACTACAATACTCGGTGTTCTCAAAGGAAGAAGGACAAGCAGGAGAATTAGGACTAGGCGGAAGCATCTGTAGAGATAGACAAATTGTCATCAAGGTTGGAGGAAGACTTTGCCATGTTTGCAACTATACCTCCAGGAGTGAGGTGGTGTGATATGGAGCTATAGTCCCAGAGTTGCACAAAGGTTGGGAAATGTCCATTGAGGTGTATTCCTCACTCGGATCATTGCCTTGCTACATGGGCCCACAATATTTATTAGCAGGATGGATCAATATCAGTTGAGGCAATAAGATTCCAGAGTGACAATTTTAGACTAGTTGCAGTCAAGTGCCGAGGAGCGTAGAGCAATGCTGAAAGTAGAGTAGGAGTATCAATAGTAGAGTAAACGACATCACAAATTACCAATGGCGAATTCATATGATAGTATCAGTCTGATGCTCAGGAGACAGATGCATCACTGAGACACATTTGATTCAGTATTTCAGATGCTTCTCAGTTGCAATAGTTGCAATAGCAGCAACAACAATTGAGAGGGAGTTGCACTCTAGAGGTAGAGTTGGTAGGAGTATGGAAGTTTCAGTAGCAGCACAAATGTAGTATTATATTTTTGCATTGGTTGATGGGCAGTAGCAAGTAGTCGCAGTGGCCAGACATTAGCAATGTACAGAGAATGATGTAGAGACAGGGTGTTGGAGTAGTTTAGCACTAGAACACCTTCCTTGATAAGAGGGAGTGTTAGTTTTTGTAACATAGGATGGTATTCTAGTCTCAATAGTTTTCAGAGAGGCTAAGTAACACTAGGACTCCATAACCCAGAAAAGGTTTCAGGAAAATCCACCTAGAAATGCATTAATTAAGTTAATCAATCAATAATCAAATTTTTCCTAAGTCTAACTTAGGGAAAATGATTAATTAACAAGAATTAATTGAGGAAGGTGAGATTTCTCCAGAAACCCACATAGATCGACTAGGAAATAATCTCAGCCATTGATTAATATTTAATATTGGTCGTTGGAGTCCCACAATGAAATTATAAGAAGAGGTCGATGGGTAGATGGAGGAACAAACTTGAGTTCGATTTCCTTAGGCTGTTCAATTTTTCTAGAGAGAAGTAGTATTATATCAGAAGAATTCGAGCCATAGAAGGGAAGAAAAGATAGAGAGGGTAAAATACAACGAGTTCAAAGGAATTTTTCCCCTTATGGAGAGTCAGAAAGAGGAGGCCGGAAATTTTCTCCAGGAGGATGCGCAGAGGCAGTGCACAGCCTCAAGTGAGCAGTTCGATTTGGTTGAAGAGGAAGAAATTTCCAGTTCCAGAGGCCAGGAATATTTTATAGAGGGTCAAAGAAGCATTTTCCTAGTCAACAACATGAAGGAAAACTAGATTGGAAGTTATTTAAGACAGTGTGTGTGGCAGGCAATGCTAGGGTGATGCAGGGCATGCACAGATCACTTGGATGACTAGATTTTCAAAGCTCAGACAATGTTGGGATTGCTCAGAGAGAGGGTAAAATCCCTTAGAAATTTTTTGCCAGTATTTCTCTCATGTAGATTCACCTTTTTTGCAATATTTATTGTACTCATAATTTTCTCATTGTTGCTTAATAATAAAAAACCCTTAGTTGTTGCACCGGTGTTCCACATTGGGATTTTTAGGGGACTTTTGTCCAAAAATACCGATGTTATATTTGTGTGTGTGTGTGTGTGTCAGTATTTTCTTAGTTTCCAGTTTATCTTCCGCAACATTTATTTTGCGAAGTTTGCAGTGTGATTAATTCATTGTCGCCGTAACAATAAACTGAATAATTAATTTACAACTAGAAGAATTAATTCGAGTTGCTATAATAGAATTTCAGTAGTGAAATTTTCACACATAAAACATGATTAATGTAAGGTTCATACTTACCAACATGAGATGGATGTGATTCATGTATTTCCATGTCCATGTATTTCATGAATTTTATGGACAATTTCTTCTTCTTTGAGCTATCATGGAGCTAATACCATTGGCAGCCTGACTCTTCAGAATTGTAGACTAGGAAGCCCTATTCTAGCTGAAGACAAACTAACGAAGCATATTGCTTCCAATATATAAGACTTGAATTCGTTGTAACATCACTTATATTAGCACAACATACTCATTGTTTTGCTCTTCCTCATCACCATAAATTTTGGATGTTACAAAATCTATAGAAGTCATATTATCATATATGAGTTCCTCGTGCCTACAAGGAATCCTTTGAATTTTATATATTTTAAGGACAGGGCAACACCATTGGTAGCAATGGTTTCCCAAGTTATTTATTTTTAGGCTAATGGTTTAAACCCAAATATTAACTCTAAACAATAATAACACAAAGTTACCTAGCTGTAGTTCCCCAACAGTCCGGGGTTCTACTAGACATAGAGTTCAATTTGACAAGTTCAAATAATTTCAAATGGGCCAAAATCACAAGGCTCAAGACCAAAGGGTAGGGTAATTCTAAAGACACTAATACAATGCCTATTAGGCTAAGAATTTCTAGAGGCCTAAAGTTCATAGAAGTTCCAAACCAAACCCAAAGATCCTTTGACACACTCATAGACAATCCCCATTCCAATATTCAAATTCCCAAATCAATTGCAATTATTGGCTCAACCCTAAAATAGATTCAAAACACATGGAAAAATCATAATTAAACCAAAATAACTAAAAGGATATGCTCGTAAATTCCAAGGTTTATTACCAATTTAACAAAGAATGCCAAGGAAGACTCCTATGAGAAGGAACATTACAAGACTAAAGGAACCTTTCCCAAACCAAAGCTTCCAATACCATCAAATATTAATTCCATTACCCCTCCTTCAAACAACCTTATGACTAATCCCAATTTAAATTATTGTCACAAAATTAAGTGAATGTGTGAAGGTGCCATATAGTTGATGTCCATTGATGCATGCTTTTAGTCATTAAATATCCCTTGTCATTTGAACTAAGATGTGGAGGGCATGCAAATGCTTGTAATATTAATTATGATTAGATTAAGGAATGGGGTTAAAGGTTAACCCCCTTTTGTTCTTATAACTCCCCCTTCAAGATAAGCTGCCACACTAGCTAGGTTATTTTCCTGTTGATTGTGTTCCCTTAATATTTGGAGGACTACGTGGATTCAAACTAACAAAATTCATTTTGAATTTTGAACATGAATCTAGTGATATTTACATCAAATGAAATGGTCATCTTATCCATAAGTTTCATAATGATATTTGAATCACCAATAATAAAAATGAATTTTGTTTTCCTTGATTCCAAGAATTGTAGCCCTTGGAATAAGGAAAGAGCCTTAACTTGGTTATTTCTAGCTAGTCCCAATCCCCATTTGTAGTTAGCTTCTTGATTTCCATCATGATTAAATACTACCCCTTCCCACCTGGCATGCTTGCCACCGTTAAGGTATCCCTATTTCTTAGCAAGGATATGTGCAACTTGTTACTTGGAATTTTGCAAATGACTCCTTTCTCGCCACTTTAATGGAGTAGGAATCCAAATAATACTATGGATTTCCTACAAACATTATGCACAACATTCATCTTTAACATTCAATTGGAAAATAATCCAACTTTACAAACACAAGTGTTAGAGATACACTTGGTGTCTAACATACCTGACACCCTGTTGAGGAGGTAAATCCCCTCTGCGGACAGAGGCGATCCCTACTAGCCCAGCAGGGGTCTAGCAACAAACAAACAATGCTATGACGCAAGCTCCTAGTTACGAAATGAAAGACTTGGGATAAGAGCCTACCCGGATTCCAACGCTAGATCTGAAGAAGAGATGTCCCCGTCCTTCAGCCCTGGCAGATCACAATCCTTCCACGATCCCCGCGGATGAACACCTGCACACAGAAGAAACGAACAGATACAAGCATAGGAACCAACATACGTAACTAAACATCGGTCAGAAAAGATATTACTCGCATTAACATGATGGAAAAATGAGTGGAACCATAATCATAGTCATCTATTAAAATGATAAACGAATAGAAGTTACAACCAAGTTCTGACGTCGCAGCTTCCTTCGAACGGGTCTCCGGTCGTCCACGTCTCGCAAAGCTCGCCAAGGAAAGGGAAACTTCTCCAGAGTCTCGTAACAATGGTCTCCTCGCTTGAATGGGCCTTAAGGGAAAGAAGGGATTCTTTACAGCACAAAGGCACTTGGGAATAGGGAGATGCAAAGCTTCAGCACTTCCAGACTAGCTTGCCATGGATCCGAGCAAGCTTTTATAGATGGGGAAGGAGGGAGTTGGGATCCCTATTATTATGGGATTGGCCCTATCAACAAGGAAGGTTCCATAGAAGGTGGCAAAACCACTTCCCTTCCATAGAACTCCCGCAGCCAAACCTCCCAACTCAAGATAGGCAATAGTTGTGAGTTTGTTTGAACTCAACTTCCGCCATCCATATTTAAAAAACAGTCCCTAAAATGGGTGGCGCGATTGCTGCTCTATGACAGAGCGCCAAGTGGCGCGACCTCTTTACAGGATTTCCCTGATTGGCGCGAGCACTGAACCGTCTACCCGCGCCAATGCAAAAAGAGCTGTTTTTCATGGATTTTGCAAGGAGATGTCTCAAGGGGAAATGAAGCTCATACTCAGAGGGATGCATTGATGATGCTTTCAAGGCATGACAGTGTTCACAGGTCACATAATGGGTCCTCCATTGTGCGGGACGGGGAATGGTAGGGACGGTGACAAATTACTGTGTAACAGATGCCCCCTAAAGCATGAGGCCCGAGAGAGAGAGGGGTGAAATGCCTTACGAGAACATATCCAACCGAAGGCCCGCCGTCGGAAAACCTGCGCAGAAAGATACAACTGATATCTCAAGTACATGATGTATATGGTATGGACGCAGCCATCCGAACAGAGTATGCTATAATCCGGATCCAGGGTATGGGCGCAGCCATCCAACTAAGATCAAACAAATAGACTCGGGTATGGTCGCAGCCATCCAATCAGTGAGTCATGTACATAATGATAAAAATCCACAATCGCAGCCTGGATTACAACAGACACAATCCAGGGTCTTGCGCTCCATCTCGACCCAAATAAGTACAAGTTCTAGCATGCGAATGTGTGAGCTGATGTCGAACATGCAAGAACATCGTCTGATTACCAGCCAATGATGAACGCTGTTAACAGACGCGAGAGAAACCACTAATAATGACAATGGTCCTCAAGGTACTACAGGTACAATCTACGGCGTGCGAATAAATGAGTTGACGTCGAACACCCGCAGAATCATTCGATCGAAAGTCAATGATGTAAACTTCACGTCGAATGCGACGAACCTGCCATTGAGGCATGCAGGCTCCAAGGTACCATCAGGAGTCTCTAGACCAACTTCCTGGATAATGAGTTGAAGTCGACAAGAAGTGACCTTGATCGAAGGTGGGCCATAATGATTCCCACATCATCGACACGAGACAGAGAAACATAATGTTTTGTTGCGAATCAGGATCATATGAGAAACAGAGGAAGGTTGATATTTGCAGAGGCCAACTTCTCTTGAACATATAAACGGCACGACAATGGACTTGGCAGTATTTGACGTCAACAGATCAAAGGTCATGGCGACGAGGCAGTGAACAGATGAGAGGTCAAAAGAGATTACCCAAACCCATGGAAGCAAAGTGAAGCAATGAGATGAGATGTCCCCAACCCGACACGAATGCAGACAAGTGCCATGTTCAAGAGCGACATACTGCCGACGACAACGACGATGGTTCCATTTTTTCCCCCACCATTTCTGGCGAGTACCCCAATTATTTTTGATAACAAGCTTGAAGGGGATAGCATATGCTTCTGATATAAGTCCGCCCTTCGGGCGAATCCATCCTAGTGCATTTAACGAGTCCTAGGAAGGAGAAACTCGGAGAACGTCATTTCGACGAAATCCAATGTCATCAGGGTTTAACGAGTCTGACAAAGGAAGAACTCGGCGCCTTTTCATGTTTAGAGAGTTTGAAAAGACAACTGAAAAGAAAACTCCACAGGTCCCTTTTCGTAAATAGTTCCCCAGATCCGAAAAGGTAGAAAACAATATCCGGGAAAACCTCCTAGTCGCGATAGGCTAGGGTATTCCTTTTTCGTAATCAATCCATCCCAGCCCGAAAAAGGGTTAAACTTAAACTGGGTGAATGTCGATTCGTGTCCATTTTAACGAGATCAAAACGACAAGGGCCTCGGCGATCTTTTCATATTTAGAGAGTCAGAAAAGAGCCGAAAGATGACTCCAGAGTGACTTTTTCGTGTATTTACCGAGTCCGAAAAAGTATAAAATATAACTCGTTTCCACCTTTTAAGTCGCAAAAACCTGCTGCTGCACATACCAAGCAAGCGTAAAATCCATTTTCGACATAATACATGCAAATATTTGACAAAAATAACCTTTTAAAGCTCATTTAACGACGAAAAGTTATAAATATGTCCAATGGTAAAAAATGAAATTACTTTTTACTATTTACCTTGTGGAGAGCAACAGTGGTCCATTTGGAGCAGAATCTTCTGACGGTGATTGCGACCAATCCAGGCAACCATTCAGCATCTCGTCTGTGACAGGTAAGAGGCGCTCCTTTTCTCTTTCTTTTCATGCATTTTTTAATGATTTCCCCTTAGAAATCAGCTCTGTAAGGGCACTTTTGAAATTTTAGGGCCGGGCCCTGTGGCGCGGGTATCGGGCACGGACCCGCGCCACGGAGCTCTTTTTACCAAAGGGCCCGCGCCACCTGGCGCGACTGTTAGCAAAACAGTCGCGCCACCTGGCGCGACTGTTAGCAAAACAGTCGCGCCAACGGCGGAACCCAAAATTTCGCCTAAAATTCCGATATTTATGCCAAATTTCTTGAATTTTGAAGCTCACAAAAGATCTAATCAGGGGCTTTGGACCATGTGAATGCGGATAAACAGTCAGAATGGCAATCTAATGGAAGGAACGAGAACACGGAGATGAGGACGAAGGCCATGCAAAGCGAAGCATGTATGAATGCTGCGAGGAAACTGTGGCAAAAGTTCTTCCTCACGCCATGTACGAGGCTCAGCTTTGAGCTCCTCCAGTATCTGATCAACCTCTCAGGATGAAAATGACCAAGTATTCGAATACGAGACCGAGGTGTTGGAATTGGAGGGTCAGCGACATTTGTTGTTCGTTCTTGAGATTATCATGAAGTCAATCCATGCGGCGGGAGGCAGTCATCGGGGGAAAAGATGGAAGAAGTAATGGCGCGGGTGTGCCGTGGGGCACAAACAGGAACAGGGAGTAAGAAGGTATACATCTCAACCATCCCTGATCTAGCAAATAGAGTTGTACTCCACACCATTACGCGGGCTGCTGGATCGCAGGCACCGCCCGAGGCTACAAAGACTCAACTCTTACTGGCCTCAGAATGCATGGGTCCACACGGCTTGTATGATTGGGCAACAGCCGTCACGATCAACATGAAAAGGCAGCTCACAAAGTGCAAACGGGGCAAACTGAAGCAGTTTAGGTATGGTTCCATCTTGGTATCGTTCATTCTGGAACGCATACCAACCTTCCAGGGGCAAGAGGCCCATGTGGCGAGTCCGGTACCACGCGAGCCCAGGCCAGCCAGCTGGGCGGCAACGATGCCCAGATGCGGGAGTGGGCAACGGATGTCCTCGGCCAGGAGTTCTTCGGGTGGCTACGGCGCCAAGCGGTCGTTGTCGGAAGATTGGCCCTATTCGGGAGGCCCCGACTTTACGGGGGACCCGAGATCTCCCGCTACCGGAGAAGGAGGCTTATTTGGGATGGTAAGGTAAGACCTCATATTTTGATTTTATGTTTATATGTTTTTTTTTTTTTGTGAATACACATTCGTCTTGACACAATCATAAATGCATGCAGATGTGGGACCTGAGAGACCAGTCGGGATGTCTCCAATCTCCCGGAGGACACAACTCACCCCTGAGATCCAGGGAGAGGGTACCGGAGGAGAGGAGCTGATCCAGAACCTCGAGGGTATCGCCCATGGGATCCCAGACTATGCCCGGTTGGCAGACGTACCGCTGGCATACCAGTGCCATACGGTGGGAGTTCCAAACCGGCTCCGCCGATCCACGGGCGGCTAGTGCGTGCAGTCACAGGCTATCATGAGCACCATGCGGATTAGCTCTTAGGATTTATACCACACCTATTTTTTGAGAGACATATCGTCTCCGGATGTACTTAAGACAATTATGTATATTTTGAATTTTATGTGACACACTCTATGTAAACATTTCGATATCTATATATATGTGCATATCTATTTCTAGATGGATCTTTCTTTACATGTGATGATGATTTATAAATTGCGCAAATGTCTGTCTAATACCAAATTTGCTACTGCATCTGTTAGTGTATTCAAATGCCTGGGTATATGATGATATGTAATGTATTCAAAATTCCTTTCCAGTAATCGAATACGCAGATACAGGCGCAAGATGGATGGATTTCTTACCGAATAGTGTCCGTTCAGTTGTAACACCACAAGATGTGAATCTAGATACACGAGAAATTCACGGATACCAAGGTTTACTGCCTCGGTTAATAATTCTAACACAGCACTATATTCCGCGATGTTGTTCGTGGTACGTCCTAAACACACACCTTGCGGGTGTCGATCAACTCTACGACGGGATCATAGATTACCCGGGTTGCGAGCCGATTACGGCGAGTGCGGTGCAAGGATCAGCGAAACCCATGAAATGGATGAAAAGACATACGCACAGCCGGGAAGACCCGATCAGCGGAAAGATGTTTACAAAGCACACCACACCATGCACACAAATGACAATCACACATCTATGTACACACACCACACCAAAAATCATTTCAGGCGTAGTACTTCTTAAGGTACAACCCATTTCTGGGCTGCGCCAATGGAGCTCCTTCGTAGTCTATAAGCTCGTAGGCCCCATTTTTCAAAACACGTTTTACTATATAGGGACCGTGCCACATGGGCTGGAGTTTACCGGCTCCAAGCTTATCATGTGCTTGATCGTACAAGAGGACTAGGTCTCCTTCGATGAAAGAACGGGGAGAAACAGATTGATCAAAATGAGACTTGACCCTCTTCTTTTGTGCTTCGATGATCAAAGCAGCTAGACGACAGGTTTCATCCAACCGTTCGAGATACAAAAGACGCTCTTCTTCAGGAGAAGTATCTGGTAAGAGCTCCACAGCTAACTTAAGCGAAGGAATTTCACATTCAACCGGCAAAGTAGCTTCCAGACCGTACACCAGTTGGAATGGTGTGAATCCGGTTGCACTTTTAGCAGATGTTCGGTACGCCCGAAGGCGAGAGCAGTTGGAGTGCCCAAGCTAGTTTATGAATCCCAGCGACTGGGTAAACCTCAGTGACCAAACCTTGTTCACGCTTCAACTTTGTGGTTCGCTTGAGGTAGTATGGCGTTGAGCTGTTCCGTGTACTCCGGCCATGGCTGTCAGCTCGCCATAAGAATATCACGAAATGAGTACGAAGTGATCAGTGACGATAGCTTGAGGACCCGAATCGTGCAATAACATGGTTGAATATAAATGAAGCAGCCGTTCTTCCGTCAGCAGCTAGTGTAGGCATCGCCTCGGCCCACTTAGTGAAGTAGTCGACGGCGACAATGATATACGCATGCCCCCCGGCCGAGTGAGGGTTACACGTCATAAAATCCACACCCCATTTCGCGAAAGGGCTGACGGTAATAACGGGATGCAAAGGTAACGGCGGCGCGCGCATCTTGCGCTGGAAAATCTGGCACGGATGGCATTTTCAGACTGCAGTGATACAATCCTTGAATATAGAAGGCCAGAAATAACCTGCCCTCAGAATCTTTTGGGCAGTGGCATATCCGGACATGTGTCCACCACAGGCGCCACTGTGGCAGTCATTCAAGACTTTCTCAGCCTCGTCCGAGGTAAGGCATCGTCGGAGCACCGAATCTACTCCAATACGATATAAGGTATCTCCTACTATGCGGTAGGGTTGGGACTGGTGCCGAATCCGACGGCGTGCAGCTTTATCCAACTCAGACCGGAATGTCGCGGTCTGAAGATACACTATGATGTCACCGTACCAAGGATCACGAGTATCAATAAGAAACAGCGTTTCGTCCGAGGAAGGAACCTGAGTAGCATAGCGCTCGAGACAGTCAGTCATTGCCCCCAAGCTAGGCATAAACGAGGAACGATGATGTCCATCGCCCCAGGGTAGCTCCTCAAGAGACATAGTTTCAATGATAGCCTCATCTGAGGGGAAAGTCTCTCTAAGAGGATCAGGCGAATCAGCCTGACCAAGCGAGGGGGATTGTGAGTAGGCGTCAAGAGCCATGCTCATTGGAGCATGCTGAGGAGGTGGAGGGTCCGATGCGTCAACAATCTCACAGTAGCTGATCTCTACTGGCGTTAAAGGCATGGATTCTCCAAACTCATATACCTGCTCAGGTGTAGGAATCAGCCAGGGGTCATCAGTCCTGGACAACATGTTAACTTGAGCGGTATTCGGTGGCGGCGTAGGGAAAATACCCATGAGGACTGGGTCTTTGAAGAGACCAGGTCCTATGCTGTCTGGGGGATTCGGAATTTGATCCACATACGGCACGTTGTTCTCAGAGCTCGAGGTAAAAAATGACAACTGGTCTACCGTGACAATCTTGCCCTCGTGAGGGAACTTGATGAATCGAAAGACAGTAGACGGCACGCAGAGCATGGCATGGGTCCAGTTGCGGCCAAGAAGTATATTGTAGTTGAGTTTAGCGTCAACCACTTCTACTTCCACGTTGACAGTTTTTCCCTGTAATGTGATCGCAAGACTCTCGAGAACTCCCAGGGGTTTAGATTCCCGACCATCAAATGCCTCAAGGGCATTGGGAGATGACAATAAGGTTGGAGAGCCGATGGCCTTCCAACAAGCGGAGGACATAACACAAGTAGATGCACCCTCATCTATGACGGCTCTGTGAACGTTCAGGCCGTTAATCCCAACTTGAATAACCAAAGCGATTTGATGTGGAAGCCGGGGAGTAAAATTCTCTAGATCAAAGGTGAGAAGGCTCGAGTCGGCGGGATCAATACCACCGATGGCAGACAATAAAGCCTTCCGTTGTGAAGGACAACTCTGAAGAACCTCAAGTGCAGACATCGCACATGGCGCCTGTGCCAGATCCTCAACAATACTGTAATGTTGAGCGGCACGAGCATTTGGGTTATAAGAGGATCTCCGAAGAACACCCTTGGGAGGTGGCTTCACAACGGGTTCGAGAGTCGGCTTCTCGATTTCCAATGAACCAGAAGCAGGTGGGGGAGGCGGTCCTTCTGCCACTGCCTTCCCGGGTGCCTGCTGCTGACTATTGTAATCCTTCGATCTCGTAGCAATAGTGATAGGTGCATTAGTCTTCATCATGAAAACCTGAGACCCAAACGGTGCAGATGATGAACCTTGTTCGACCATCTGGGTCTGCTGAGATGGAAATGGATCTTTTAAAACAGCCGGAGTTCCCTTTGAGCCTTTAAGAAGTTGACTGATTTCGGATCGTCGTGGACAACCCTTAGTGTAATGGTCACCTTCACAGATGAGGCAGGGGAATTTCGGCTTACGTTGGGAGCCATCCTCGGTTCGAGTTTTAGATTCCGGTTTCGGGGCATCAGATTTTGATTTGCCTTTGCCCTTCTTCTTCCCCTTGGAGGATTTGTCTGCAGGATTGGCCTGAACAGCATTTACCTCCGCGGATTTACCAGAATCGGATGAGGTGGGATTAGCAGAGGTATTGTTGGAAGAATTAGCCTTCTGCTTCCCATTCGAAGACTTCTTCGAATTTTGAGAGACGGAACCAATGACGCCATCCACCGTAGGGGTAGGCGGGGTCTTTTTGGCTCCAGGCCGTGGAGCATCAGGCAGGATGTCATAAAGCGTGCCAGATTGCGAATAAACAAGATCCAGATACTGGGCACGCGCGATAGCTTGTTCCTCCGTCACACACGCTCCCATCGCGATATCCTGGGTGATTTTATTCACAAAGGAGGTGGTGAACCAGTGAGTCAAAATCTGATCAGGTATGTGAAACTTGATCAGTCAACGACGGCGCCGCCACTCATGGATGTGATCCGAGATGTGAGTGGCCGAGTCCTGCTTCAGGGAAGACAGGAGGTGCGTCCCGGTCTCATACCGGACTGGTAACTGGAAATGCGTGAGGAAAGCCATAGCTAACGAGTTGAAATCCTAAAAAATACCACGGGATAGCTCTATGTACCACTTAGCAGCAGCTCCTGTTAAAGTACGCTGGAAAAGACGCAGACGAACCGAATCGTCAGTCCAAGAGTTAGACGAACACCAGAGGTGATACGTCATCACATGCGCCTGGGGGTCTTCGCTAGATTTGCCCTCAAACTTGGGACAATCTCCTGGTATCTTGGTTGGAACCGGAGGCCAATATGGATTATGAGAAATCGGATCATTGGTCAACTTTGAAACGTCCGGCAGATCCAAGGTAGCCAGGAACGGCAATGGAGGGTTAATTCCCATGCCAGTCCCAGAATAAGGTCCGGTACCCATGCTCCATGATGTTTGTGAATATCCCTGCCCCCATGGGTTCTGTCCCATAGGATTCTGACTGTGAGGGGCATAATTCGTATAGCCAGACTGATTTGGTTGCTGGTAACCATTGTGTGGGGCTTGATAACCAGGGTTCGGGCCCTGATTAGGCGTTTGCCCCGTATAAGCAGCATTTGGATTCGGCTGCTGAGCATAGTTAGAACCGGGTGGAGGAGGTTGATACTGAGAGCCTCCAGAGTGGTTATAGTTCGGTTGAGATTGACCATGAGGATAATAACCACTGCGAGGATGAGTAGGCTGGCGATAAGTGGAACCTGCGGAGCTGGTACGTAGGGCGCGAGTGATGATTTGGGTACACGGCATTGAATGAGGCCCATTCAAGCGAGTGAACGGAATGAGAGGGCTGCCACTGAATGAACGGGTTGACACCGAGTGAGGGCGGCCCTGGATAGACGGGGTTAGCCGGAGTGAAATTTTGAATGGCTCGGTTAGCCGGATAGACAGGCGGCGCTGGTTGCGCAGGCTGACCTGGTTGTAAGTGAGCCCAGGTTGCACCGAATAAGCCGGTTGGCCTGGAGGCGGGACACCAGGTTGTACCGGATGACCCGGTTGGCCTGGTGGTGGAACAGGACCAGGTGCTTGCTGGAAACCAGTTTGACCTGAAGCAGAACCATAAAGTGGTCCTGGCTGATATGCAACGTTAGAGGCAACAGGATACTGCGGTTGCATCGGTAAAGAAGGCTGGATTTGCCCCCCAGGACCATAGGCCGGTCCCTGTTGATACCCCGGCTGAGGCTGAGCAGGTTGACCAGCAGGGTTATAATACGGTCCTTGCGGATTATAGAATGGCTCTTGCTGGCCCGCAGAGTAGCCTTGATTGGGCTGTCCCTGCGGGTCGTACTGATAGTCAGGTTGGCCTGCAGGTTGGCCTTGAAAAGGCTGTGCCTGCAAGTTCTGAGCCTGGTTGTACGGTAAACCTTGAGCATACAGATAAACCTCAGGAGCAGGAAGACGCAAAATGTCCCCATGCTCATCAAGCTGACCCGGGAAACCATACACGGGAGTGCCATCTTGTGCATAGTGCGAAAAGAAAGATCGGTAAGGATCTTGGGGGATTTGTCCAGCCCCGGCGTTCGGCTGTTGCAAAAACAACCGATACTCCTCCGGAGAAATATTATCCGGTATAGCGGTAGCTAGATAGATATCTTCAGGAGTTGGCCTAGCCCTGGTAGCTGAGACAACAGCAGAAGAGGCAGCTACACAAACAGTGGGTCGCACGGGAACAGAAGTGACGGGCGTCGAAGGAGACACCCCGGGTGTAGTGGCAGCTGGCCTCGAAGCAGGAGATGATATTCCCATAGAGGCAGCAGCTGAAATGATCTGACCCAGAGATTTGTATCCCTGTGGCAAAGAAGGACCAGCTGACGATGTGGTAGCCGGCTCAGACTCGTCTCCCTCAAACAATCTACGAGGGATGCGCTGGTAGTCATCAGACCCGGGAATTTCCTCACCAGAATTACTCATGGTTGATCCTGCCGTTAAATCACGCAGAAGATGGCGAGGACTAGGAGGAAAAACAGCAGCAATAAACGGTGAACCCGATGTAAGAGAAAGGAAATCAGCTCCTAATCTCAATTCAGACACAGGGTCCGAAAAGGGCCAGTTGAACTCAACTGGTTCTCCAAAGGGTTGCTCGGCGAGGACCGGTTCCCCGTCAGGGAACTCGGAGACAACAGGCTGCTGTGGTTCAACAGAAGGCTCAGAAGCCTCTGAAGAATCGTCCGTGTAAGGACTACCAGTAGACGAAACCGAGGGTTCCGCCACCGTGACAAAAGACTAGAAGAAGAGAGCACACACACACACGGGCTGAAAATGAGTTAAGACACACGATCAAACAGTCACAAGCAATATCTAAATGGGTGTGTTATCGTGGGAGATTGATTTTACCACATTGGAAAATAAACAAATTCTACCGTTTCATGTTTTAAGAGTCGAGAAACGATAAAAAGATGACTCTATCTCTTTCAGAGTTGACACAAGCGTGAAAGGACAAGCGCTTGACGGTCTTTTCAAGTTTAGGGAGTCAGAAAAGACCAAATGACTGCTCGGGAAAAACTAGGCACAAAGGGTGTACCAAATATCCGTGAACTGCAATATACACCTTGGTTTCAAAAATGAAACAGAAATCGACCAAGGACTTTTCGTACGTGCAGGTAGTCTCCCCGAATGCTGTGTTCGGTGTATCACGGGTATAGGGCGGCAGACTCGGCTTCCTATGGATAAAGGATTGAAAACCTATAGGGGTCTCCCTTTATATACGCGACGGTACGGGGAGCGCAAGTCCGTACTAGCGCTGTCTGAAGCCAACAGGTGAACGACAGCTGCTAGGTTTAACGACGCCGGAACACGTCTCTAGCCTAGACCTTGTAAATATGTTGCGTTAAGTTCCAATGTTGCCTTAGGTTAATTGAATAAATTTTACAGTTGATTTTCAATTAAGTTTCAATTTCCAGGCCCTATCGTATGTAGTGTCTCCTAAATGCAAGCTATATGCCACGGTGCAACATTTCGTTCGATGAAAACTAGTTAAATGAGAGTTGAGAGCTTTTATGCAAACGAAATGGACGGAATACAAACAAGAATGTCTCTAATGCAACTAATGCAATTGCACACTTTTCATTCAAACACTAATCACTAGCAATATGGAAAAGATCACAATTTGCACTAATTTAACAAAAGCAAAAGAGATTATTTTTTTTTTTTTTTTTCAATGTTTAATGGCTAACGTGCACTGAAAACAAAAGGAACAATTTGAGAAATGATATCTAAGAGAGCGAAGCAAACAACATTCACTCAACGAAGCAAGCAACCAAATCTCTAAATTGACCCAAAGTCCCTCAAAGCAAAGAAAGACTCGAAAACTTCCGATGGACCATGTGATCTAGGTCCAAAGCAAGGCAAACGAATTCTGAATGAAGGAATGAACAATCACTCAAAAGACGCAGCAAAACAATCAAAGACTGGTAAGAGAGCGTGGAGAATCAATCAACAAGTTGACAGGACAATCAGAACACCAAAACTCCCAATGGAGGGCTCGATTCACTAAGCCACTAGATGCCTTAGGGCTCAAATCGTGAAATCGATAGACAGAGGCAAACAACCAAAGGATAGCGGTGAATTCCAGTCAAACAAGACTCCAACACACTCAGACAATCAGAAAATCAAGAAGAAAAGTACTGGTCAAGCTCAAAAAGCTAAAAAATGAAAAAACTCAAAAAGTCACAGGGGTGGCGCGACTGTGGACTTGAAACTGGCGCCAGAGGCAGATTGGCGCGAGACAGACAAATGCAACAAGCGCCAAGTGGCGCGACTGTCGGGTTAAAACCCGCGCCAGTCGAGTTCTTCAATAAAAATTAAAAAACAAGCTACTCTGAAAGTATACCAATACAAGCTAAGCAAACCAAGAAGCTAAAATAGTGAAAGAATCCAACCCAGAAGGTTCATCAAGCAAGGAGAAACAATCAAAGCGAACCAATCATAAACGGGACAAGGAAAACCGGACGATCCCCAGTGGAGTCGCCAATTTGTTGAGGAGGTAAATCCCCTCTGCGGACAGAGGCAATCCCTACTAGCCCAGCAGGGGTCTAGCAACAAACAAACAATGCTATGACACAAGCTCCCAGTTACGAATGAAATACTTGGGATAAGAACCTACCTGGATTCCAACGCTAGATCTGAAGAAGAGATGTCCCCGTCCTTCAGCCCTGGCAGATCACAATCCTTCCGCGATCTCCGCGGATGAACACCTGCACACAGAAGAAACGAACAGATACAAGCATAGGAACCAGCATACGTAACTAAACATCGGTCGGAAAAGATATTACTCGCATTAACATGATGGAAAAAGGAGTGGAACCATAATCATAGTCATCTATTAAAATGATAAACGAATAGAAGTTACAACCAAGTTCTGACGTCGCAGCTTCCTTCGAACGGGTCTCCGGTCGTCCACGTCTCGAAAAGCTCGCCAAGGAAAGGGAAACCTCTCCAGAGTCTCGTAACAATGGTCTCCTCGCTTGAATGGGCCTTAAGGGAAAGAAGGGATTCTTTACAGCACAAAGGCACTTGGGAATAAGGAGATGCAAAGCTTCAGCACTTCAAGACTAGCTTGCCATGGATCTGAGCAAGCTTTTATAGATGGGGAAGGAGGGAGTTGGGATCCCTATTATTATGGGATTGGCCCTATCAACAAGGAAGGTTCCATAGAAGGTGGCAAAACTACTTCCCTTCCATAGAACTCCCATAGCCAAACCTCCCAACTCAAGATAGGCAGTGGTTGTGAGTTTGTTTGAACTCAACTTCCGCCATCCATATATAAAAAACAGTCCCTAAAATGGGTGGCGCGATTGCTGCTCTATGACAGAGCGCCAAGTGGCGCGACCTCTTTACAGGATTTCCCTGAGTGGCGCGAGTACTGAACTGTCTACCCGCGCCAATACAAAAAGAGCTGTTTTTCATGGATTTTGCAAGGAGATGTCTCAAGGGGAAATGAAGCTCATACTCAGAGGGATGCATTGATGATGTTTTCAAGGCATAACAGTGTTTACAGGTCACATAATGGGTCCTCTATTGTGTGGGACGGGGAATGGTAGGGACGGTGACAAATTACTGTGTAACAATTTGACAGGACATAGGAATTGAGATCATCTTGTGTTATTTATCTACTTTTCCTTTGTTGAAAAATTAGGAAGGTCAGTTCTACTTTGATCCCAAGGAAAAAATCCCTGCTGGAGTAATTTTTATGGTGGATCCATCCAGTGCCTATGATTGTCTTTCAATGTAGTCATTTCTCATTTTATTAACAAAATTTCATGCCATTGGCGAGGGTTTCTTGTATTAATTATTCTGGCATGTATTATTTGAAGTAATTAATTAAATAAAGTGGGTTGTGTTCCAAATCCCTTATGTGTTCCAGTGCTTGATCTTCCTAAAGTTTCTTACATGAATATCCTTTTCCAAAAGTTAAGGTTGTGTGTGCTATCAAATGTTGTAAGATGGTACATAGTGAGCTCATCCCATTTCTGACTCATTCATTTTCAAGGGCTGAGTATGCACTCACCTTTAGTGATGACTTATGTCTCTCTTGGTTGTAATTTATTAAGTACAATAGTGAGATATTTATGGTATTTAATACGTTTAAAGATTTTACTAAGAAACAATTATCCCCTACTATGCAGAAAATGTCGAGAAAAATGGGGGGGGGGGGAGGTATGACAGGCATGAATTCAAATATTTTGTAGAAAATATGGTACTAAACATCACTGTGTATACCCTTCAGCATAATAGTCACTGAAAGAGTGGCTAACTGTAAGAACATAACCCCTTCTTTATAGGCTAAAAAAATGAATTGTAAAAATTAAATTCAAAATCACATGCCTAGTAGGGAAGTGTTGAATATAAATCCAAAGGAAACTTGGAAAAATGTTAAGCCCAATGTTTTGTCTTTTAAAGTATTTTCCAATCAAGCATGCACCATAAGTCTAGCTGACAACTGCAAATCTTTTTAGATGAGCCAATTACTTATTTTTGTTGCTAAATATGAAAATGTGAAGGTATATTGGATACTTGATGACATTTATACAAATCCTTGTTTAAAATGGCTGTCCACTTTGCTGAGTAGTTCAAGTAAACCATTTCGTCTACATCTTCCACAAATTCTCTTGTAAAAGATGGTGAAAAACTGGAAAAAATTGATCAAGGATGAATTTGAAAATGATACTTTGTGAACTAAAAAGGCCTAATAGATATGACCTGGAACCATTGATTTTAAGTTACTTTCCATTGACTCATTTTTTATTCTAACTAAAAAAACATAATCCCCAAGTTTGTACCAAACCCTAAATGCTAACTGGAAATATGATACATAGGACTACCAACATTTCAATAAAAAAAAGGACTAACCATAAAAGTATTAGTCACCTCAGAAGTAGAAATCATAAATTTAAGTATCTATACAATTATATACAATATATTCTTAGGAATTATGGTTCAAGAAACATTTTGTGAAATAAATAATGAAGCTCGTGATTGAAACATAAGAAACCATGATGCTTCTAATTGAAACATATAAATACAATGATATAAATAAAAAATATATAAATACAACCTTGGAAATATTTAGTTGCTACTGAAAGAGACATGTTTGCATAACATAAATGTAATATTACAAGTGCATATTTATGCCAAAAATAAGACATGGTGGATGCCACAAATAGAAGTAAAGTCTCCTAAAGGAAATCACACAATTTGATATAAGTAAAGTCTCCTGAAGGAAATCACACAATTTGATACAAAAGAACTAGGGTTGGACCCTAATTTCAATTACATACCAACAATATAGCTAGAAAAAACACATTTATACTATTATAGCTTAGCATCTGTGTGACTCTTTTGCTTAAAATCATAATCATAGAGACCGGGATGGATACATGTTAGCATCTGGAATCTATTACAAGTTAAAGTCTTCAAATTATTATAAAGTGCCATTTTGTTTGGTAGAAGCTACAATTACAAAAATCTAGTTGTCTTACTATTACAAAATGTCATTTTTCTTTGCTCAAGTTAAATCCAAGCATTATTTTGACTATTACAAATTTCCATTTATTTAGCTCAATCTTCAATTACAAGATTCCAAACATTACAATATATCATTTTTTTTTCTCATGCTAAATCCATACAGCTTTCTAACTATTACAAAATGTCACTTTGTTTTTCTCATGCTAAATCATTACAGTGTTCTAACTATTACAAAATGTCATTTTTTTTTGCTAAGATTAAATCCATCCATTTTTCTTACTACAATTTATTTTTGGTAAATGCATGTTGTAATTAACTACTATATACTCAAAAGTGGTATTGGTGGTGCTTACATGCATAATTATCTATACTGATTGTAATTACCCAAACAAAAAAATCACTAATAATCATATTTTGCATCTAATAGGTAGAGAATAAAAAACTATTTGAAAATAAATTCATGAGGAACTTTACTCTTGTGCATTAGAATGGAATCATCGTTATTCTTTCTCTAAATTTTTGTTTTGCACCGGAACCACCTCACCTTTATGAAGAGATGTGTCTGAAATAAATGTAAATACGCATCCTTTTTGATATTATGATATTCTATTGAAGCCCATAAAAAAATAAACCAATAAAAACAACAAAATCATGACAGTAAAACACACCAAATTTAGTTTACATGTATATAACACAAAATCATTATAGAAACTTAAACTCTAAAAAGCCTATTGTTCTTAGATATGGAAATGATAATTATGCACATCACCATAGGAATTATGCAAAGTTCTAATCAAATGAACCCAAAAAATGAGAACATATAAAAATTTATGGCAATTAAAATAATATTTCTTTTGTTATGATGGAAATTATTCGGTACCTTGAAGTGATATGGAAAATTAGATATTCTAGGAATTGAAATTCCAAATTGACTCGTAGAATCGGGGATGTCCCATGAAGGCATGGGCATGGACACCGGAAACCGAAAGTACCATTAAATCTCTATTTACTCAATTTTACCATATTCCGGGAACTTCAAAAGTATGGATGTTGAAGCACGTTTCGCCAAGAATGCAAATCAACCCCATTTATCATCTGAATCGTAGCAATTTAAGCTTTTTTAACATGAGCATAATATTTTCATGTATTAAAATTTTGAATATATTCTATTCAATAACTCCGTAAACTCAACTATTCTCTTTCAGAGATCCAAAACACAAATTACATAACTTTCAACATTACAAATATTGAAATATGATTGTAAGTTTAACCCGTTCACACTGAAACTATCCATAGGAAAATGGTTACATGCAAAAGGAAAAACGAATAAATACTGCATATACAGAGTGCAAAATTTCATTCGGTACAATTTCCACGTTAACACTATAGAATTTCCGCATTAAAATTTTCACATTAAAACTAGAGTCTGTTTCATATCCAAACAATTCGTATCTGCTACTTATTTTGAACTTTTCAACCAACAAATCATTACTCGTCAAATATTTAAAAACACATTTGGAAAAATAACCATTATTACACTCCTTTTAATTCTTTATTAATAGAACTCACACATAATGAAAATTTCCAAGTGCATTGACTTCTAGAAATATAAAAATAAATTAAAAAATAAATTTCATGGATGCCTATGCATCACACATATCCCAGATTTTAAGTTTCAGAGAAATGATAAGTCCAGTCCAAAATATTCACTATCAATATCTTGAACTTGGATTCAAACATTGAACCCAAATATCTGTATTTTTAAAACCCATTTGCCCATACAATGAGCGTATGGTGAATACAAACCTATTTGGAATCCAACATTAAACCCAAATATCTTTTCTTTTGTATATGTGTCCATATAATGAGCATATGGTGAATATCAACCTATTGTGTAAAGACCGAGGATACGAAAAATATAAAGATATTGTAAAACAAAATTCAAACATTTAAAATTTGAAGGTTCAATTTTAACTTGCAAAATTACACACAGTAATCACAAAATCAAAACAATACAAACTAAAAACAACCCGAAACAGAATCGTCTCACCAAACTTCCCTATGAAAATCCAAGCTTCCCACAAAAAATCCAACAAAGAGAAGGCATAACTACTTAATCATCATGCAAGATATAGCTAACATCGACAAGAGGATATTGATGCAAGATATGACTAACATTGACAAGAGGATATTGATGCAAGATATAACTAACATCGACAAGAGGAAATTTGAGCGTTTGGGTGCTTTTCCAGCATAGAAGACAAGAGCGATGCCCACTCGCTTCTTTCCTTCTTTGGCACTGATTGGTTTATCATCACCTGTAGGATTTCCAGTATTCAGTGACAGCGGCTCTATTGGGTAGGTGAAGAAGTACCTTTCCTTCTCTTGGAATAGGACTTCTCTATACATGAGGGTTCCCTCCTTACCTGGTCTCTCATAAAATGCATGGCTAGACTCACTGTGACTCTACCTATGGCCCTCATACATGTATGTTGTAATAGCAGCCGTAAGAAACATTTTGACCTGGAATTGTGTTTTTAAAAACAGTGAAGGGAGGTCATACTAAGTACATTTTGATGATCCCCTTCAGAAAAGAGAACCCGAGCCTGATATTCTTATAGAAGATACTATGGCTGAGCAAGAAGAAATTTTTAATAAAAAGAAACAGGGTTATAAATTATGCCCTTGACGAAGAAAACTAGTTAGCCTTGAACACAGAGAATGGTAGGTGAACATAACACACCAAACTGGTAGATGAACAATATGTTGGAGAGAATGTGTTTGACTGATTTCCTTTAATGGAAAGTGAGCTTGATAACAGTTAGTTATATCCAGTTCATATAGCTGCACAAATTCTCTTCACTATATATAATAAGCAGCTTTTTTTTCCTCTCTGAAAAATTCTGATAACAATTCCATCACATATGAAGAAGAGAGGTATATGTGACATATCAAGAGGGGAGGTATATCTCAGTTGATATTAAAGGTATTTATTTCAAAAAATTGTGTGTTCGAGGATGTGTTGGCTGATTTTCTTTAATAAAGTGAGCTTGATAATAGTTCCATCACATAGGAAGAGGAGAGGTATATGTCAGTTGATATTGAAGACATCTCTTTCAAATATTTTGTATACTTGTTGAAAAAATCTAGAAATTAAAGAAAATGACCATTCTCCTGGATCTTTGATAAAAAAGTATGACATCGAGAAAGGAAAAAGGGTAATATTATGAGAATATTGGTCTGACCAATGCGATAGAAAAGACCACTATTCAGATTCTTAAGCGACCATTTTACCGTCCTCGAAAAACAAGCAACTTCAGAATTTATTCAGAATTTATCCAGACAAATGATGGAATTTCTGAACAATTTCTTAACACACTGAGGAAATAAAACTCCTCAACTCAACGAAGAGATTTAATTAAAAAAAATGCAGATAGAGATATGCAGAACATAAATTTCATTAATAAAAAAAAATGGACTTTTACAAATGATATCTTCAGAACTGTTGCGTTCTGGATTTACAAAATAACTTTTGCTGCTACAAAACATAGCTCTTCAGTTTCTAGCATACGCTGCTTCCAAACACAGCTTGTTACTCTATGTCTTCTTTCTCTCTGTCTCTCTGTCCTTTTTTTTCAGTCTTCGGACTCTCTCAAAGCAATACACAAAAGAATACAGAGTAACACAATACAATGCACTCACGGCATATATATATGAAACATTACAATATTATATATTATATATTATAAATATCTCATATTTATAATATATATAACCAAAGTTAAAACTCTAAATGTATTGTGGTAAAAAAACAACTATCTCAAAGTCAAAAATAAAACTTATGAGGCAAATACAAATTAAATCAAAACTTATGTGCTAAGGTTAAAAACCTTATTCCCTTTATGCTTTCCTGGGGCTGCTTGAAGACCATTCAAGTGAGTTCCATTCACCTCCCGGAACTGCTTTGGTGGATCCCAAAAATGGGTGATGTCATTCATTTCGGGGTTGTCTTCCCCTTTGCTGCTGAAACCTGCTACGTCCCTGGAATGTTGTTGCCTCTGTGTTAAATGGAGTTGGTGGGTGTTCAATGCGGTAGTTGAGTGCGGATAAGAATATGGGTGCAGAGACTTGAATGCAGGAGGTTTCGTGTGGATCAAAACTAGAGATTTTCACAGCTTTTGCTGTCATTTCGCAAATTCTTGCTGGTGTTTGCAGTCTTTCAATCTCATCAAATTAAATTTTCCTTCCTGCTGTTTGTGTAGGCAGTTGGAATTATATCGACAAAGTCAATGGGGTTTTTTGAGTCAAAACACGAGAGAGATATAATTAACATATTTCATCCAAAAGTAAAGGCATAGGAGAAAAATTGACCAAGAACAGAGTAATGCGCAATGCGCAAACCTAATAATATATTTTTTATCATTTTTTCCCCAAAGTAAAAAATACTTCTGGTTTTATATTTTGTACTTCTTTTATATATATATATATATATATATATATATATATATATATATATATATATTCGTGAGAGTCAATATAGTTTACAAGAATAGATTGAAACTACATCGCTTTCTACGCACTGTAAAACCAAAATTACAGATGTTTCACACCATAAAAACTCTAATTTACATGCAGGTTGAATACCTCCAAAACACTGGCACAGACATAAACTTATAAATTCTATTAGAAACATAAATTTCGCCATCTATATATGACGTACATTTCACATTCTATATATAGCGACAAGCAAATTTATTAATATTTTTTTCACCTTCTATATATGGCGACAAGCAATTTTTTTAATAATTTTTTTAATATATAGTTGTGTGATTTGCATATTTTTTAATAATTTTTTTAATATATAGTTGTGTGATTTGCATATTTATTGCGCGCGATGTTGAGTATCTAATTTTGCATTTTATGACCATACCCAATATAGTATTCACCATCTTTAATTTACTGATTGTTTGTTTCTTGCAGATATGAAAAATAGTAAGCCAGTCAAAAATTAAATTACTTCAGTGTTGCTGGATTCTTTTTGTACTCCAGAAATAACACCATCAAATTCATTTAATGAAATAGATGGAATTGTTTCCAACATCTTATACAGGTTTTCTTTTCTATTCCAGAAATGACAATCAAATTCATTTAATAAAATAGTTGGGATTATTTTCAACCATCTTCCAAAGCTCTCAAAACTTGAACAACCGACGAAGTTATTTGAATAAATCCAAGAACAGAGCTTTAATAAATACATTTATACGATGAATATGGAGTCATTGTCAAGGCCTAGCCTTAACATAAATGAATTCTCAAAATCTTTTGCCCCGATTAGGGAATCTGTGTGGCTCTTGCCGAAAATCATAATCAGAGAGACCCTGACCGCTCCATATTCACACCGCGAATCCATAACAAGAGAAAATGGAGTTGTTATCAATGAAAACCAGGAAGGGAGCGGTGAGCTTACCTGCAGGAATAACGAAACATATAAAGGTTGTAGCATAGTTTACCACTTTAAGAGACGATACTAAAAGAATTTTCATCAGTAGTCCTTGAAGCTAGTTACCTAGACCAGAGAACTCCAGCAAGAAACCCTACAAACGGAGTCACCATTAGTAACCCAAACATGGTGCGAAACCCAATAAATGGAAGTACAGGAATGGCTTACCTGGAAAAGATCTTGCATTATACAAGACTACGGGTAGTGAAACAACCACATCGGAACCTTATTGATCAGAAACCAGGTAAAAGATCCCGCATTATACAAGACTAGGCTAGTGAATCAACCCCATCTGAACCTTATTTATCAGAAATCATAAACTGTAAATAAAACTTATAAACTGTTCAAGGTAAATAGTTGGTACCCATCAGGTAAGAAAGAAACATTTGGGTTTATCTTGAAGGACGGAGTCAGGACTCTGGCAGCTTTTGTCCTGGAAATCACAAATAGGGCATGGATACCACAACAAAAAAATATTTCACACACCAATTTAATTTCTAAAAACTAATATAATAAAATTTTTAACTACCAATAAAATTGTATAGTCAAAAGTAATATTCAATATGCTCAGGTGGATGTAAACCAAGATGTACTTCGCTAATATAAATTCATGGCAACCACCCACATCATATGAGAGGATGCTACCTGCAACAGAAAAATGGTGGTTTGAAATAGAGGGCTTTCTTCCTTGGGATTAGTCAATGGTGTCAATGGATATAAATAAAAGTTTAAAGAGAGTGTATCATTAAACTAAATTAAAAAAAAAAAAAACCAAACTGTTTATCAATTTTATTTTTTTTAAATTGAAATCAAATTGATAATTGAATCCTATAAATCTAAAATCCACTTATGATCTAAATTCCACTTACGATGAAGCCCTATTTCTGTAAAGCTGAAAATTTCCAAATTGAAAATCAAATCTATAAACCCAAAATCATGATAATGAAAAGAAAAGGAGAACAAAATGCAATGAATAAGGCCTGTTGAGTTTCTATTTTGTCAATTTCCTTTTATTCTGATTAATTCATCTTTATTGTGACATATTACAACTGGTATGAAAAAATTTATCCAAGTAACCATGTTTCCAATCCTATTAATGCGGCCCACTCGCGTATGCAATCACAATATTTCAGTTGATATCGATGGATGTTTATCATTATTTCTAGAGGATGGAATATTAGTTTAAAATAAATAAAATGATACACATAACTACATTATTTCGAATTATATTAATGCTTTCTACTAACTTATGGAATCACAATATTTCAACGACTATAGATATTTGAAAAAAAATAAGTATTCTATCAAATATATATTTTTAATAATATTACTATTTAAAAATCATATTAAAACAAGATATATTAATACTTTTCTGTTACTTTTTGGATATCATAAATTTTTACACAACAAAAATAAAATAAAAATAGTTGTGAATTCCAAATATTAAATAAATAATCAATATAATTCAACCACCTGTCATGGATAAATACAAGCTGTAATGGCAATCATAATATATTTCTATTTAACTACCAAAAATACAATGAGTCCATATTTATTTTATTTTTTTAAAATATAGAACTGAAAATACATTGGAATGTAGAAACTTGACAATATTCATACATTAAAAAAAATATGTATTTATATTTCTCTTCCAATTTTTTGCATAAATTTCCACAAATGAAAAAAATTAAAAACAACTATTTTCTGATGTCTACGTATTAAAATTAATATGATTCACACAAATATAAGTGATTATATAATCGTAACCGTTAATAGTCTCTAAATAAATTATATAAAATTCACAATTCAAACTTCTTAAAACAAAAATAAATTCCAAAAAACCCCTAAACCTAACTCTGAACTCCCGTAACAAGTAGACTATGACTATAAATATTTCACCGATTTATGAGAGTTGGGCCCAACGTAGATAGTTGACCAGAGATTCCTTCCACTGTGGATTGCCCATCAGGTAGATTTATGAGAGTTGGGCCCAACGTAGATTGTTGCCCAGAGATTCCGTCCGTTTCATGACCGATCAAGACCCAATCCACCACCGTCGGGTTTCAGTGGAAACAACTCCAACGTATATTCCGATAGTGAGCTATAGGCCGGGTCCACGTCGGATATTACCCTGCGTGGCTGCTTCACTTGATTTCCGATTCCAATCTATATTGTACAGAAAATGTTAATATGGTTATGATATTCTTTGCATGTAATGTCAACGGAAAATTACATTAAGAATATTGTAATTATACTTACATCGGATTCCTCCTTAAACATTGCCCCGAGTTGCCTCTCCGCTTGATCTCCAATTCCGATCTATATATTATACAGAAAATGTTGTATGATTATTCTCTGCATGTAATGTTAACAGAAAATTACATGAATAAAATTGTAATTGTACTTACATCTGAAGAGGAGGGCGTGATACTTGCCAGTTTTGGGATGGAGAGCGTTGTGCCCATCAAACTAGCTGAAAGTTGCAGAAGTATTAGATGAAAAAAAAAAATCAATAATAGAATTCAATGATCACACGGTATTTAATTTTATCGCATATATACCTTCCTCTGCACCGAATAAGAGCGGCGATTTTAATGCCCGTTTGCGTTGCTCTAGCTCTCTGGCATTGGAGTTTTTTGCCTTCAACTCTCCCGTAGTTCTTGAGAAGGGAAGTGATTCTCTCTATATCTTCCACGGTGGGCGATTGCATGCCATTTCTGTATATATATTCCAGTATTTCCTTTTGCTGCGGTGTTGGTTTCCATCTGGTACTCACACTTTCAGTGGTGCTGTTCTCTGCATTAAAAAAAGACAGGTCAAGGCAAATAAGTAAATCATCAAATACAACAATTTCTATATAAAAAACATGAAACATATTTAGATAGTAGATAAAATCAGAAAGAGCAAAGAATTTAAAACAAGACCTGCAATGTTTTTATCCATAACTTCTGTGTTTTTAAAACAAGATCTGCTTCTCTTTCCTCAGACCAACGTTGTGGCAATGGCAATGAAATGAGGCGGACGAAGAGGAGGTGACAATGTATGTGAAACAAACATCAATATATAATGGTTTTAGGGCTTCAAAGTTTATCAACTTTTCCAGTTATTACAATTCCAATGTATACACATTTTAAAGTTAAATTGTTGATATACACATGTAATGTGCAAAAAGAGTTAGTTTGACTATTTGGAAATATTAATACATTTTATACACATATTTCTATAGTATAATTTATAGTATTTTTTTTACTATTAAATTAAATTTATTATATTTTATTTCCTTTATCAAAAAATTAAATTTAGAGTTCAAGGTTTACCAACATTTCCAGTTATTAGAATTCCAATCTATAGACGTTTCAAAGTTACATTGTTGGTATACACATTTAATGTACAAAAAGAGTTAGTTTGACTAAATGGAAATGTTAATGCATTTTATACACATTTCCAGTTATTAGAATTCCAATCTATAGACGTTTCAAAGTTACATTGTTGGTATACACATTTAATATACAAAAAGAGTTAGTTTGACTAAATGGAAATGTTAATACATTTTATACACATATTTCTATAGTGTAATTTATTTAAGTTTATTATATTTTATTTCAGTTATGAAAACTTTAAAATGATGTTTGTTCACTGTATTTGATTTTGGTTATGAAAAGTGTGAATTTTTTTTATCTAATATATTTTTTAAATAAAAAATATATTTTATTATAAATTTATATTTTTAAGTTAATAAGTTTCAATGTTAGAAGAGAAATTATAGTGAAAAAGATCCTAATATATTGATTAAAGAAATATTGACTAGATTTATTTAATAAGATATTATGAAATAAAAAATTTAGTGCAAAGTTTTCAATTCTAAACTTTATTATTTAATTTTAAATGTTATAATGGAGATTAAAATTGCAAAAGTTAAAAGGGATATGATACATTAATTAAAGAAATATTGACTAAATTCATTTAATTACATGTTATGAAAGAAATAATGTGGAAATTTTTTTGTGTAGGATTTCAAATCTAAAATTTATAATATACTTTTAAATATTTTTTAAATATAATTATTTTAAAATATTTGTTAGTTTTTAAAACTAAGAAATTTACCTTTTTTTCAACTAAAAATTCTGACATATTATTAAAGTGATATATTAAAAAAAATTATATTTCACTAAAGCAATAGATAAAAACCTCCAATATAATGTAAAAATGAACACAGCTACTCTAAAAAAAAATCAAATGATGTTTGTTTTCACTTAGGTCAAATTCTAGTTTATTGTGAAAATTCAAAAGGTTTTTGAAAATGATAAAGATCTTTATTCTTCATTTTCAAATTGCTTTTTTCTCATGTTATGGAAAAGGTAAAGAAATGTTCAATAATTTTCTTACTTCGATGTTAAGTAAAATTTAATAAGATATTAAATATAAAATTAATAAATTAGTTATTGAATGATTTTTCAACTTTAAAGAGACTGTTTTTCAAATAAAATATTTAAGACATGTTAGCAAACAAGGCTGAGGAATTCGCGGACGGTCAAAATTGGCAGGTATCTGGTCAAAAGAAATTATGAAATCTTGGAGTAGCAGTGTTTGAATCATGTTTTTGATGGTGGAAATAGGTTCACCACCATCACAAACCACTAGGGCACCCAAAATATTGAAGTTTGATAGTTAATTCTTGTTAGACTATGACATTAGCAAAGGATTTGTCTACGAGGCGAAGGAATTGCCTGAGTGCCAAAAGTGGCTGAAATCAGGGAATTTTTTTTTTTAAGAAATCTTGTAGTAGCACAATTTTAATCATGTTTTTTTATGGTGGAAATAGTTTCAGCACCATCAAAAACCTCTAGGGCACCCAAAATATTGAATTTTGATAGCTATAATTTGAATTTACAAAAAATTTGCAATGCATAGATTAACACCTCAATTTTGCTAAAAAAAAAAAATTAAACCTGAAAATATAGATGATGCAAGAATCCAGCCTATTTGGATCATTGGTGACTAGAAATTCAAAATCCCTAAGCATTGGAAATGAAAGTGTAAAGGTATATATTTTTCGATTGCACCATGAAAAATTCCACTCATTAATGCATACCCCACCTTAAAGAGATTTGGGAAATGAAAAAATGGATACCTTCACCCCAATTCCAATCTATATAATATTATTATTTGAAAAATTATATTAAAATTTATATTTATTTGATTGAGTTTTTTAAAATTCCAAAGTGAACAAATATTAAAAAATAAAAATGATTGTGAATTTCAAATAATATATATATATATATATATGTCTAGAGAGAGAGAGAGAGAGAGAGAGAGAGAGAGAGAGAGAGAGAGAGATGGCACATGTAATCCATATATACAAATTGTTACATACTATAAATCATAATATTTGACAATGTCGATGTGACAATATTATGAGTAAAGTTATTTTTTATTTTTTAAATATAAAATTGAAAATAAATTTAGTTAGTTAAGAATTTATAGTTCAAATTTATCATTTCAATCAATTTTTGTAAAATTTTAAATAAACTATATCAAAATATTATTTTTAAAAATTTTCCAAAACATATAACAAGTAAACTAAAACTGCTCATTTATATTAAAAAAAAAAAGACAAAAAACTTCTTAAATAAATATTGGCCATGAATGAAGTGGAGGTGGCAATATATGTGAAATAAAAATCAATAGCTCTGGCCATGAATGAAATGGAGGTGACAATGTATGTGAAACAAACATCAATATATAATGGTTTTATGGCTCGAAGGTTTAGCAACTTTTCTGGTTATTAGAATTCCAATGTATACACATTTTAAAGCTAAATTGTTGATATACACATTTGATGTGAAAAAATAAATAGTCTGACTACTTAGAAATATTAATACATTTGATGCACATATTTTTATAGTGTAATTTATAGTTTCAATATGTTTTATTTTTATTATTAAATTAGATTTATTATATTTTATTTAGGTTATCAAAAGTTTAAAATTGATGTTTGTTTTTTGGTTATGAAAAATTGAAATTGTTTTACTAAATATATTTTTATAATAAAAATGATATTTGATTATAAATTTTTATTTTTAAGTTAATAAGTTTCAATGTTAGAAGAGAAATTATAGTTAAAGAGATCATAATGTATTGATTAAAGAAATGTTGATCGATAATTTTAATAAAATATTATGAATTAAAGAATTCAGGGCAAGATTTTGAAGCTAAAATTTATAATTTAGTTCTGAATGTTATAATGGAGGTTAAGATTGAAAAAGTTAAATATAACATAATACATTGATTAAATAAATATTGACTAAATTCATTTAATAACATGTTATCAAAGAATCTAACTAAGCAATTTTGGGGTCTCCTCGATTGGCGCTCGTGAGCCATGATCACCTAGGGCTTCTGTCAGACTCTGCAATGACGAGATTCACACTGCACAACACCAGTATGTGACATTCTAGCCCCTCTAGAGACAACATCAAACAACAAACAACTCCTTCGCAACAGAAACCCCACCGGGGGGGGTCTCAGCACCTCCCCCTAACGGCAATAGCGAGATCCAATCTCCTAATCTGACCATAATGGCTTCTGAAAAGATTCAGAAAGATACCGCTACACAGCAGCCTGACCAAGATGCACAAGAAAAACAAAGAGGACCACAGGAAGCTAATGTATCGCATCGGGGTGGGCAGCAAGATTCGATAGCCAATAAGGATATCCCCAAATCGACCTCTGCCACTTGCATACCCATTGCAGCAGAGAGAGCCAAAATAGATTTACCAAGTCATCGGATTAACGCCCAAATCCATTTCATGAAGGACCACCCTCTCATGGGGAAATTTATTGGCCTCTGGCCAACGGAGAAGGCCCTGTAGGGATGGATTGCAGCTAAATGGAAACCAAAGGGACATGTCACCCTGTAGCTAGGACCAAAAGGTTTCTTCACAGCTATTTTCAACTGTTTAGAAGACGAAAATAGAGTCTTAGATGGCGGCCCCTACTTCTTCAACTCAGTGGGCCTGTATTTGCGAGACTGGATTGCAAGTTTCAATCCGGACAAAGAGGATTTCATTTGGGCACCAGTCTGGATCCAGATGTATTCCATACCATTGGAGTACTGGGATGAAGAATCACTGAAAGACATAGGAAATGGTCTGGGCGAGTTCATAAATATCGCCGAAGAAACGAAGCTCAGAAGATACACCTATTATGCCTGCATCTGTGTCTATATTCACCTAGACAAAGCTCTCTCGGACTCGGTAAGTCTATATCATGATGATTTTGAATGGATTCAGCCCATAGATTATGAACATGTGCCCTTTAGATGTATAAAATTCCATGCCCATGGCCATCTTTTTCATGATTTCCCTTTAAATGGTACCGAAAAACCAATGCTGCATCAGATAAATCCGATTCCGAAGGATTTACCAAAGTCTCCAACCTTCAAAGGCACCACAAAAAGCCTGAATCGGGTCCTAAAATTCCCACAGCCAACTCCTCCATGCCCTCTACTAGAAATAGCTTTGATATTTTGGCACAAAAAACCATGAATGACACTGAGGCCCCCAAACAAGTTGCTGATACACCCAAGCCATCTTCGGTAATCCACTCCTCAGACACAATGAATGCACTGAAGACATCTCAGGATACAACAATCCCAAAATCCACTCTCAATAAAGAATCTGATACAATATTATGGCAGCCGAATGGAATGGACATTGATATCTTTCTTCAAGCACCTATCCATTCTAATGACTCCATGGTGGAAAGTAGTCAACCCAAACATATGGAAGAGGAACCTGAAAGTATTGACATTGGGGATCTAGACATATTATGCCTTGAGCAAGCATGCAGGAAGAAAGAGTTTGATAAAATCCCGGCCAGACAGCTAGAAAGTTTGGAGGTAATCCTTTCTAGAGCACATCAGCAGCGAACTTTAGGAATACAACCAGGTAGTCAGTGGGATGGGAAAAAACTTCCCAAAGATACCAAGAAACGAGGGAGAAAGACAGATATGCAAAGAACCATCATCATTGAGGAAATGCCGGTGGAGTAAGGCAGATATTCCAAGTTAACAAAGTACTACAGGCCACTACCCAATATTGAACCATGAAGCTCACATCATGGAACTTAAGAGGGTTAAACAACCCAGTGAAATACAGAATGATCAAAAACATGATATAGCAGGAGAGACCTTAAATATTATTTATGAAAGAAAATAAATGTAACAGTAATACACTTGGCTCCATTCTCTCGAGAGCTTGCTAGGAAGCCACTTAGTCGCAGTGGATGCCTTGGGAGCTTCAGGTGGACTTGCAATAGCATGGGATACACAAGCTATATCGCTCACTAATATCCATGCGTCTCATCATCTCATCCAAGCTACTTTTCATCTTATAGGAACTAATATTCGTGGAAATCTTACTAATTTCTCTTTCCCCGAGGATGCAACGAACAAGATGACATTACTAAATACGATAGCAACTCTCAATTCTACCAGAGTACATCCTCTGTGGATAACAGGTGGCGACTTCAATATGATTACTAGACTTGAGGAAAATAAAGGAGGCCGAGTCAAATTAGATATTGAAAGTAGCCGCTTCAAGGATTTTATACAAAGCGATTAGCTCATTGATCTGCCATTTAATAATGGAATGTATACCTGGAACAATATAACATCAGGTTCCCAACAAATTTCCTCTAGGTTGGATCGTTTCCTCATATCAGACAACGCCATTCATTTAGGAGGAGATATCATAGCCTCAATCTTTCCTTTATCAGGGTCGGACCATTGGCCCATCTCTCTTCAATGGCAAAGACATGGAAAATCCACACGAAGACCTTTCCATTTTGAAGCATTCTGGCTAATGAATCAAAAATTCAACAATATGTTCATCTCAATCTGGAAAAGCTTCATTTCCCCTACAGGAACCAAAATTTACCAATTTCAACAGAGGCTCAAATATCTCAAAAGGCACATCAAGCAGTGGAATCCATCAACCTTCGGAAATATATTTCAAGCCCAAAAAGCGCTAGCACAAGATATGGAAAAACTTCAGCGGAAAATAATTAATGAAGGAAGAATAGAAGCACTATTGGAGTAGGAACAGAACCTACATAATCAGCTGGAAGAAAGAAGAAAGCAAGAGGAGATTCTTTGGAAGCAAAAATCCATAGTAAGATGGCTAAAAGACGGAGAGAGGAATATCAAACTATTTCATCGCACCAGAATAAAGAGAATAATGCATAATAACATTACTCGAATCTAGAATCAGCAGGGAGAAAGGTTGGAAGCACATGATGATATTGAAAGAGAGCTCCTCAATCATTTCAAAAATTTTCATCAGGAACCACAAATCAACAGACAGCCAGCCATAGATTGAATCCTCCAGCATATCCCTAAAATCATAATGGATGAACACAATAAATTTCTCCTTCATCCAGTTACTCTACAAGAAGTTGAATTAGCAATGAATCAGTTCAAGCAGGGTAAAGCACCTCGTCCTGATGGTTTGACCTCCAACTTCTTTCATAACTTTTGGGATCTCATCAAATTGGAGGTATGGCAGGTTGTGGAAGAATCCAGAACTCTACATTGGCTACTTTCATCTCTAAATGCGACTTTCATTTCCCTCATACCTAAAGAAGAGAAGTCTACTACTGCGGAAAAATTCAAGCCAATAGTACTCTGTAATGTTATATATAAGGTCATCTCCAAAGTCATTGCTTCTCGACTGAAACCGCTACTTCCCCTACTCATATCACCGGAATAATCGGGATATGTAGAAGGATGGAAAATCATCGATGACATCATTCTCAACCATGAGATCATTCATTCACTAAAGCAACACAAAAAAGTAGGTATACTTCTAAAAATTGATCTCTCTAAAGCTTTTGACAAGTTAAGTTGGATGTACATTCAGAAAATTCTTACAGCCTTTGGCTTCTCTCCTCCAAGGGTCAGATGGGTAATGAATCTTGTCTCTTCTATGCTTTTTTTCCATTCTGGTCAACGAAATTCCTTCTCATCCTTTTCCATCCTCTGTGAGGAATTTCAAAGGAGATCCCCTCTTCCTTTCTTTGTCCTAATGGCCGAAGGATTAGTTATCCATCAAGAAAGCTCTTCATACTCAAGAAATTTCGCAGGCATCTCAGCTCCATAACTCCCTAGCTATCACTCATCAAAATCTGGGGATGAAAATAGGTTGTTTGGGCATCCATTTTTTCAGCACAACGTTTAAATCTCTCGCTTGATGATTTTCGGAAGGACTGAACCGCATTACTTCAAATCCAAATATTTTTTTCACACTCTATGACTCCGACTTCTATAGCCTGCATTCCTGGCTCTCTCTATAGCCATCCTCCAAGTATCTGGGCCCTTTTTACCATTCTACACTAAAACATGCCTCCTACAACATCCTCCTTGAAAAAATTGAAGCCCGCCTCTTCCCTCTTGACCTAGAGAGCCTCAATATGATGGCCTAAATAAGTTGTTGGTCAAGGCCATGTTGCAATCAATGCCTCGTATCTTTCTCCGTTTCTGCGACACCAAAATGGGTGCTTAATAAACTCAAATTACAACGCAACTTTCTATGGGGATCCCTTCCGGGAAAATCATAAATGGGCATCAGGTGAAATGGATGACAATTTGCCTTCCAAAAAATAATGGAGGTATCACTTTTTGAGACCTCACAACAATGCGCAGGTATACATATATAGCAATGGCTCTCATTCCGCACACTCAGGAGAATTTAGACTCGCCAAATATGCAAATAACAAGACACGGAAAATTTAGGACTGGCAATAAATTTTTCAAGGATTTTTTGAAAGATTCTTTTGGGATTTATCACTTTATTCAAATTTCACATGGATTTGCAAGTGATCTCACCTGTCAAAATGCACAATTATTTTATTTATTTCCTCAAATTAAATATGCAAATACATTCACACCATAGTCATCCCTTGGGGTCCACCCCCTTAGGATTAAAATTCAAATGTCTAACTTTTTAAAATTCAACACACAAATTGGGGGTGTTACAGGAACCAAGACAAGCATTTTCAGAATTGAATCTACTTTCAGGAAATATAAATTTTATGGAATTTCGTAAACGTTTATTAATTTTAATTATTTTTCTAATAAAATGAGTGTAAACAATTTTTGAGGGTCATCGTGATTCAACTGTACCTCTGTGTCTCCCAAAATACATCAGAAAAAAAAATTGAAAAAATTATAAGCATTACATTGGTCCGCGGGACTCTAATGGGTATTTTTATATTTTTAGTTTATAACTTATATGTTAAGAAATTTGTTGCCACGCGAGCATATGAAAAATACGTGTTTTTCAGACAATCTGTTTCTTTAAAAATTCTAGTAATGATATGCATCCATCAGCTTTGTAACAGTGACAAAGCAAGTAGACTCGTCGATTGTTGTAACACATTTTGTTTTTTCAAACACAAATTTTCAATGAATAAAACGTTGCCACATAACATGATCTCTTATGAATTCTTTCTGATGTTAAGAAACACACACTCAAAGAAACGCTAAGTTGACATATCACCCGCATAAAAAAATTTTAAAAATAAGTAATAGAAAGCTAACAAAATTTCTCACAACTTTTATTTTTATCGCAAAATGAAATTCTACACGTAAAAATTGTTATAGTTTGCAGAAATAAGAACCTCAAAAAAAATGAAATTTTTTTTCAAAAAGGGCAAAAGTGACCCAAACTCTTCACATTTTCACCCTACCATAAGATTTAATTAAACTCACATCCACGAAAGTTCTCCTTAATTTGGAATGCAAAATTTCCAAACAACACAAGACATGATCCAACAACACAGCTTTTGGGAAATTAGAGATGGAAGCACTACTTGTTTATCGGGGCCGACTCATGGCAACGAAGCACCCAAGTTAAGAAACATTTTCAGACCTCAATGTATTTATTGTGAATGGGGCATACAACAAGAAAAAGTCAACTAGTAGCTCTATCCTCAACTAGTGGGTACAAATACATAAATACACAAATTATCAAATATGAATCAGAGCAATTCCATAACGAGATCGATTACGTAACTTATGAACCTAAAAATTAGATATTCCGATAAGAAGGATATTCTAAGATGGGTATAATCCTCATGGGATTTTTACCACTAAGGAGGCGTACAACCTTTTATCAGGAATCGTGAACCCAAATAATTCTCTTTGGGATGGAATTTGGTCACCAGAATTTGGTCCGTAGGTATCGACGTTTCTCCTCGGGCCGCTATGTCAAAAAAGGATACTCACTTTCGGGAAAACTCAGAAAAAATCTTTCACAAACCTTCAAGATGTCCCAATTGCAATCAACAGAAGAGACATACAACATCTTATGGATTCGTGCAATTTAGCCAATAAATTATGGGAAAGACCTAGTTTTGCATGTCAAAAATGATGGCGAAAAGTTTCAGTGATATTATGAACACCATTCACAACTGGAAATCGATCCTTACAAGAGTAGGTTGCTAAAATTTCAAGGAAAATCATCTGAAAGCCTTCGTACAATATGGAAGGAAAGGAATAGGCGCATTTTCAAAAATCAATGCACACCTTTAGATAACATATGATGTAATTTTTTCCCGTAATCTTCTCGTGAAACCTTGGTTTTCTCAAAAGTGGTAAGAAGATGATTTTCCACCTCCTTCCTCTGGAGAAGAAAATTTGGGAGAATTGGCATCTTCGATTACCAAGAAACATGAGATCTCCGTAACTCTTCCAATAATCCAAAATCATCAAGAAAATGGTTGCCTTCTCCAAAAGGAATGATACAATTAAATTTGATTGGGCTTCCAAAGGAAACCCGTGCATGGCAAAAGGTTTCCCGAGGCATCTTCGTGGATCATAGAGGAAAACCACTTCGAGCCTTCCTTGGTTCTTTAGGATGGGACACGAATACCCAAATTGAAGAAGGACTATGGCAGTGACTTCTTCTAGCTCAACAACATCAGTTTCCACCCTTATCAGATCTGGCACTTACGTATCCTTATCAACATGGCTATCCAAGTTCTTAGACCCCAGCTCACAAAGTGGCCAACAATCGGAGATTAGAAACTTGATTAGAGCTCATTGAACAATGGCTCAAAACCACAGAGCGATCACCTTCAAACATGTCAAAAGGGAAGGCAATAAAGTGGCTGATTCTTGAAAATTTGGGGGATGCTGATCAAGTTCTACACTCGTGATCACTGACATTCTAAATGATATAGCTCTCTATATACATGAATGCATCTAATTTGGTGCACAATGATGTAGAATTCCCGTGATGAGGGTGTTTAATGCAATGGGTACGTTGAGGTTGCCAGGGTCAGTGGATTTGTCACATGGCCACCCACAGCCTCATCATGTTTAAACTAAATCCAAATTTCCATCGCCACTCTTAATTGTGCATTAATGCAGCTCATATTTGAGGCTTCGCTGCTTCGATCCTTAACATGGCTTCCTCTTGCGCTTTACCTCTCGTTCCAATTCCTATGAGATGCATCTTCCCCTGCCATCAGTATCACTGAGTCATGACATCAGAGGGATGGTGCGCATTTTGTGCTGTATAGAGGTGGGGGCTGCTGAAAATTTCTCATAGAGTGTTTTCAAGGAAATTTCATCTGTTTCAGATTTTATTTCTCTGCTCCCACCCATAATTCCCCGAATCTTCATCCCAGCCTATGATCGTCGAGTCCCCGTCCATTTCCACCCTTTGAATCAAGACCTTCGCCAACACTTAGCCCTCTAGTGAATATGCCTCATTTGTTTATATGCACCATAAGAAAAGGGAAAGAAGAGGCAAAATTTACCACCTCCATCCTCTCGTCCCTCTCTAACTCATCCTTCCCTTCGCCTACCAATTTACTAGCTTCTCTGCCATCTCGGCTACTCAAAGCGTCGATGTTCGCATTGCGAGTAATTTCGTCAGATGATGTTGCTCCCCAATCACCTTACTACCTTTGCTTCTTCTCCGCATCCCACCGCCTACCCAATTTCACCTTGGGCACCTCGACCGTCCATGTATACTTGCGTGCTATCTCCGTGGCCTTTAGAGAAGAGTCTCCAAACTTTGGAAGAATTCGACCACAAGTATATGAAGAAAAATTTAGTTAAGGAAACAAATATTGCTAGTAAACAAGGCAACCTCTGTGCACTATTTGTGGAAAAAATCAGAAGGAAGCATGAAACAAGGAACTAGGAGGCAAACATGAACAATGGCCGCACCACATACGAATGTTTCAAGAACAAGAAGAAATATCATGATAGGGATGTGTACATTAGATATAGTTATAGGAAATTACATGAAGAACCTCCATATAATTCTAATGAGTCTAAGATGTCAAGTTTTATCTATTTTTTGTTCCCACTGTCTATGGGTCTACTTCGGGATTCCTATGTAATGGCAGTGACTATTGGATCCAACCTCGTTCCTCTCTAGTATAACTGTGAGCCGTAGGCAACAAACTTACTGTCTGATCAGTTTCAGGGTGCCTCCATTTCTAGTTTTCGCTATTGATTATGTCATAATTTTTACAAGATCAGAGAGGCTAGTGCCTCCATGTAATATTTTTGTTACACTAACGTAATTTAGACTCAATTTAGAAAAAAAAACATGTTGTGAAAGAAATAATTGGAAAAAAATTGGTGTAGGATTTCAAATTCTAAAATTTACAATATACTTTTAAATATTTTTAAAATAAAATTATTTTTTCTTTTTTAAAACTAAGAATTTACTTTATTTGAAGTAAATATTTTGACAAATTATTCAAGTGATATTTTAAAAAATTATCCTTCACTAAAGCATACATAAAAACCTCTAATATAATGTAAAAATGAACAAAGCCACTCTAAAAAAAATTAAATGATGTTTGTTTTCATTTACATAAAATTCTCGTCTCTTGTGAAAATTAAAAAGCTACTTGAAAATGGCAAAGATATTTACTCTTCATTTTCAAGTTTCTCTTTTCCCATGTTATGGAAAAGGTAAGGAAATGCTCACTAATTTTCTTACTTCGATGTTATGAGAATAAGTGATAAAGAAATATTAATAAGATATTAAATATAAAATTAATAATTTAGTTATTGAAGGATTTTTCAACTTTAATGACTCTTTTTTGAAATAAAATATTTAAGACATATTATAAAATCCTACTTATGGTTTTGCAATGAATCGATTAATACCTAACTTTGCTAAAACAAAAACAAATGAAACCTGAAAATATGGGTGATGCAAGAATTCAACCTATTTGAATCATTGGTGGCTAGGACTTCAAAATCCCTAAGCATTGGGAAAAAAGGTGTGAAAGTATACATTTTTCTTTTGCATCATGAAAAATTCCACTCATTAATGTAGACACCCACCTTAAAGAGATTTGGGAAATGAAAAATCGATACCTTCACCCCAAAAAGGTATATTGAATGTAGAAATGGATACATTGAACGTAAAAACTGTATTGTAAAAAATTCAACCTTCATTGTTGAGAAGATTGGATGATGGGGAAGGTTAATGTGTGCACTTCTTCACCCCTTCACCACCTACTTTCCAATGGAATGAAGGTGTGGATTTTTCACCCTTAGGAGATTGGGTAGTGTGGGTATTGAGGTGCACATCAGGGTGTATATTCTAGATAAAAATTAAATTATTTATAAATACATAATGGATGCCATAAATATTGGGTTGTTTTTCCTTTCACATGTGTTTATTCATTCCACATATTCAATAATATTTGTGAATTTTTTTATATTAAATATTACTTGTGACATTAAATAATAATAACTATTTAGGAAATAATTTTATTTTTATGCTAATAATTGAAAATTCATGAGAATCAATTAAAGCAAATCCATATGTATACCTTTGAAACAACACTAAAGGATAGTTGGCACATTACTCTTAATGTTTTTGTAACCTCTTTAGGTTGCAAAAGAATCCTTATATAGTTGCAACACCTATAGTACCTCATTGTTGCAAAAAACCAAAGTGAAAGTATCACAAATATAGTTTTAATCTCAATTTGGGTCCAGATTTGAGGCCTTTCACTGATATTCTAGTCAAAGGATATGTACAAGGAGACATGGAATAAAGTATGGTTTTATTATGAAGTAAAATTTTCTCATTTTCAGTCTCATTATATGGGCATCTAAACGATTTTTGTAGGGATTAATCTATCCAAGGGTCTCTAAGATTCCTTGGATTATGAAGGCATCCCATTTAGGTGTGGGCATCATCAAACTCATAGACATTTGGGACTATACTATTCCTTAGCATGGAAACAATATAAATGGTTTCTGAAATATTAAACAAACAAGGACATACCTACCTCCCCCATGAAGTCTCCTCCTCTCGTTCCTAGCTTTGTTTGTTCTGAGAATTTATTTGACATTAACTTCATTCATTTCATATATTGGTCTCGATTTTATTGAGAATAGTATTATGATGGAGCTCACATCTACCTCAAAGGTTTTAATGGAGGTACCTCCGTCTACAGGTACAAAAATCATGGTTACCCCACTTTCTTCCATTTCTAACTCCTTATTTATTATTTGTTCCTATGTTTTCACATTAAACCCTACTCCCCTTGGCAATTATTTGAAGAAGCTGGTAGGTCTCTATTTTAATCTCTCCTGTCCTATTTTATCCTTCTACCTCATTTTCCTCTCTAAGAATCCTTCTCATCCCCTGCCAACTGAAAGTACGGTACTGAGGTGTCATGATTCCCAGCTACAATGGAGTGAGGGGTGTCAGGACGATATTCCTATGGGAGTGATTCGCTGATAAATGTGCATGATAAAAAGGAAAAATAACACATTCAATCCAGTAAGTTGGAATGTTGAACTAAGGCTTATATATCTAACATAAGTTGGGAACATGGGTTATAAAATATGCACCCAAATATAGGAGGTCATAAGAGAAAAATATGGTTAAAATGTATTACAAAAGCATGTAATAAAATTCAAGGAAGGATTCAATACTAAAGGATTTTAAAAGAGTGAAATTGATGACCAATTTTCAATAATAAGATGATCATAAATGAGGCATGCAAATGCATGCTAAACATATAAAGAAACTGAACATGGCCACCAACCATTCATTGTAGATTTGCAACATGAAATGCTAGTGCATAGCCACAAGGTGTACATAATGGATCCAACAAAAACCTAAAAGATCAAAGCCACCAATAAGTATAATGTATATCTATGTCAAATTATACATTAGTATGACTATGGATATAGAGAAACAATGTTCGCCAAAGTAGTCCTAAAAATACGTAAAAACGATACATAAATCCAATGCATCTTGCAAAGGGTCGCATATAAGAGAGAGAAGTCCTTATCCCAAGGTATTATACTCAACCCTAATGGTGCAAATGTACAACATGTGAATGAATGAGGTAATGTTGAGCATGGTAGAAACTTTCTGATTATTAGTGAGTGAGTTATATCATTAAATGAATGAATTCATGAGGTGAAACTCACATAAGGATGATAAAAAAAAACATCAAGGACTATAAATGGTCAGTTGAGGTTTAGACCTCGCTTAAACATCTAATGAAATGGCACAAAAGTTACTTGGAAGCCTTTATTAATGAGCACCACGTGATATTGTAAGACAACACAAGAGGGCCAGGAAGCACAATCCATAAGGAATATAAGCCTAACCAGATAGAGGAGTGAAATTAATCATATTTATGGTACATATAGAAGGTGACATGAATCCCATTTGTAAGGTAATAACACAAACATGTGCCATGTTCAAGGGTGACACAATTCACACCATCATTTTTACTTATATAATAAGAAAAGTGATTTCCCCTTTTTTTTGTCTTTATTTGTAGGCATCTCCTTCATATTTTAGCAAGCATGAAAGAGGAAAAATATAAAATCGATAGCATATTTTTTCTTCAATTTTAACAAGCCCAAAAAAGGGATAAAAATATACACAATAAGGCATTTTTTTCATGGTTTAAGGAGCTCAAAGAAGATGTGGTTGTTAGGTCCCTATAATACTAGTGTATCCCCTTATTTTTATTGTTAGTATAGACTTCTTATTCTTATTTTTGTGCCCATCTAGTCCCCATATTGTTATTATTGTGCCCCATAGAAGCCCACTATTGTTATTTTTGTGTTCTTACATTGTTATTGCTATGTCAGTTAGGATTATATTGTTACCCACTCGACTCTTATATATTGAAAGGAGGTATTTTCATTTTATCATCCAAGAACTATTTATTTATGTAATATAAAGGAGGTTTCAACCTTGAAGACGCTGACTACTAATGATTTGATCTCTTGTTTGTTGCATTTTGTGAGTTAGTTTCATAACATTTGGTATCAAAGCTTTGGATTTTTGGGTTTCGTTGCTTCAAAGAGGTCATCGTGAGTTTTCACTATAACATTTTTTATACAAAGTTTCGGAAGCTAAAACAAAAAACCATTTGCAAAGAAAGACATAGGAACTTTGTGTTAAAATTTTAGATCTTGGTTTGCAATATTTTCAAGGATATGATACGTTGAAGTTAGGGTTTTTGCATGCTCCCGAATTTCATCTCAAAGAGGTGACCTTGGGAAAATAATCAGAAATCTCTCTCTTTGAGCATTGGATTGGAATTGTTTAAGAAGTGATCGAAAGAACATATACTGTAGCTTCTCGTGTATTGATTTCCAAGACAAAATATGAAACTGTGATAGGTGAAACACCGTACAATTACGCTCTACTGAACCACTCCATAATTAGGACATTGTGTGAGATTGGGCACAAATTTCTCTTGAAGAATCTGAAAGGTATGACATGTGGCATTGGAAAGAATATTCTGAGGGATACTATAGGTCTAAAGTTAAAATCTTGGGGATCTGAAATCATAAATATACAACAGGATCAATATCGAGCTCCTCAAAAGTAAGTAAAAGGTGTGTATCGTTTTTTTTAAATTACATAACATTTGATTCAAAAATAAGTTCAAAGTGATTAAAAAGGCATATTGAATCATATATATCAGTATTGAGTTCCATAATTCCTCCCAAAAATAACTCCACACCAATTAATCCCTCACAAAACTCTACTATGTCACATGAAGAGGAAGAAGTGTAGTATGATATATCAAAATTACAGTACCAAGTGCCACAAATGTCAATCTCACAAAGAGAAACGTAAGATGACATAGAGGGATTAAAAGTAGACATGGAGGCTAAGGTGGATGGTTTTAAGGATGAAATGAAATCTAATATGGATGATCAAGTAATGGAATATCACATCGAGCATCAACAGCAAGTTCTCCAACTATTAAAGGATAACCTAAATTTGGTGTAGAATAGAATGAAACAACGGGCAACTCAACATCGTAGCCAAAGAGTTTTTTATTTAGGTGACTAGGTATTTTTACAGCTACAGTCATACAAACCAATGCCGCTCAAGAATTCGAAGAAGTATAATAAGTTGTTGCTAAATTACTATGGTCCTTACAAGGTTCTAAAATATTGGTACTATGGAATACAAATCAGAGTTGCCTGAATCTTCCCGAGTGCACCAAGTTTTCAATGTTTCATGCTTAAATAAGGTTACAACTCACAAACTCTCAGTTCAAACAATATGTCCAAAACTTGACGAGGAATGAAAAATGATATTGGAACTTGAAGTAGTCACAGAAGCAAGATCTCGACAACTACAAAATTGATCAATTTCAAAGTATCTCAACAAATCGAAGAACTTTCTTGCTGAAGATCCCACATGAGAGGATACAAATTTTATACAGAAGAATCTAGAAATAATCAAGCATTGAGGACAACACTTTTTGGAAGGAGAGGGAAATGTTAGGACCATATTATACTAGTGTATCCCCTTATTCTTATTGTCAGTATAACACCCTTATTGTTATTGTTGTACCCATGTAGTCCCCATATTATTATTATTGTGCCCCATAGAAGCCCACTATTGTTATTGTTGTTCCCTTACATTGTTATTGTTATGTGAGCTAGGATTATATTGTGAGCCATTGGACTCCTATAAAAAGAGAGGAGCTTTATTCATTTGTATCATCCAAGAATTTTTCTTTTATGTAATGTAAACTATGTTTCCCCCTCGAAGAGGATGATTTCTAAGGCGTTGATCACTCTTCCTCTATTTTGTGAGATGGTTTCATAATAGTAGCATATTGCTAAACATACGGTGTTTTTTACATGAGTTTTTAATGAGCCCAAAAAATGAGGTAAAGTGATGCTCAATACCCTTCAGTGTTTAATCAGAATGAGAAGGATACAACAAAATCTCATCTTAGAGAAACAAGTGGTATAAAGGATAGAAACATATTTCTAGGTGACAAAGTTACCCTAAGTAGAGAGAGGTAATGAGTTTAGAAAGGAGAACCACTCAGTGTAGAGATCCCTCTAGGAAGGATAAAGACACCAAGTCAATGCTCGCAAGAAGGCTAAGGGAATTGTGATAACAAATATGAAAATTAGAATAGAGCAAATTGGCATGCATAAAATTCATCAAAATGTAGAAAGTGATGATTTAATCCTCGAGGGTATAACTAAAAGATAAAAGAGGAGGCCATGAGGCTTAGATCCAAATTAATTTTAGGTAAAAACGAGGGGTTCCAAAGTGATAAGAAAATGCAACATGGACACCAACATTGCAAAGAGGTTCTAAACTAGTGGATTCATGTGAAGAAAATCTCTACTACATATATAAGCTATGATGTGACAATACAAAATGGTAAATGTGGTAACTTAAAAGGATCAGACCTAAGGTGCAACGAAGATGGAAATGATGGTTAATGATGAAATAGAAATGGAAATGAAATACATACCCCTATATGCCAGGTTCAAGAAAAAATTATAATTCAGATCTAAATGTTATAATGAATGTTAAGTTTGAAAAAAACATTATAAACTTTGAAACGGGAATGAAAACGATTACCCACTTTTTTCAGGTAGCAAAAAATGGTCTCATTTTGAAAATTGTTGATTCAGAATACTCTTAATTTTTTTTTGCATGTTTTTTACACATTAAATTTTCTTATGTACCAAGTATAGACATTAATGCTAGTGTTTTTTATGTTGATTTTGAAAATTTCTCATGCCAGCATCATCCCCTTTTTCTAGAAGACTTATTTTTGAATTAAAATTTTCTAATCTATTAACGCTAATAATTATTTTCTAAATTTAGCAATTTTTTAGGTACTTGTCTTTTTCCTCTTCACTTACATATCTGTTTAAGTCTTTTTTAGCTTTTTTTTTTCAATTTTTTTTTTGTAGTGAGATATTTGATTTTTTTGCACTGTGAAAAAAAGATAAAAAAATTAAAGTGTTAATCTTCTATGTAATTATATATTGTTAAATAATATTTCACTGGACATGAAATATTTGTAACTAAAAAAGAAAGAACTTTTAACAAGTTACATAAAAAAATACATTTTGAATATAGAAATAACTAAAAAAATACAAATTTTGGGTCTTTTTTTCGAAAAGTGACATGTCAAATAAACCATTTTTGTAGGAAAAAATTAACAAAAGAAATATAAAGTTAGCAATTTTTGTGAATTTTATGTCAAAAGCTAATAATAATTACAATTTTTTTCAAAACTTACATGATTCACATAAAAATGAAATGAAAAACACATTATACAAATACTAAACATATAATCGCAAAAATTGAATATTTATTTCTTCTCATAAAATGTCAAAATCAAAATATTACAAGTACGTCTTATTAATAGTTCCAAAAAATGAGTTTCATTTGGCAGCTTATCTTAATCAATAGTCATTAATATCATGCAACCCAAACTCTTCATCTTCAAGAGTTTCATTATTGTCCTCTTCCACAGTATTTTCATTATTGGCTCCAGTTTCATCATTTTTCTCTTCTAAAGGATCTTTGAAGTTTATAAATGTCCGAAAGTATGCCTTTCCATTCATTCCATCTAATGGTTGCTGAGGTTCCCTTTCTTTTTTTTTCCACACTAGATTCATTAAAATCCCATTTTCTCAAACAAACTTCTTGCATTTCATCCTGAAGAAATTCAAGGGCATTGATTCTTTGCTGAATAAATTTGCATTGTACTAGGTCTTTTCAATGGAAATGAAATTTCTTCATTTTTGTAAGAAACATGCTAGTGTTGTACCTAATCATCAAGTAGGAAAGAAAAAAATTAGTAAATTAGTATAAACACAAAATTTTTAAAAAGAGAATAGTGAAATTTATTCATATATAATAAAACTTACCTGAGCGTGAAAATAAATCCAAAACCCATATCCTTCATTTCAACATAACTCTAAAAGATAGTTAATCAATGATTTTGGTTTTTTATATATGTTAACTATATCTCCTTTTACTTATTTATCTTCATATGTTAGTTTTTTACAAAAAACATCTTAGAACAATACTTGGCTATGATTCTTTCCATCTACTTGATTGAAAAGAATTGGATTATAGCTATCATCCTTTGTCTAAATTTTAACATGAATGAACTCACAATCACTTATAATTGGTTTATTTATGCCACAGATAAGATTTGGATTTTTCATAAAACATGAAATAGTGAAATTTCAATTAACTTGAACATGAATTATTTTTTAAAAATTAACCAAATATTCAATTTCAATATCTTACCATGTAAGTTACATCCTGGACTTTTCTTTTCCCTTAAAGCTTGATAATAACACCCCCAATTGTGTTTTTTAATGAAATGTCACAAATCTGCAAAATGGTGATGTTGTGACTTCTAGAAATCCCGCAACCACTTTAATAAATGCTTGATAAGTATAAGCATCACTATCATATTGAATGTTTGGGATATTGAAACCATGATGAATATCTGCAATAACTAGGGAATAATCCCTTTTAGGTATGTTTTTTTCAATGTTTTCACAATCACCTAATATTATTTGATATTGTATAGTGTGGAGCCCATTCCAAATGAAATGATTAAGACTATGATCAAGTTCCTCATCACTAATATGTTGTTTTCTCATCCTTTCCATTTGAATTTTTTCAATAAATCTTCTGAAACTATCAGGTGCTCCATTTGCATCCTCCTTCATATTTAATAAAATAAAAAAACATATGTATAAGTTATAAATTAAAATTAATATAAATATGAATATAAATGAATTTATGAATCAACATACCTTTTTTAATGAAATATAAAAGTATTTTAGCATTGATGTACAACTTGAACCTGGTAGTTTTGTACAACATCATCCCAACTATCTTCGTTAAACAATTTAACCATTTGTTCTTGTATTCTCATATAAACCTTGTAACTGAATAAATCAAGTAAAAAATGCTAATATGGTGATATGTATAACAAATAAGACCAACAACAATATATTATATTTAACAGAAACTTATAATCCAAAAATAAGTAAAAATAACAAACTTAATTTAGAAATTCCTCATACATTTCTTCCATTGATAATTCTCTTGAATTTACATGAGATAATATTGTTTTGAAAATATTCCATCATCCACTCCATTCATTGATCTCCAAGTTGTGATAGTCTTACCTTATGGAACGAGCTTCATTTCAGGACCTGATTTACTGATGATACATATCAATGGTTTAGACATTTTGACCTTCTGACTTTTCATGCCAACGTTTTCCCACAACTCAAAAATATGGTCAACCAATTCCCATATCTCTCCAGTTATAAATGCCAACTAGAAAATGTTATCCATACCTCTGAAAATTATTACTATTTCGCTACAAGGAATTTCTATAAATCCTATATTCGTTAACTATTAACAAAATTGAAGTAGCTCAATGATGAAAATGGCCTTCCAAATTTATTCTAAGGATGAATAACTATTTTGAACCTTCAAATAACTTACAAAAAAAATCACTTCAATCATTTAACTCAATCCTACAACAAGAAAAGCATCAATACTATATACAAAAATAGGAAAATAAGAATAAGGGATGCATGTGAATCAGACGTGAAAATAACATAAAGAAATTGTGCAAGAGGACTTTGAGGCTCCTAGGTTGGCCAAGCCCAAGGGGACTCAGTGTCCTATGGAACAAATGAATTTTTAGAATCTAAAAATCACACTAATCTTCATTTTTTGAATCATTCCAAGTACATCCCTACAAGAAATTAAAATGGAGTTGCTAAAGAACAAGTTTTCTCCATAAGAAAACTAAAAAAAACATGCCCTTAAAGGCCAATTCAAATCAGTATTTATAAAAATTGATGGGGAAGAATTATGCTTGAAAGGAGGAATATTTCCCCTCCAAAATCCCTCAAACAGTGGAACTGGTTCCCAATACTAGGAGTTTACATTAAATGAGAGGGAAAACAATCCTCAATTTTCCCAATAATTGGAGTTACAAAATCTCTAAATAATTTCATGATATTTTGTTCATTTATTCTCCAATATTGATCCTCCTATAGTAGGGATCAAGTCCCTAAATTATCTCTTTCTCCAAATATTGATAATGACCTGGAATTGATTGTTATTTAATGATGTGCTAATATCAGTTTCAGAATTAACATGAAAGTGCTTTGGTTTTCCTATCATACAAGGGCTTATACAAGTGTTTATGAGTTCCAATTCATTAAACTTGGTGAGATTAAGTATATTTCATGAACTTAAAAGAATGGAAACTCAATGCTGAACACCATCAGAATAAAACATAGCAAGAACAAATAACAGAGACAAAAACACAAGTTTTTGATGAAGGAGTTCACCCCTCCTAGGCTACATCTCCTTGGTCCAACTTCATAGTGTGGGCCTTTGTATTAGCTGAAATTATGTGAAAGTGTTTCTTACAGTCTCCTGTTACCTCTGAAACCTACTCCAATTTCTCCAAAACATCAAAATATATGAAAAATGACTCTTCCTAAGACCATTTTGGTCTAAAATTGCCAAAGTTATAGAAAAACCAATTTTTCCTAGTTTTTCTCCACTAAATCTAGATGTCCATGAGTTAACACACTAAATACTGAAGTACGCTGAATCCAGCACGTCTGCCAAAGGCGCTGCCAAGATAAATATGTGATTAATGTTAATATAAGCACATTTTTAAGTGGGGTTAAGCACGTTTAGCACTAACCTGCACTTGTTCATTAAACTTGGGTTATCGTGGGTTAACCATGAATTATCATATTAAACACGACTTAACACATTTAAATCTCTGCAAATCGCAAATCACAATGCAGTCACTTATCATAGATCATAGATCGCAGTGTAGTCACTTATTTCAGATCGCATATTGCATTTTAGTAACCTATCATAGATTGCAGCCCTGCTATAAATAATTCTATGTTTCCTGCTCCATCTTGCGATTGCAATACCCTAATTTGATATATCGCATCACAATTCTGCCACCTTGTTAACTCTTTATGTTGCCTGCGCTGTCTTGTGATTGCCATATCCCGATGCGATTCGTAGGACCCACCTTATTTCCACGTCACTTACTAAGCAATCACAATCGTAAATCATTTATTGTTTCCTTATGTGCCCTGCTGCTAAACTACTAATCCGAGATTAAATTTAGGAAATAGGAGAAAAATTCAACTTCCCAAGAAACATTGGCGAATATGGAGATGCCATTTGTCACATTATCACTGGCTAAAAAATTAGTGAATATTCCCTGAAGATTACTGAGGTGCTGACTAGACTGCCAAGTCATTTGTCTATCACTATTCTACAAAACTTTTATCTGTTCGGGAAAATTAATAGCAGACCATAACTTACTCATATGAAATCGTACTTTGATGGAATGAGTTGTGTTGGAATCCTGCTAATGAGCTCTATCTAGTCATTCTTCTTTGATGCATTTCTAAGCATTTTCAATATTTGGATAAAAACTATAGAATATATTTTCATATGAGGAAAATCTAGTTTAAATTCATTATTACCAATCTTTTCTAGAATTTTAAATGGACCATAATGAATTGGCTTGATCTTTTTACCTTCCCCTTGCAATCTTTGTTTGTTGATATACAACCAAACTTCATCTCCAAGTTGTAATTTTTTATCAAAACAATGTTTATCATGCCTTTCCTTGTAGCTTCTTTGGCTCTTTTCAAGTTGCTCTTGCACTCTGTGGTGTATCAATTGAATTTTCTCAATTTACTTTCTTGCCTTATATATGTCACTATGACCATCTATAGCGAAATTTTTCTCAAAGATGAAGTCCAAAGGTGATCTTGGCAAGTAACCATAACATGCCTCAAATGGCAATGTGTTTGTGGAAGAAAGCTTTGGCATGTTGTATGCATGCTGAATATATTGCCACTGTTCATCTAATGTTAAATTGCTTGCTAGTTATTTCTATGCTATTTTCATTTCAAATATAAACTTTTCTTTTCTTTGATTTACTTATCCTTCATAGGTTTGTTTATGAGCATGTGATTGTCAAACAGTTTCCTTAGTGAAATTATGAGTTTTCCATAAGCTCAAAAAGCATAGTTTTAAATGACAGAATAAAAGTAATATTAAACACAGCAAACACACATAATAGAGCTTAACATAGAGAATTTTGATAAAATATTTCACCCCTTGTGGGCTACATATCCTTGGTCCAGCTTCATAATGTGAGCTTTGTATTAGATTAAAGTGTGCTCAAATTACTGTTACAAGCTTGCAACCTATTCCAATGAGTTTAAAGCATCATAATATCAAAAAAATGACTATTTTTTTGTTGAATTTGGACTCTGGATGCTTTGGAAATGACCCCAACACCTGGTGGCCCTAGCCTTCAAAAATCTTCAAAATCTAGAAACACTTGAAAATGACCTTTTCTACCTCTAAAACATACTCCATTGAGTTCCCCGCATGCCAATTAGCTAGGAATGACTTTTACTGAGCTCAATTTTGTCAAAAATTAAGTGAGTTATGAGCAAAATCAATTTGCCCCAATTTCTCCTCTAAAACTGGAGAGACTTCTTGTTAACTTTAGTAGTCCGCCAAAATTGCCGCACCTCTGAATTTTACACCAACATAACTCAAGATTAATTAGTGTTAAATGCATTTAGGGTGGATAAGCATGATTTAAATGGATAGGCATTAATGCTAATAATTATTTTCTAAATTTAACAATTTTTTAGGTACTCGTCTTCTTCCTCTTCACTTACATATCTGTCTAAGTATTTTTTATGTTTTCTTTTTTCATTTTTTTTTTGTAGTGAGATATTTGATTTTTTGTAGTGTAAACAAAAGGTAAAAAAATTAAAGTGTAAATCTTCTATCTAATTATATATTGTTAAATAATATTTCATTGCACATGAAATAATTGTCACTAAAAAAGAAAGAACTTTTAACAAGTTACATAAAAAAATACATTTTGATTATAGAAATAACTGAAAAATACACATTTTGGGTCTTTTTTTCTAGAAGTGAAATGTCAAATAAACCATTTTTTCAGGAAAAATTAACAAAAAAAATATTAAGTTAGCAATTTTTGTGAATTTTATAAAATATGGTGAAAAACTAGAACAACTTGATCAAGGAAAAAATTTGAAAATGAGACTTTGTGAACTAAAAAGGCCTAATAGATATGGCTATGAGCCAACTGATTTTAATTACTTTTCCATGGACTAAATTATTTTTCTAAATCTACAACTACAAAATTCCAAACAATCTTGTAATTATTACAAAATGTTATTTTGTTTCAGTGACGCTAAAGCCATTCAATCTTGTGACAAAAAAAAATTGGTAAATGCATATTGTATTTAAATAGTATGGACTCAAATTTTCTTGCCATTCCCCGTTGTTGAATCCCCAAATTTGTACCAAACCCTAAATGTTAAGTGAAAATATGATACATAGGACCTCCAACATTTCAATATGAAAAAAAGACTAAACATAAGGATATTAGTCACATGAGAAGCAGTAGTCATACATTCAAGTATCTTTACAATTATATACAATATATGCTTAGGAATTATCAATCAAGAAACATTCTGGGAAAGAAAGCATGAATCTCGTGATTGAAACATATAAATACAGTCATAGAAATTAAAAATATATATATACATATATATACATACATACATACATACATACATATATATATATAGATACATATATATATATATATATATATATATGTATATATATATATATATATATATATATATATATATATATATATATATATATATATATATATATATATATATATATAAAATCATGGAAATATGTAGTGGCTATTGAAAGAGGCATGTTTGCATATTTTTTAAATATACTTGTGGAAGAAATGGGCATAAATGTAATATTTCAAGTGCATATTTATGCGAAAATAAGACATGGTTGAGGCCACAAATAGGGGTAAACTTTCCTAGGGAAATCACACAATTTGATATAAAAGAGAGAGGGTTTGACCCTAATTTCAATTATATACCGAGAAGATAGCTAGAAAAAATACATTTATACAATTATAGCTTAGCATATGTGTGATTCATGCTTAAAATAATAATCAAAGAGACCTAGATGTGTGCATATTTGCACCTGAAATCTATAACTAGAGAAAGTCTTCTAATTATTACAAAATGTCATTTTGTTTTGTTGAAACTACAATTACTAAAATTGAGTTTTTTGACTATTACAAAATGTCATTTTGTTTTGCTGAAGCTAAATCGAAGCAGTCTTTTGACTATTACAAAATTCCATTTGTTTAGATGAATCTTCAATTACAAAATTCCCAACATTACAATATATCATTTTGTTTTTCTCACGCTAAATGCAATCTTCTGACTATTAAAAAATGTCATTTTGTTTTTCTATGGCTAAATCCATCCATTCTTCTTACTACAATTTTTTTTGGGTAAATGCATGTTGTAATCAACTACTATGTACTCAAAAGTGGTATTGGGGGTGCTTACATGCACCATTATCTATATTGATTGTAATTTACCAAACAAAAAAATTCCTAATAATCATCTTTTACATCTAATAATATAGGTAGAGAATAAAAAACTATTTGAAAATGACACAACCTTTACCCTTGTGCAGTAGAATATAATCATACTTGTTATTTCTGTAAAAAAAAATTGTGCAATGGAACCACCACAACTTCTAAAATAGATGTAAACGCACATATTTTATACAAAGGCAGACATGCTTCAATGTACATGTACATAACACCAAATCAATGAAGACACTTAAACTCTAAAAAACCCATTCTTCTCTTAAATATAGAAATGATAGATATGCACATCACCATAGAAATTATGCCAAGTCAATATGAAAAGTGAGAACATATTAAAATTAAAATTATAGTTCGCTTAGACACTTAAATTCTAAAAGACCCATTGTTCTCCTAGATATGGAAATGATAGATACTCACAGGACCATTGTTGGAATTTTTTATTATTCCTTAACAAACAATGAAGAGAAAAATGTCTCTTGTCAACAGAGAGAGAACAACAAAACAATATGCAGAGAGATGGAGCAAAAACTATATTTCATTAAAAGAACTAGACTATTACAAAATAATAGTTTCCCTTAGAACCGCTGTTCTAGATATACAAACAAAAAATGCTCTTTTGTTGTCTTTTCATTCGCTACTACACACACAGCTTCCTTCTTTTTTCTCTTGCCATACACATAGTCTTTCGCTTACTGTTTTACACAGTCCCTCTCTTCTAAAATCGACATATTACACTGTTGTCTATATATATATATATATATATATATATATATATATGTTTACAACATATATAAAATAATATATATATATATATATATATATATATATATATATATATACATACATACATACATACATACATACATACATACATATATACATACATACATACATACATACATACATACATACATATATATATATATATATATATATATATATATATATATATATGTTTACAACATATATAAAATAATATATGTTTAAACTTTATGAAGAAAATAGAATGTATCGCGGGCATAAAACAAATAAAAAATTAAAGATAAGTTCTAAACCTTAAAAAAATTATATCGCACGAATTTAAAACCATAATGAAAAATAGTTTAATACACCATGCGATGGGTTATCACATCGATTAACCCGCTGTCTGACTGTGCACCAAATATTTGTGACGATGTGCCATTGGCTGGAGGGCATTGAGCTGGAGGTGGCGGGGACGACCTTATCGCACAATTTTGGAGAGGCGATGATGTATGCACGAAATTGTGTGATACGATTCTGATTGGTCGATGGTGGTTGACGTGGTATGGTGGGGTTCAGATTTTATCGCACGTTCAAGGAGGTGATGACGTAGGCTCCCTGGGCTTGCGATATGCCCCTATTGGTTGGCAGAGATGGAGACGTGCATCTGGTGGGCCCGACATAAATAATGCTGGGGTATTTAAATTCAAATGAATGTGCATGATATATGGTGGTTGGTGGATTGTAACGAATAATGGGTGCAGAGGTTTAATGCAAGTGGTAATGTGGTTAAACCACGATTTAGAAGATCTGAGCAGGGCTATGACCTATTAAACAAAATTGGTGTTGTAGGGTAAATTAAACACAGAAATTGAATGCACAATGGAATGAAAAACACACTAAAACTTTGCTGCTACTGTTGTCCTTCGAGATGAAATAAAAAACTTAGGTTTTGTTGTTCTTCTACTTAGGTTTGCAGTTGGGATTAATTTCCAACACTCCCCCTTAATCACAACTGTTGCTTTCATACATTCCCAGACATTGTTTGAGATAATTAAAACTTTTTTGCCCCAAGGTTTTGTTAAAATATCAACAAACTGTTCTTGTGTTCTGCAATGGTTTAGAACAATTTCTCCATTATTCACTAATTCTCTAATGCAGTGATATTTTGCATCAATTTGTTTTGTCCTCTTATGAAACACTGAATTCTTGGATAAATATATTGTTGAGCTATTGTTATAATAAATTTTTGTGCCTTTTAGCTGTTTATGACACAAATCTCTTAACATTCTCCTCATCCATACTACTTGACATGCTACTGTTGTAGCTGCCACATACTCTACCTATGTTGTTGATAAAGCCACAGTTGGTTATTTCTTAGAAGCCCATGAAATGGCTCCTGATCCCATATGAAAAAAATATCCAGAGGTGTTTTTCCTATCATCTATACTTTCAGCCCAATCATTGTCAATATATCCAACTAATTCAAAATTTTCTGAAGAGGTGTATAAAATATCATACCTCTTTGTTCGTATCACATACCTCAGAATTATTTTTGCTGCTTGCCAATGTGCCTCCTTTGGCCTTTCCATAAATATGGAAATTAAGCTCACAACATGCATAATATCTGGCCTAGTTACAATCAAGTACATAAGGCTGGCAACTATGCTCTTATACAAACTTAGATCAAAGTCCTTCATGTTGTATTCTTTGCTTAGCTTCAATCCCATCACTGTAGGAGTAATTTCTGCTTTGCAATATTGCAAGTTAAATCTTTCGAAGACTTATTTTACATATTTTTCTTGAGATATAAAAATTTTATTTTCATTTTTCTCTACTTATATTCCTAAGAAGTATCTGAAAAATCCCATATCAGTCATCTCAAATTCTTCTTTCATGACTGTTTTAAAACTTCTAATCAGGTAAGCATCATTACCTATGAATATCACATCATCAACATATAAAAGAACAATGAGCATCTTACCATCCTTTTATTTGATGTACAGTTTGGGTTCTCCTTCACATTTCTCAAACCCATTTTCAAGTAGATAGGCATCTATCCTATTGTACCATGCTCTTGGTGCTTGTTTCAGCCCATACAGAGATTTTGTGAGTTTGCATACCTTGTGCTCTTGGCCTTCTTTCTCATAGCCTAGAGGTTGTTCAACATAAACCTCTTCCATCAATACTCCATTTAGGAATCCTGATTTCACATCCATTTGGTAAAATTTCCACTTGCGTTGTGCTGCTATGGACATCACTGCTCTTACTGTTTCCATTCTTGCAGCTGGTGCAAAAGTTTCCTCATAATCTCTTCCTTGTTGCTGCTTGTAGCCTTTGACAACAAGTCTGGCCTTGTGCCTTTCAATATTACCTTCAACATTTCTTTTAGTTTTATAAACCCATTTCACTCCAATTAGTTCCTTACCTTTTGGGAGATAAAATAGTTCCCATGTTTTTCTCTTCTCTATTGCATTTATTTCTTCATCCATAGAATCTATCCATTTCTTATATTTTACTGCTTCTTCAAAATGAATAGGATCTTCTACATGACAATACAATGCAAATAAAGATTCCATAACTTCATTTTTTTCTTCTTGCTCATAGTTTCATTCAGACTTCTGAATCTGGTTCCTCTTTCACTTGTTGAACCTATTCTTGTAGAAGCACTCAAATCTGCTCCTTCTGATGTGCTTGGAGAAGCACTGTCATCATTTCTCAAGGGTATTCTCATACCAGCCTGTGGTGTCCCTTGTTTTCCTTGCATTGGTGGAGGTGGCGCTACTAATGAGGGATTTATTTCATTCATTTCTTCCTCATCATCTTCATGAGACAAACATGTTTTTACATTCACTATTTTCTCAATGCTTCCATCCCAAGCTTCTTCTTCAATAAACTGCACATCTCCGCTTATCATAAAATTCTTGGTGCATGATTTATACAGTCTATATGCCTTTGATTCATCATTATATCCTAAAATAATGCACTTCTCCCCCTTACAGTCCAAATTATTCCTTAGCTGATCTGGAATGTGTGCATAAGCCACAAAACCATATAATCTTATGTTGGTGAAAAATTGTTTTATGCCACTCCATGTCTCTTCTGGAACTCTGTTCATAACACTCTTTGTTGGGCATCTATTCAAGACATATGCTGCAAAATGTACAGCTTCAACCCAATATTCATTTGGAAAATGTTTTGCCTTCAACATGCTTCTTAACATATCCATGATGGTTCTATTTTTCATTTCAGCAACTCCATTTTGTTGAGGTGTATGCCTTGTTGTAAATTGCTTATGAATCCATTTTCTCTGCAAAAGCACATAAAATATTTGGAGTTATATTCTCCTCCTCTGTCGGTTCATAGAAATTTTATGTGTTTCCCACTTTGATTCTCAATAAGAGCTTTAAAGTGGCAGAACTTCCCAAACACTTCACTCTTCAATTTCAAGAAATATACCCATGTTTTTCTTGTGTAATAATCAATAAAGGTTAGCATATACTGGCTACCTACTAATTATTGTGTTTGCATTGGTCCACAAAAATTAGAAGTACTATTTCTAAGGGTATCTTTTCCCTTATGCTGTTTCCTGATGGAAATCTGTTTGTGTTGTTTTCCCAAGATGTAGCCTTCACATAGGCTGTCTGGATTTTCAATCAATGGTAATTCCTTTACCATTCCTTTTCTATGCAACAAATTCAGACCTCCAAAGTTGAAATGTCCAAATCTCAAGTGCCATAACCAATTTTCATCTTTTTTTTCTCTTTGGTAAGTGTCTTGTGTCATTGTTGCCATTGCAGCTCCTTTCTTCAAATATGTTCTCATCTTGAGAGGAAACATTTTTTTCCTATCATGTTCACTTGTGAAATCCTATATTTTCTTGGTGGTATGTCCATGATGGTACATACATTATCCTCAAAGAATATATTATAGCCTTCACTACAAGGAAAATACCCCCTAGCGGAGGTTATAAAGGAGGATTTTAGTGTTATAAAATTGGCCAAAATTGTCAAAAAAACATTTTCTACAGCATTCGTTTATGGTTACGGAAATTTTCGTGGAGATTTTAACAAAAAATAATCACAACTAAAAAAAAATGGGCATCCGGAGGTTATTACGGATGTTTTTTTTCATCAGTGCGCTACTTTGGGTTTAATGCATCGGTGCATACATGTAGAAGGTGCCTCGAGGCGGTCAAAGGAGAATGCACCGGGCCGTTAAGGTATAAAACCACACCGGGCATAGTGATGGTGATATAATGCATGGGGACGTTCTAATTGGTCTTGAGATTTGTGTAGTACTGATAGGTCGTATCAGTGCACCAGTGCACAGTATCACACAAATGCACCAAGATTTATAATTGGTATCGGTATTCGTGTGGTGACCATAGGTCGTACAAATGAACCGATTCTTATAGACACATAAACACCCTGGTGTATAGTAACATACAAATGCACTGCGATTTAGAATTGGTATCGGTATTCATGCGGTGCCCATAGATCGTACAATGACACTGGTGTGCATAGACGCCTAAACATGCTGGTGTGGCATACTGCACAAACACACATATATTTTTAATTTGTTTTGGTATTTTTTCTGTGCCCATACATCGTAGAAACGCACTGATGTGCTTCATGATACAAATGCATTGGTGCACAGTAATTGACACACACTGGTTTTCATTTTGTACGTTTTAGAAACATCGACGTTTTACAATATTCATATTAATTAAATTGTTATTAATGCATTTGAATGTGATGTTTAGATTAATTTGTTATATCATATCATAATTATTGTGGTTTTTTAGAATTCATTATCCATCAAAATTCGACACATATACATCTTATAACAATATTCATATTGGTTAAATTTTTATTAGCGCATTTGAGAATGATAATGGAAAACGAAATAGCGAAAATGGAGAATGCAATAGAATAAATTAAAACATATTTTATCATATATATATGTGTGTGTGTGTCTGAATAATACAGTCTTTATCATACAAAATGGGACAGTTATTGGGATCTCTTAGTCTTTCAATTGGGACACTATGTCCATTACATTAAACAAAATGTCTGATTTCATAGACATATTTCAAAAAATACAACGCCTTGCTTTGATATTCGAACATAGTGATAATCATTCTTTGCTTGAACTACTGTCACTGCTACAACTACTTCCATGACTTGGGTTATTTTCATGAATGTTTTGTTCACGGTGTTGATTTTTTTCTTCTTCTTCACCTTCCATCTAAAAACATAAAAATAAGCTGAAATGAGCGTATATACATTGGTGAGAATAATGAAAATTTCAATATTAAATAATATAAATCAATGTCAATTGAAAAGAAAAATGATGTACCATAGCAACAATTGACTCATAAACTACACACGTTCTTTGAAAACCATGTACCATGCCATCTTTCAAAATTTCATCTGTTGTTATGAATATAATTCATAACGAATATAAAAAATATAATTATTAAATAGTCAATTAAGGATTATATAATTAGTCATTAAGATAGTGAGAAGGCATGTCTAAGAGACATGTCGAGTCATGAAAGGTCACCTGCGTAGGTATATAAGCAGGGCCTCATTGTAACATTTTATCATCATCTCTTATACATTTTATATATAATATATTATTATTACAATACCTCTTGTGTATTTTACAATTAAGTCAAGAAGCCTAAAACTTTGTTGATTCATTTTGTATTAGAGAAGTCACTCTTCAAGATATGTGTGATCACTACTGCTACCACCTTCTTTTCGATTTCATTACCCTATCGCGACCAAAACACCGTTATCAACCCCCGCACACCCTCACCTTCATTAGAGGATCGATCTTCTCCCCTGGAAGGAAGCACATACACCACAGTTGGCTACCTTCAGCTGTTACATGCGTTGCCTCAAAATCATTGCCACTCGATGTCTTCACTAATGAAAATGGATTATTTCAACAAAAAATTGATCTATATAGAGAGTAAGATCAATAATTTCGATAAATTCACTAAACAATTAGTCAATCTTGCGGATAAGGTTACAGGAAATTCTGATGACATCAAACAAATTCAAGACATGACAAATAAGATAGACAGACTAATGTTGAAATCTGTAGTGAGTCCCGAGACAATCATAAAAAGGAAATGCAGAAGATGAACGCCATTTTGGACAAGATAAATCTAATTCAAAAACCAATATTCCTGAATATTGAACATAGTGAAGAGAATAATTTATCCAATTCAGAAAATTCAGAAGATAATCTTGAAGAATCACTACATTCTGAAGAAGACCACGTTATGGAAATTCTAAATTATGAGAATGAAGGTGATCTTAAAAACAAATATGAGCCTACTAGCCAAGAATCTATGGAAGTAGCTGAAATTGATGAGGATGATTCAGATAAAGATAATGTGGAAGAAGGCTATCTTGAGAAATAAGAACATCGACATGAAGATGAAAATGATCTCAACAACTGTTGTGACATGAATGAGAATCAAAGTGGGTATATGGAAACAAAAAAAGAATACCTCTCAAAATCCGAATCCAGTTGGGAATATGAAGAAAAAGAAGAAAATGTTACTGATGTGGGAACTAGTCATTCATTGGAGAGTAATGAGATTGATATAGAAATGGCGTCTTCGAAATATATGGACACCATTAGCTCGATCATTGTAGTAAGCGCTACGCTAGGAGGAATCTTACTTCTTTACCACTATTACCAAGGGTCCCATTGTTCGTTGAAGATGAGGACAAGCACAAAATGGTTGGTGTCTGCCCCTGGCGGTCCACTAAGTATTATAGTGTTTATGTACAGGGAAATGGAAATACCCACAAAAGGCTTCTCTGATAAAGAACAACTGGGTACAAGAGGTTTCAGAACAATTTGTGCAGGAAAGCTTCCAGGCGAAAGTATGGTTGTTGTAGTGAAGAAGATAAGGCATAGAGATACCAAAGGAATGGAACAGGTACTGAATGAAGTTAGGCTTCTGTCAAGCATAGATCACCCTAACTTGGTTAGACTATTAGGCTATTGGCTTGAGAAACCAGAACCCATTCTTGTTAGTGAATTTATGCCCAATGGCACACTCTGTTAGCATTTACAGAGGGAAAGAGGTGAAGGTCTTCAATGGAGTAAAAGAGTAACAATAGCCATGAAAACTACCCGTGCTCTAGCTTACCTTCATTCGGCCCTATGTCCTACAATTTATCACAAGGACGTAAAATCAAGCAACATTCAGCGTGCTATAAAAGATGCAGATCTTGTAAATGTCACACTTGGATGCTTTGCTAGTCAGGAGATTCTCCAAACAGAGACTGAATCCATGAAAAACAATGATCTGAGAGGCCTATTGCCGTATGGCTTTGCAACCCATCATGTAGATTGAACGATGGTAGAAGACCTCCTTGCTAATGGCCATATTCAGGTTTTGGTGACCACTGCTACTATTGCATGACATATATGGAAGAAAATTCCCAAGCACAAATGGGAATTATGTACTTACCTTGATTTTTTATGGTTTTCAATGTACCTAGAAGAGGTACTGTCCTTCAATGTCTTGAAATGGAAAAAAGAAAAATGCATTTTTACCAAGAAATACGTTTTCATTCCAATTGTTCACTCGGGTCATTGGAATCTTTTGATTCTCTGTCATTTTGAAGAGAATCTCAGTTCTGAAGCAAGAATGCCATGTATGTTGCTCTTGGATTGACTGAAGGAAACCGAACCAAACCAACTTGAACCTCATGGTAATATGGGTGTTGATTTTTTGAACTTGCCGTTACAGAATACATAGTGGATCGAGGTGAGCACAATCATGTCCACACTGGCAGCCTTCCACAGACGTCAAGCTAGCCCATCTAACGTGACAGCCCTGCTACATGTCGCCGCCCACTGCTGACTGATGGCTCCGTTGACGCTTCAGTAAAAGGATTTGCGGACGGGTGCATGGTAGGCTCACACCGTTTGTGATAGGGTCTCACACTTGTTCGACTATGACTACATTATACCTACCATAAGATTCTAAATATAATCGTAAATTAATTATTAATATAATTTTTAATTATATAAATTATAAATAATTTATATAATTATAAAAAAACATATTTCTATTTAATTTACAAACAATATTAATAATAATAATTCAAAAGAATCTTATTATTATTGTTATTAAAAAAAAAAAATCACTGGAAAATTATACAACCTATGATGAGATGTCAAGTACATATGTCGAATTACACATGCCAAGATAACAAACACAGAATGAAGAAAGTTGGGAAGCAATTAAAGCACAAAGAACTAGTATCCATAAAAAATTGAGAACAAAGTTTCTGAAGAGAAGGGAAATGTTATGAATATAATTCATAACGAATATAACAAATATAATTATTAAATAGTCAATTAAGGATTATGTAAGTAGTCATTAAGTTCATGAAAGGTCACCTGCGTAGGTATACAAGCAGGGCCTCATTGTAACATTTTAGCATCATCTCTTATACATTTTATATATAATATATTATTATTACAATAAATCTTATGTATTTTACAATTAAGTCAACAAGCCTACAACTTTGTTGCTCCATCTGTTGGCGCAATTCCATACTTTTTTTCCTGCATGTTTTACACCCCATAACAAATCATATATTTAATATAAAATATTTTTTTCTTTTATTAATTATAGACGTTATTGAGCCCTAAAATTGTCTTCTCCTTTGCCAAATTCCACTTCATCTTATCATTCCTTTTGTCCTTTTATAGACCTAAAGATCAATAAGAATGATTAAAATCACTTAAGGAATTCATGCAATGACTAACTTGTTGTACTTTTGTGGTTTTGTTGTCTTAATGATTTCTGAGCAGTTTTAGCTACAAAATGCAATCATTCTATAGCCAGTTACACATTCCATAGCTATTTTGGTGTTTGAACATATTAAAGGTGTCATATGAAGAAAAGGAGTATATGGTTAGATTCTAAATCTTTCCCACATCATTCCCTGTAATCCACAAAGGCTAAATCAAAAACTGGAGATGCTTATGTACATGGTCAAACCAAAAGTATGAGAAGAAGATTTCTATAAGGATAAGGACTCTTGATTTTCTTTCAGCAAATAACGAGTCATAAAAAGGAGTTTTAGTTTGATTTTGGCTTTAGAATACACCTGTTCCTACTTTCATTCAATATCAGTTATGTAATTTCTTATAAATTTAGCTCAGTGAGACCGAGAAACACAAGTTAACTCTTATTTTTGCCAATACTATGATACTCTGTTTTGAATTATTTTTGATAATAAGAAGAAGCTTAACTTTGATGTTGTATTGAAGACAAACTTGAGGAGTTAAATATTTTCATGCCAAATTGATAGCAGAGGGCCCCTGCTATCTAAGGAGGCTTCTACATGCTTTCTAGATAAGTAGCTTTTAATTTTGTGTTGTTATATTTCTCACTTACAAAATTTTCAGAGTTTATATCTTTTAGTATCATGTCTTGCATTATTTTTTTAACTAACAGATCCTCATGATGTTATAATTATTCTTTTCTCAAATCTTTTCCAACATATCTCTATTCAATGAATGGATTTAATTGTGACATCCTCAGTTACCAGCACTTTAGCTCTGTCATTTAGATTAAAAGATCCTTAGTATCCTACAACCATTCTTTTTCTTAAAAGTTGTTCCAACATATCACTCTTATGCGAATGAGATTTGGTTGTACTATGTTGACTTAATTAGCATTTTCTATTCTTCAATTAGATATAATATTGTCATATTCTTACAAACAGTCTTTTCTCAAAACTGTTCCAATAAATCTCTAGATCATAGAAAAGACGTAATTGTAATATTGTCGGTTACTTGTTGTTTAGAAGATCCTTATTTTGTTATATCTAGTCTCATTCAATAAAATCTTCCAATAAATCTCTAGCTAATGAATGAGATCTAGCTGTAATGTCATAAGTAGTTCAAATATTCATAGGATATCATTAGCATATTATAGAAATTTTATTCTCAAGTTGTTCCAAAATATCTCTATTATATGAATAAGATTGCATTATAATATTCTTAGTTGCTGTCTATTTTTAGGAAGATCCTCATCACATTGGAGTTCAATCTCTTCCACAAATTATTCCAACAAACCTCTAACTAAAAGGATCAGGTTGAAATATAATGTCTTGAGTTACATTTATGTTCATTTGCAAGCTAGGACATCCATGGATTAGAAAGCTCTGTTTTTCATCATTTTCCTAATTAGGGACATAAATTACAATTACACTCTGTTTTGAGTCTGAGGTTCCCTTTTTCTTTCCCTTTTTTCATAGACTTGATGTCATCTTTTGAACATAGAATATCATACTAAAACCTAAACATAAAAAAACTCAAAAACATCGGCAAAATATTGAAAACAATGAAATAATAATAAGGATATTTAGGCACATATAGTGCAAGTATACCTCATCAGTTTACAAGCCCTATCGATAATTTATGTTATCAATTCATGACACTGAATTGACTAAACATTTTGGCGCCATTTTCGGGGAGGTATAACTAGGTAACCTTATTTCCTATTTCCCAGAAACAATGATATTCGTAGAGAAAGAGATTCTAGGGGTAGATTTGTAAGAGGCAGAAGTTTATTTTCCAAAACTCCACTCACTCCACCAATACCAAGAAGTAGCATACCTCCAACTCAAACTCACATTCCATACTATACTGCTCATAGACTTCCAAAAGTTTCAAGATTAGATATCCCATCAAGAAGATCCCCCACTTCATCCACTCAAGCAATTCTATAGGAATAAGATCCAAGGACTCCTACAGAAGGGATAACCTTTTTCACTTCCACAGGGGAATATATTCTAGAAAAACAATTACAAATCCCTAGTGAAGAGGAAGAAGAGGACTATTTCTTCAATATACCCTTAATAAAAGAACCAGTAGAACAACTAGCTCTTCCAACTGAACCCTATATCAACTTAGAGGAGTCTATCATGGCTGAAGAAGGGGAAGAAGAAGTCTTTAATGGAGAACATACACTATTTGAAGGAGGTAGAGGAAGAGGAGAAGATAGAGGAAGAGGTAGAGGAAATGTATAAGGAGGAAGAGGAAATGCAGAATGAGGAAGAGGTATAGGGGGGAATGGAAGTTCTTTTGGATTCCCTATAGTAGATGAAGAGACTAATTCGACTATGAAAAACATCTCATCTTCTGGTCTTCCAAAATTTCATGAACTAAAAAGTGAGGATCCTGTAACCTTCTTATTTGAATTTGAAGTTCTATGTAGAACCTATGATTATCTACAAGATGCTCAGAAACTTAAACTATTCCCTTCAACATTGAAAGGAGAAGCATTAAAATGGTTTATGAGTTTAATCACTAGGTCTATTAGGACATGGGATGATATGAGGAGAGAATTTCTAGAGAGATACCTAGATTACTGTATACGAGTCAACCATAAGGAAGAAGTGTTCAAGATGATGCAAAAAGAGGATGGAAATCTGGAAGATTTGTTGGAAAGATTCAATTATAACATCAAGACGGCAAAAATGGAAACCCTAGATCAAGAAACTTTGAAAGCTCTCTTGTTGAAAACAATTAGGGATGAATGGATAGATGTCCTCAATTTGATGGGAAAAGGGGACATATCTCAGATTCCATTATCTCATATAGCTGAGTTATGTATCAATATTTCAAGAGGAAAATCCAAAACTATAAAAGAACCAAGAGACCCTGCTCTTGCAAGGGCAAGTAAATGATAAAGATATTTATTATTCATTACAAATTTCTCTTTTCTCATGTTATGGAAAAGGTAAAGGAATGTTCACTAATTTACCTGATATACACGACTAGGTAAAGGAATAGGACTTCCCTTTTTGCTTGGTATCTCATAAAATGCATGACTAGATTCATTGTGACTCTACCTATACTTCTATGTTTTGATAGCAGCCGTAAGATACATTTTGACCTGGAATTGTGTTTTAAAAACAATAAAGGCAGGTCATATTGAGTACATTTGGATGATCACCTTCAGAAAAGAGAACATGAGTCTGATCTTCTTATAGAACCTACTATAACTGAGAAAGAAGAAATTTTTAATAAAAGGGAACATGGTTATAGCATGGTTATGCCCTTGATGAAGAAAACTAGTTAGCCTTTATTGTAACACAAAGAATTGTAGGTGACCATAGGTAGATGACCGATATGTTGGAGAGAATGTGATTGATTGATTTACTTTAATGGAGAGTGAGCCTGATAATAGTTCACTATATCCAATTCATATGCTATACAAATTCTATTTCCAGGAATGTATTTTTTATTGTTCTATTCACTATATCTAATAAAAAACGTTTTTTCATCACATATGAAGAGGAGAGGTATATGTCAGTTGATGTTGAAAATATTTCTTTCAAAAAGTTGTGTTCGAGGATGTGGTGGGCTGATTTCATTTAATAGAGAGTGAGCTCAATAATAGTTCCATCAGACAGGAAGAGGAGATGTATATGTTAGTTGATACTGAAGACATTTGTTTCAAAAAATTTCTATACTTGATGAAAAAATCTTGAAATTAAAAAAAATGACAATTCTCCGGGATATTTGATAAAAAAGATGATATTTAAAAAAGGTAATATTATGAAAACATTCATCTGACCAAAGTGATAGAAAAGGCCACTATAAATCTGAGTAATAAGGAAAGTATATCCAAATTCCTAAGAAACCTTCTTATAGTCCTTGAAAAACAACAAACTTCAGACTTTATCCACACAAAATCAGAAAAGTCAATGGGGTTTTTGCAGTCAAAGCACGAGAGATATAATTAAAATATTTAATCTGAAAGTAAACGGATGAAAGAAAAATTGACCAAGAACGGAATAATGTGCAATGCACGAACCCAATAAAATAAATTCTCACAGCTCAATTTGAAATATTAAAGTCACCTGTGTACCTTGTGCAGGTAGAAATAGAGTACAACAGGGGCAACAACAGAAGGTTGAGTGTACACTTTTGTGCATTCAAGAGGAATGGAGAAAAACCATAAGGATGGAATTAAATGTTGATGGGAAGTAGCAACCATTGCAGAGATAAATGTATGTTTGTATTGGCGTAGCCGAATTTGCAGAGGAAATGAAGACTTTCGTGGTTAAACCACATAACAGTAGAGTTTTATTAAAGAAAGTATTTTCGGGCTTTTAAACCCTCACCAAGCAATCAGGAAGATTTTTGTTTAAACACGCCGAGTTCTTTCAAATTTTGATTGGGCCACGTCGTCTGTGGTCCCCACCAGACATTTCTATGTCGCAATCGCAAATCACAGCAGCAGTGTGTTTAAGTGTCTTGTTGATATGAAGAATTTTCGATGGGATGCGATGTGGTCCCGCCATAATCGCAATCGCACATCGCAAAGGAACGATGTATGTTCCACCATCCGAAATGTGTTATCACTGATTGAAAGATTGCGATGCGATGTGGTCCTGCCATAATCACATATCGCAATCGCATTCACCAAATGCCATCTATCATATGTTATGTTACATTGAAAGTTTGCGATGCAATTATTGCAATCGTACATCGCAAATCTCATATTGCGATCCGCCCAGACTGCAGGGTGATTGTAATATTTGTGATGTGATTGTCGCAATCGCAATCGTAACATCGAAAATATTTTTTCTGCTTATGTTTTCATTGCGATGCGATGCGCCGATGTGATGTGGTCCCACCACAATCGCTTATCACGCCATTGTGCATCGCTAATCACAAATCACAGTCGAACATTGCAAGTTTGTTTGTTCAACCATTCCATCGATCGCCAATCGCTGATTGTGATGTGGGCATGGAAAATTTTAGGGGCTAATATTCGCAGGTGGGCTAATTTTCCATGCTTTTTCAAAAAAAAAAGATTTTCCAATTTCTATTTTTTTTTAAATTGAATCGCCCAAATTTTATAGTATAAAAATATTTTACCCTAAAAATCGCCAAAAAATTATATATTCTAATATAAAATGATTACAAAACTAAATATTTAAAAAAAATAACATCAAAAATTTTACAATTTACATATTCGGGACTACCAAGATTCGCCAATTTTGTAAACTTTAAGATCAATGTCCATCCTTGAAATTTTCCCTGGATGTGGGTTCCACTCGTATATCACGCCAAAGAAATTTTAGGTTAAATTTTATGCTCCGACAATGTATATTCATTACAATTTGTTTTATGTTTTATGTTACGCTGCACCATATAAAAAGAATGAAAAATCCTTAGGATCATAGCATTGCATCATTGTATTATTGTATTGTTGTGTTGTACCGATGTGTAAGCCCGCAGGCAGAGAAAAACACAGTGAAGCATAACAAATCACTGTTCTGTACGTTTTGAGAGACAGAGAGAGAATTTGTGTGAGAATTGCGTCTGTAGCAGATGAGCATTTTTTTAATCCCACTTTAGTGGAAGAAGAAAGTTGTAATAGCTTTTTTTTGTTAATGAAATAGAAAATTTTTATTTTGCAATCTTTGTCCAGTTATTGTCTGTGTTAGAAGGAGAGTATTATTCTCTCAGTTACTGTTCTAAAATTATCAGAAATTCCAACATGGTATCATAGCTTATCTAGGCTCTTTGAAGGTTTCAAAGAAGCTGAAGGAAGAAGGAAGATTTGTCACAGTAGTTCTCTAGCGGCGTGAAGGCTCAACAGAAGTTAAAGTCCAAGTATTTCTAAAGAAAAAGCAAAGTTTTTGTTTTTTTTTAAAGAGCAGTCCTGAGAAACAAAGTTTGTCTTTTAAAGAAGGAAAGAGAGTTTGTTTGAAAAACACAGTGAAGTTTATTTTAGAGTTTAGTTTATAAGCAATGGCTGGACCGAGCACTAGTATGAGTATTGTAAATACTCAGCTTCCACAATTTAATGGGAAGAACTATGATTATTGGGCCATTAGCATGAGAGCCATGCTTGCCTCACAAGACTTATGGGAATTTGTAGAAGATGGTTTTGATTTACCAGTTGATGAGCAGGCCTTTAATGCCTTAACACAAGCGGAGAAGGATTTATTGAAGAGAAATAGAAAGAAGGACTCTAAGGCCCTCTTCTATCTCTATCAAGCAATACATGAGAGTGTGTTTCCAAGGATAGCAGTAGCTAAGAGATCTAAGGATGCACGGGATAATCTTAAAATACCCTATAAATGTATGGAGAAAGTGAATACAACAAAACTACAATTGTTGAGGAGAGATTTCGAAACTCTCTGTATGAAAGATTCTGATAACAGAGACTCATTATTCACACACGTGTTTGGGATGGTCACATAGATAAGGTCCCATGGAGAAACACTTGAAGAGAGAAGGATTGTGGAGAAACTATTGAGGAGTCTACCCTCAAGCTTTGATGTTATTGTCACCACATAGAAGAGACTAAGGATCTCTCAAAGTTCACAGTAGATGAACTTCATGCATCTCTAATGACTCATGAATAGAGATTGGAAAGATCAGCAAACCCATTTCTAGAGCATGCCTTCAAGACATAGATGTATTTTTGAAGAGGAAGAGGCAAAAGCCAAAATAGAGGAAGGAACAACTCTTCACATTCACATGGAAGGAGCAACAATCAGAATCAAAGCCACGGCCAATGCAAAAGCCAACAAGGTGGACACCAACATGCTCAAGGACAAAGTTATGAAAAATCCAATGTCCAATGTCATTATTGTAAAAAATATGGATAGTATGCAAATGAATGTAGGAAAAAGCAAAATGACATGAATAATAGGCAGAATGCTAATGTAGCAAGAGAATAAAAGAACCCAAGAAATGTGTTGTTAACATGTAATGTAGCACAAGATAGACAAGATTATGTATGGTTCTTAGATTCAGGCTGCAGTAATCAACTGACTGGAAACATAGCAATGTTTGCAAATCTTGATGAAGAAGTTAAATCAAAACTAACCATAGGAACTGATACTAAGATTTATGTCAACAGAAAAGGCAGAGTTAGTATCCGTGCAACAAATGGTGAGCAGAAATTTGTGTCAGATGTGTACTATGTTCCTAGTTTGAAGTGTAATCTTTTAAGCGTTGGGTAGCTCATAAACAAAGGTTACAATATATTCTTTAAGAATGATATGTGCACAATAATGGATATACCTCCAAGTAAGAAGATTATTGCTGAAATACAAATGACCAGCAATAGAATGTTTCCCCTCAAGCTCAACACTAACCTAAAGTGAAAAGGAAAGAATGTAGCAACTGTAACTTAAGAGGTCTTTTAGAAGGAAGTGAAAGATGAGAACTGGTTATGGCACTTGATATTTGGACATCTCAATTTCGGAGGATTAAATTTGTTACACAGAAAAGGAATGGTAAGAGGAATACCATTGATTGAGAAACCGGACAGCCTATGTGAAGGCTGCATCTTGGGAAAACAACACAGAGAAAAACTTTCCATTAGGAAAGAGGATAAGGGCGAAAGCACCCTTAGAAATCATCCATGCAGATTTATGTGGGCCGATGAGAACAACATCAGTTTCAGGCAGCAACTACATGCTGACCTTCATTGATTTATTTTACAAGGAAAGTGTGGGTTTATTTTTTGAAATTTAAAAGTGAAGTCTTTGAGAATTTTTTCCATTTTAAAGCTCTAGTAGAAAAATACAGTGGGCAGCATATCAAAGTGATAATAACTGACAGAGGAGGTGAGTACATCTCAAAAGAATTTATGCGTTTTTGTAGAGAGAATGGCATACAAAAATAGTTTACTACAAGGTACACACCGTAGCAAAATGGAGTTGTTGAAAGGAAGAATCGAACCATAATGGAAATGGTGAGAAGTATGCTAAGGGAAAAACACTTGCCAAATGAGTATTGGGTAGAAGTAGAAAATTGTGCTGTGTATATTATAAATAGATGCCCAACAAAAGCTGTAATGAACATAAGCCCAGAAGAAGCGTGGAGTGGCAGAAAAAAAGGAGTCACACACATTAATATTTTTGGATGTGTGGCTTATATAGACATTCCAGATCAGTTGAGGAAGAAGTTGGATAGTAAGGGGGAGAACTACATATTCCTTGGATATTGTGAAGAATCCAAATGATATAGATTGTATAACCCATCTGCTAAGAATTTTATTATAAGTGGAGATGTGCAATTCATTGAAGAAGAAGCATGGGATGGAAGAATTGAGAAAAAAGTCAATGTCAAAAGTTGTTTGTCTCATAACGAAGATGAGGAAGATGTGGCTAAAAATAACACCTCATCTATAGCACAACCACCACCAACATAAGGAGAGCAACGGACACCTCAAGAAGGAGTAAGAACACCCTTGAGAAGATATGAGAGTGCTTTTCCAAGAACACCACCTGGAGAAGATTCGAGTGCTACTTCAAGCACAAGTACACCAAATGAAAGAGAAAACCTGATTTAGAAATCTAAATGAGATTTATGAGCAGGAAGCGAAAAATGAAGGTATGAACTCCTTATTTGCTTTGTATTGTCATGTTGATGATCCTATTCATTTTGAAGATGCCATAAAAGATGGAAAATGGATAGAAGCTATGGATGACGAAATTAATGCCATAGAGAAGAATAAAACATGGGAATTGGTTGATCTCCCAGAAGCTAAAGAAGTCACTGGAGAAAAATGGGTCTACAAGACAAAATTAATGCTGAAGTAAGATAGAAAGACACAAGGCCAGACTTTTTGTCAAAGGATATAAACAGCAGCATGGAAGAGACTATCAAGAAAATTTTGCACTAGGTTCAAGAAAGGAAACAGTGAGAGCAGTGTTGTCCATAGCAGCACAAAACAAATGGAAGGTTAACCAAATGGATGTAAAATCAACATTCCTAAATGGAGTTTTAATGGATGAGGTTTATGTGGAACAACCTATAGGCTATGAGAAAAAGGGCCAAGAACACAAAGTTTGCAGATTGAAGAAAGCTCTTTATGGGCTGAAGCAAGCACCAAGAGCACGGTACAGATGGTAAGATCCTCAGTATTGTGATATATGTTGATGATGTCATATTCACAGGTAATGATGATTACCTCATTGAAAATTTTAAAACAGTCATGAAATATGAATTTGAAATGACTGATATGGGATTTTTGAGATACTTCTTAGGAATAGAAGTAGAACAAAATGAAAATGGTATTTTTATCTCTCAAGCAAAGTATGTTAATGAATTTTTGGAGAGATTTAATATGCAGGAGTGCAAGGCAGTAATTACTCCCACAGTAATGCGATTGAAGTTGAGTAAAGATGACAGCAGCAAGGATTTTGATCCAAGTTTGTATAAAAGCATAGTTGGCAGCCTCATGTATTTGACTGCAACTAGGCCAGATATTGTGCATGTTGTTAGATTGATTTCCTGATTTATGGAAAGGTCAAAAGAATCACATTGACTAGCAGCGAAGAGAATTCTAAGGTATGTGTAAGGAACTAAAAGATATGGGATTTTATATACTACTTAAAAAAATTATGAGTTAATTGGATATACTGACAGTTATTGGGCTAAATGTGTAGATGATCGGAAAAGCACATCCGGTTATGTTTTTCATATGGGTTTAGGAGCCATTTCATGGGTTTCTAAGAAACAACGTATGGTAGCATTATCTACAGTAGAGGCAGAGTATGTGGCAGCTACAACAACAACGTGTCAAACAGTTTGGATGAGAAGGATGTTAAGGAATTTGTGTCAAGAACAGGTAAAGGCATAGTGATTTATTGTGACAATAGTGCAGTTATTGCATTATCAAAGAATTCTATGTTTCACAAGAGAACGAAGCACATAGATGCCAAGTTTCACTATATCATATAATTGGTGAACAATGGAGAAATTTTTTTACAGCATTGTAGAACAAAGAAACAATTTGCAGACATATTGAGAAAGCCATTGGGGAAAAACAGTTTTGAATATTTAAGAAAATGCTTGGGTATGACTGATAACCCAGCAGCAGACTTTACGAGGGAGTGTTGAAATAGTAAAGTCACCTGCATACCCTGTGCAGGTAGAAATAGAGTACAACAGGGGCAGCAGCAGAAGGTTGAGTGTACACTTTGTGCATTCAAAAGGAATCGAGAAAAACCGTAAGGATAGAATTAAATGTTGATGGGCAGCAGCAACCATTGAAGAGATAAATTTATGTTTGTATGGGCATAGCCGAATTTGCAGAGGAAATGAAGACTTTCGTGGTTAAACCACAGAATAGCAGAGTTTTATTAAAGATAGTATTTTCGGGCTTTTAAGCCCTCACCAACCAATCAGGAAGATTTTTGTTTAAATGTACCAAGTCCTTTTAAGTTTTGATTGGGCCACGTCATCTATACTCTCCACCAGAAATTTCTATGTCACAATCACAAATTGCAGCAACACAGTGTTTAAGTGTCTTGTTGATATGAATATTTTATGATGCGATGCGATGTGGTCCCACCACAATCTCAATCGCACGTCGCAAAGGAACGATGTATGTCCCGCCATCCAAAATGTGTTATCGCCGATTGAAAGTTTACGATGCGATGTGGTCCTACCACAATCGCATATCGCAATCGCATTCACCAAAAGCCATCCGCCATATGTTATGTTCCATTGAAAGTTTGTGATGTTATTATCACAATTTCACATCGCAAATCTCATATCACCATCCACCCAGATCGCAGTATCATTGTAATATTTGCGATGCGATTGTCGCAATTGCAATGGCAGCATCAAAAATATGTTTTTTTCTTATGTTTTCATTGCGATGTGATGCGCCGATTCGATGTGGTCTCACTAAAATCACTCATTGTGCCATTGCGCATCGCTAATTGCAAATCGCAATCGCAACATCGCAAGTTTGTTTTTTCATCCGTTCCGTCGATCACCGATAGCCGATTACGATGTGGGCTCTACTCGTATATCACGCCAAAGAAATTTTAGGTTAAAGTTTAAGTTCCGACAATGTATTTTCATTATAATTTGTTTTATGTTTTATGTTACGCCACACCATATAAAAAGAATGAGAAGCACGTACGCTCATAAAATTGCATCATTGTATTATTGTATTGTTGTGTTGTATCACTGTGTAAGCCCGCAGGTAGAGAAAAACATAGTGAAGCATAACAGAGCACTGTTTTTTGTGTTTTAAGAGACACAGAGAGAAGTTCTGTGAGCACTGGGTCTATAGCAGTCAAGAATTTTTGTAATCGCACTTTAGTGGAAGAAGAAAGTTGTAATAGCTTTCGTTTGTTAATGAAATATAAAAGTTTTATTCTCAATCTCTGTCCAGTTATTCTCTGTGTTAGAAGGAGAGTATTATTCTCTCAGTTATTGTTCTGGAATTATCAGAAATTCCAACAGCTCAACAGCCAATGATATCTATTTTTTATTATATTTTCGCGAGAGAGAATATAGTTTACAAGAATAGAATGAAACTATATCGCTTTCTATGCACACTAAACGAAAATTACAGATGTTTCACTCCATAAAAACTCTAATTTACGTGCAGGTTGAAAACCTCCAAAACATTGGCACAGACATAAACTTATGACTTTATTAAAAACATAAATTTCACCTTCTATATATGACAATACATTTCACCTTCTATATATAGCAATAAGCAAACTTAATAAATTTGCTTAATATTTTTTTTAAAATATAGTTGTGTGATTTGCATATTAATTGCGCAGGATGTTGAGCATCTAATTTTGCATTTGGGGACCATAACAAATATAGTATTCACCATTTTTTTATTTATTGATTGTTTGTTACTAATTTCTTGTAGATATGAAAAATAGTAAGATAGTCAAAAATTAAATTACTTCAGTGTTGCTGGATTTTTTTTTATTACTCCAAAAATCACACCATCAAATTTATTTAATGAAATAGATGGAACTATATCGAACATCTTATACCGGTTTTCTTTTCTACTCCAGAAATGACAATCAAATTCATTAATAAAATATTTGGGATTATTTTCAACCATCTTCCAAAGCTCTGAAAACTTGAACAGCCAACTGAGTTATATGAATAAAGCTTAACAAAAAAATCAGTAGAAATCTGCCTAGTAGAAATTATCTTCAGTGGCTATTCAAGGAGACACGTTCACATTTTTTAAATATTCTTCTCTAAAAATTGAACAAAAATGTAATACTACAAGTGCAAATTCATGCCAAAATAAGACACAACCGAGGCCACAGCTAGAAGTAATGTTTCCCAAAGGAAATCACACAATTCGATGTAAATGAACGAGGGTTCGATCCTAATTTCCATTATAGCTTTAATAAATACATTGATACAATGAATATGGAGTCACTATCAAGGCCTAGCCTTGACATAAATTCTTAGAATCTTTTGCCCCCATTAGGGAATCTGTGTGACTCTTGCTTAAAATCATAATCAGAGAGACCCTGAATCCACAACAAGAGAAATGGAGTTGTTATGAATGAAAACTAGGAAGGGAGCCGTGAGTAAAAGTTAACGTCGTAAACCAGATGAGTTTACCTGCAGGGATAACCAAACATATCAGGGTTGTAAGCTCGGCCACTTTAAGAGAAGATACTAAAATAATTTTCATCAGAATTCATTGAAGCTACTTACCTAAACCTGAGAGCTCCCGCAAGAAACCCTATAAATAGAGTCACCATTAGTAACCCAACAAATGCAAATGGAAGTACAGGAATGAATCACCAGGAAAAGAACCTGCATTGTACCAGAGTAGGGGTTGTGAATCAACCCCATCGGAACCCTACTGGAAAGAAACCATAAACTGTAAATAAAAATTATGAACTGTTCAAGTTAAATCGTTCCTACCGACTACATAAAGAAATAAACATTTGGGTTTACCTTGAAGGATGGAGTCAGGACTCTGGCAGGTTTCATCTGACCAAGCAATTACCAGAGAACCTGAGAACCCATGGACCTGAATCTCGCTTTCAATTACCCCGTTGTGGATTTTTAGCGACAAGGCTGTGTAGGGGGGATTTCATAATGGACTAGAACATGTGGAATCAATCTGATGGCCTACCCTATTTCTATTGTCTCACGCCCATGCCACAGTAAATCACAAATGGGGCATGGTTACCATAATAAAAATACCTCACACACCAATTTAATTTCTAAACTAATATAATAATTTTTTTGTAACTACAAATGAAGTTGTATAATCAAATTTAATATTCAATATGCTCTTAAGAAGGGTGTATGTAAACCAACTTGTCATTCGGTAATATAAAATCATGGCAACCACCCACGTCATAAGAACATATGAGAGGATGCCATTGCAACAGAAGAATCATAGTTTGAAATAGAGGGTTTTCCTCTTTGGGATTGATCAATGGTGTTAATGGATGTAAACAAAAGTTTGAAGAAAGTGACATCATTAAATTTGTTTAACAAAAAATTTAAACCGATTATCAAATCTTATTCTTTTAAAATGATTATCAAATTTTATTATTTTAAACTGGAATTACCAAATTGAAAATCAAACTGATAATCGAACTCTATAAACTTATTTTCTAGTAAGAATAAGAGAAATTGAGTTTCTATTTTCTCAATCTCCTTTTATTCTGATTAATTTAAGTGACATAATACAACTGGTACGGAAAATTTTATCCACTTTATCACATTTTTTCCTATCATGTTAATGCTTTCCACCAGCCTATGAAATCTCAATATACTAGTTGATATAGATGGATGTTCATCATTATTTCTAGAGAATAATATATTAGTTTAAATAAATAAAATTATGCACATAACTACATAAATTTTCATACATCAAAAAATAAAATAAAAATAGTTGCTAATTCCAAATATTAAATAAATAATCAATATAAATCAACCACTTATCATAAATAAATACAATGACAATCATCATATATTTTCTATTTAACTATCAAAATACCATGAGTTCATATTTATTTTATTTTATTAAAATATATAACTAAAAATTAGAAAATTCACAATATTAATACATAAAAAAAACATTGATATTTCTCTTCTATCCTTTTTGGCATCATAAATTTTCACATGAAAAAAATTAAAAAAACTTTTACGATATCTACATACTAAAATAAATAATAAATATGATTGAGACAAATATAAATGATTAGATAACCGTAAGAGTTTCTAAATAAATTATATAACGTTCACAATTCAAACTTCTTCTCAACAAAAATAAATTCTAAAAAACCCCTAAACCCAACTCTCAACTCCCGCAATAAGTAGACTATGCCTATAAATATTTCACCCATTTATGGGAGCTGGGCCCAACCTAGATTGTTGCGCATCAGCTATTACTTCCAATGTGGATTGCCCATCAGCTGTCAGCAAAACGACCGTTTTGTGACCCATGAAGACCCAGTCCACCACCGTCGGGTTTCAGTGGAAACAGCTCCAACGTACCTTCCGATAGCGAGCTATAGGCCGGGTCCACGTTGGATTTTACCCTGCGTGGCAGGGTCACTTGATTTCCGATTCCAATCTATATTGTACAGAAAATATTAATATGATTGTACAGAAAATGTGAGTATGTTTATGATTTTCTTTGCATGTAATGTCAACCGAAAATTACATTAAAAATATTGTAATTACACTTACATCGGATTCCTCCTTAAACATTGCGCTGCGTTGCCTCTCCACTTGGTCTCCGATTCCGATCTATAAATTGTACAGAAAATGTTGTATGATTATGGTATTCTCTGCATGTAATGTTAACGGAAAATTACATGAATAATATTGTAATTGTACTTACATCCGAAGAGGAGGAAGAGGAGGGCGTGATCTTGGTCAGTTTTGGGATGAAGAGCGTGGTGCCCCTCAAATTAGCTGAAAGTTGCAGAAGTATTAGATGAAAACAAAAGAAAAAACAATAATAGAATTCTAATGCTTATTTATTTATTTATCACATATATACCTTCCTCTGCACCGAATAAGAGAGTCAATTCTAATGGCCGTTTGCGTTGCTCTCGCTCTCTGGCGTTGGAGTTTTGAAACCAGTAGAACACGTTTTCGCCTTCAACTTTCCCATAGTTCTTTAGAAGGGAGGTGATTCTCTCTATATCCTCCACGGTGGGCGACTGCATGCCATTTCTGTATATGTGTTCCAGTATTTCCTTTTGCTGCGCTGTTGGTTTCCATCTTTTACTCACACTTTCAGTGGTGCTGTTCTCTGCAATCATTCATTAAAAAAACAAGGCAAGGAAAATAAGTAAATCATCAAATACACCATTTTCTATTTGAAAAACAGGAAACATAAAAACTAGCAGCGAATTTAAATCAACACCTACAATTTTTTTATCCATAACTTCTGTGTTCTTAAAACAAGAGCTGTAATAGTTCGGTTCTTTTTTCCTTCGATCAACCGCTCCGGAAATAAAATGAGGCCGATGAAGTGGAGGTTACAATACATCTTAAAACAAACATCAATATATAATAGTTCTTAGGGTTGGAAGGTTTACCAACTTTTTCAGTTATTAGAATTCCAATGTATACATATTTTAAAGTTAAATTGTTGATATACATATTTAATGTGCAAAAAGAGTTACTTTGATTACTTGAAAATTTTAATACATTTTATTCATACTGTAATTTATAATTTCAATATATTTTATTTTGATTATTAAATTAAATTTATTATATTTCATTTCAGTTTAACATAAATATATAATGGTGTTTGGGGCTGAAAGGTTTACCAACTTTTCTAGTTATTAGAATTTCAATGTATACACATTTTAAAGTTAAATTCTTGATATACGCATTTAATGTGCAAAAAGAGTTAGTTTGACTACTTAGAAATATTAATACATTTTATGCATAGTGCAATTTATAGTTTCAATATATTTTATTTTGATTGCTAAATTAAATTTATTATATTTTATTACGATTTTACATCAATATATAATGGTTTTTAGGTTGGAAGGTTTACCAACTTTTCCAGTTATTAGAAGTCCAATGTATACACATTTCAAAGTTAAATTGTTGATATACAGAGTTAATGTGCAAAAAAAGTTAGTTTGACTACTTTGAAATATTAATACATTTTATGCATAGTGTAATTTATAGTTACAATATATTTTATTTTTATTTTTAAATTAAATTTATTATATTTTATTTCCATTTTACATCAATATATAATGTTTTTGGTTTTTAGGGTTGGAAGGTTTAGCAACTTTTCTAGTTATTAGAATTTCAATGTATACACATTTCAAAGTTAAATTGTTGATATACACACTTAATGTGAAAAAAAGGTTAGTTTGACTACTTGGAAATATTAATACATTTTATGCATAGTGGAATTTATAGTTTCAGTTCTAGTTTATTGTGAAACTTCCAAAGCTTTTTGAGAATGATAAAGATCTTTATTCTTCATTCCAAATTTCTCTTTTCTCATGTTATGGAAAAGGTAAAGGAATGTTCACTAATTTACCTGATATACACGACTAGGTAAAGGAATATGACTTCCCTTTTTACCTGGTCTCTCATAAAATGCACGACTAGATTCATTGTGACTCTACCTATACATCTATGTTTTGATAGCAGTCGTAAGATACATTTTGACCTGGAATTGTGTTTTAAAAACAGTAAAGGGAGGTCATATTGAGTACATTTTGATAATCACCTTCAGAATAGAGAACATGAGTCTGATCTTCTTATAGAACCTATTATGGGTGTGCAAGAAGAAATTTTTAATAAAAAGGACCATGGTTATAGCGTGGTTATGCCCTTGACGAAGAAAACTAGTTAGTCTTGATTGTAACACAAAGAATTGTAGGTGACCATAGTACACCAGATAATTGTAGGTGACCATAGGTAGATGAACGATATGTTGGAGAGAATGTGATTGATTGATTTCCTTTAATGGAGAGTGAGCCTGATAACAGTTCACTATATCCAGTTCATATGTTGTACAAATTATGTTTGCAGGAATGCATTTTTTATTGTTCTGTTCACTATATCTAATAAACAACGTTTTTTCATCACATATGAAGAGGGGAGGTATATGTCAGTTGATGTTGAACATATTTCTTTCAAAAATTTGTGTTCGAGGATGTGGTGGGTTGATTTCATTTAATAGAGAGTGAGCTCGATAATAGTTCCATCAGATAGGAAGAGGAGATGTATATGCTAGTTGATACTAAAGACATCTTTCTTAGAAATTTTCTATACTTGATGAAGAAATATTGAAATTAAGAAAAATGACAATTCTCCAGGATATTTGATAAAAAAGATGATATTTAAAAAAGGTAATATTATGAAAATATTCATCTGACCAAAGTGATAGAAAAGGCCACTATCAAACTGAGTAATAAGGAAAGTATATCCAAATTCCTAAGCCACCATCTTATAGTCCCTGTAAAACAACAAACTTCAGACTTTATCCACACAAAATCGGAAAAGTCACTGGGGTTTTTGCAGTCAAAGCATGAGAGATATAATTAACATATTTAATCTGAAATTAAAGGGATGCAAGAAAAATTTACCAAGAACAGAGTAATGCTCAATGCACGAACCCAATAAAATAAATTCTCACAGCTCATGGTGAAATATTAAAGTCACCTGCGTACCCTGTGCACGTAGAAATAGAGCACAACAGGGGAAACAGCAGAAGGTTGAGTGTACACTTTTGTGCATTCAAGAGGAATGGAGAAAAACCATAAGGATGGAATTAAATGTTGATGGGCAGTAGCAACCATTTCAGAGATAAATTTATGTTTGTATGGGCGTAGCCAAATTTGTAGAGGAAATGAAGACTTTCGTGGTTAAACCACAGAACAATAGATTTTTATTAAAGACAGTATTTTCGGGCTTTTAAACCCTCACCAACCAATCAGGAAGATTTTTGTTTAAAGACACGAAGTTCTTTTAAGTTTTGATTGGGCCACGTCATCTGTGGTCCCCACCAGACATTTCTATGTCGCAATCGCAAATCACAGCAGCAGAGTTTTTAAGTGTCTTGTTGATATGAAGAAGTTCCGATGCGATGTGATGTGGTCCCACCACAATCACAATCGCACATCGCAAAGGAACGATGTATGTTACACCATCCAAAATGTGTTATTGCTGATTGAAAGTTTGTGATGCGATGTGGTCCTACCACAATCACATATCGCAATCGCATTCACCAAAAGCCATCCACCATATGTTATGTTCCATTGAAAGTTTGCAATGCAATTATTGCAATCACACATCGAAAATATCATATCGCCATCCACCCAGAATGCAGGGTCATTGTAATATTTGTGATGCGATTGATGTGATTGTAATAACATCCAAAATATTTTTTCTGCTTATGTTTTCATTGCGATGCGATGCGCCAATGCGATGTGGTCCCACCACAATTGCTTATCACACCATTGTGCATCGCTAATCACAAATCACAATCGCAACATCGCAAGTTTGTTTGTTCAACCATTCCACCAATCGCCAATCGCTGATTGCGATGTGGGCATGGAAAATTTTAGGGGCTAATATTCGCAGGTGGGCTAATTTTCCATGCTTTTTCCAAAAAAAAAGATTCGCTAATTTCCATTTTTTTTTAATAGATTCGCCCAAATTTTATAGTATAAAAATATTTTACCCTAAAAATCACCAAAAAATTATATATACTAATATAAAATGATTAGAAAACTAAATATTTAAAAAAAAATAACATGAAAAAATTTACAATTTACATATTTGGGACTACCAAGATTCAGCAATTTTTTAAACTTTAAGATAAACGTCCATCCTTAAAATTTTCGCTGGATGTGGGTTCCACTCGTATATCACGCCAAAGAAATTTTAGGTTAAATTTTATGCTCCGAAAATGTATTTTCATTATAATTTTTTTATGTTTTATGTTACGTTGCACCATATAAAAAGAATGAAAAGCCCTTAGGATCATAGCATTGCATCATTGTATTATTGTATTGTTGTGTTGTATCGATGTGTAAGCCCGTAGGAAGAGAAATACACAGTGAAGCATAACATAGCACTATTTTGTACATTTTGAGAAACAGAGAGAGAAGTTGTGTGAGAATTGCATGTGTAGCAGTCAAGCATTTTTATAATCCCACTTTAGTGGAAGAAGAAAGTTGTAATAGATTTTGTTTGTTAATGAAATAGAAAATTTTCATTTTGCAATCTCTGTCAAGTTATTGTCTATGTTAGAAGGAGAGTATTATTCTCTTAGTTACTATTCTGAAATTATCAGAAATTCCAACATGGTATCAGAGCTTATATAGGCTCTTTGAAGGTGTCAAAGAAGCTGAAGGAAGAAGGAAGATTTGTTGCAGCAGTTCTCCAGTAGCGTGAAGGCTCAGCAGAAGTTAAAATCCAGGTATTTCTAAAGAAAAAACAAAGTTGTTGTTTTTTTTAAAAGAGCAGTCCTCAGAGACAAAGTTTGTCTTTTAAAGAAGGAAAGACAGTTTGTTTGAAAAACACAGTCAAGTTTATTTCAGAGTTTAGTTTATGAGCAATGGCTGTACCAAGCACTAGTATGAGTATTGCAAATACTTAGCTTCCACAACTTAATGGGAAGAACTATGATTATTTGGCCATTACCATGACAGCCCTGCTTGCCTCACAAGACTTATGGGAATTTGTAGAAGATGGTTTTGATGAACTAGCTGATGAGCAGGCCTTTAATGCCTTAACACAAGTGGAGAAGGATTTATTGAAGAGCAATAGAAAGAAGGAATCTAAGGCCCTCTTCTATCTCTATGAAGCAGTACATGAGAGTGTGTTTCCAAGGATAGCAGCAGCTAAGAGATCTAAGGATGCACGCGATAATCTTAAAATACCCTATCAAGGTATGGAGAAAGTGAAGACAACAAATTTCTGAGGAGAGATTTTGAAACTCTTTGTATGAAAGAGTCTGATAACATAGATTCATTCTTCACACATGTGATTTGGATGGTCACACTGATAAGGTCCCATGGAGAAACACTTAAAGAGAGAAGGATTGTGGAGAAACTATTGAGGAGTCTACCCTCAATGTTTGATGTTATTGTTACCACATAGAAGAGACTAAGGATCTCTCAAAGTTCACAGTAGATGAACTTCATGCATTGCTGATGACTCATGAATAGAGATTGGAAAGATCAGTAAACCCATCTCTAGAGCATGCCTTCAAGACCCAGATGTTTTTTGGAAGAGGAAGAAGAATTATCCAAAACAGAGGAAGGAACAACCCTTCACATTCACATGGAAGGAGGAACAATCAGAATCAAAGCCACAACCAAGGCAAAAGCTAGAAAGGTGGACACCAACATGCTCAAGGACAAAGGTATGAAAAATCCAATGTCCAATGTCATTATTGTAAAAAATATGGGCAGTATGCAAATGAATGTAGGAAAAAGAAAAATGACATGAATAATAGGCAGAATGCTAATGTAGCAAGAGAAGAAAAGAACCCAAGAAATGTGTTGTTAACATGTAATGTAGCACAATATAGACAAGATGATGTATGGTTCTTAGATTCAGGATGTAGTAATCAACTGACTGTAAACATAGCAATGTTTGCCAATCTTGATGAAGAAATTAAACCAGAAGTAACCACAGGAACTGATAGTAATATTTCTGTCAAGAGAAAAGACAAAGTTAGTATCCGTGCAACAAATGGTGAGTAGAAATTTGTGCCGGATGTGTACTATGTTCCTGGTTTGAAGTGTAATCTTTTGAGCATTGGGCAGCTCATAAACAAAGGTTACAATGTATTCTTTAAGAATGATATGTGCACAATAATGGATATGCCTCCAAGCAAGAAGATTATTGCTGAAATACAAATGACCAGCAATAGAATGTTTCCTCTCAAGCTCAACACTGACCTAAAGGGAAAAGGAAAAAATGTAGCAACTGTAACTTAAGAGGTCTTTAAGACGGAAGTGAAAGATGAGAACTGGTTATGGCACTTGATATTTGGACATCTCAATTTTGGAGGATTAAATTTGTTGCACAGAAAAGGAATGGTAAGAGGACTACCATTGATTGAGAAACCAGACAGCCTATGTGAAGGCTGCATCTTGGGAAAATAACACGGACAAAACTTTCCATCAGGAAAGAGGATAAGGGCGAAATCACCCTTAGAAATCATCCATGCAGATTTATGTGGGTCGATGAAAACAAAATTAGTTTCAGGCAGTAATTACATGCTGACCTTCATTGATGATTTTAGAAGGAAAGTGTGGGTTTATTTTTTGAAATTTGAAAGTGAAGTCTTTGAATTTTTTTTCCATTTTAAAGCTCTAGTAGAGAAATAGAGTGGGCAGCATATCAAAGTGCAAAGAACTGATATAGGAGGTGAGTACATCTCAAAATAATTTATGCTTTTTTGCAGAGAAAATGGCATACACAAACAGTTTACTACAAGGTACACACCATAGCAAAATGGAGTTGTTGAAAGGAAGAATCGAACCATAATGGAAATGGTGAGAAGTATGCTAAATGAAAAACACATGCCGAATGAGTATTGGGTAGAAGTAGAAAATTGTGCTATGTATACTTGAAATAGATGCCCAACAAAAGCTGTAATGAACAGAGTTCCAAAAGAAGCGTGGAGTGGCAGAAAACAAGGAGTCACCCACATGAGAATTTTTGGACATGTGGCTTATGTAGAAATTCCAGATCAGTTGAGGAAGAAGTTGGATAGTAAGGGGGAGAAGTGCATATTCCTTGGATATTGTGAAGAATCCAAAGGATATAGATTGTATAACCCATCCGCTAAGAAGTTTATTATAATCAGAGATGTGCAATTCATTGAAGAAGAAGCATGGGATGGAAGCATTCAGGAAACAGTCAATGTCAAAAGTTGTTTGTCTCATGATGAAGATGAGGAAGATGTGGCTGAGAATAACACCTCATCGGTAGCACAACCTCCATCAACACAAGTAGAGAAATGGACACCTCAAGAAGGAGTAAGAACACCCTTGAGAAGAAATGAGAGTGCTTTTCCAAGAACACCACTGGAGCATATTCAAGTGCTACTTCAAGCACAAGTACACCAAATGAAAGAGGAACCAGATTCAGAAATCTAAATGAGATTTATGAGCAGGAAGCGGCAAATGAAGGTATGAACTTCTTATTTGATTTGTATTCTCATGTTGATGATCCTATTCATTTTGAAGATGCCATAAAAGATGGAAAATGGATAGAATCTATGGATGACGAAATTAATCCCATAGAGAAGAATAAAACATGGGAATTGGCTGATCTCCCAGAAGGTAAAGATGTCACTAGAGTAAAATGGGTCTACAAGACCAAAAGTAATGTTAAAGGCAAGATAGAAAGACAGAAGGCCAGAATTTTTGTCAAAGGATATAAACAACGGCATGGAAGAGACTATCAAGAAACTTTTGCACTAGTTGCAAGAATGGAAACAGTGAGAGTAGTGTTCTCCATAACAGCACAAAAAAAATGGAATGTTTACCAAATGGATGTAAAATCAACATTCTTAAATGGATTTTTAATGGAAGAGGTTTATGTGGAACAACCTCTAGGCTATGAGAAAGAGGGCCAAGAACACAAAATTTACAGATTGAAGAAAGCTCTTTATGGGCTGAAGCAAGAACCAAGAGCATGGTATAATAGGATAGATTCCTATCTACTGGAAAATGGGTTTGAAAAATGTGAAGGAGAACCCACATTATACATCAAAGAAAAAGATGGTAAGATGCTCATTGTTGTGTTATATGTTGATGATGTGATATTCATAGGTAATGATGATTACGTCATTGAAAATTTTAAAATAGTCATGAAAGATGAATTTGAAATGACTGATATGGGATTGTTGAGATACTTCTTAGGAATAGAAGTAGAAAAAAATGAAAAACGTATTTTTATCTCTCAAGAAAAGTATGTTAATGAAGTTTTGAAGAGATTTAATATGCAGGAGTGCAACGCAGCAAGTACTCCCACAGTAATGGGATTGAAGTTGAGTAAATATGACAACAGCAAGGATTTTTATCCAAGTTTGTATAAAAGCGTAGCTGGTAGCCTCATGTATTTGATTGCAACTAGGCCAGATATTATGCATGCTGTTAGTTTGATTTCCTTATTTATGGAAAGGCCAAAAGAAGCACATTGGCAAGCAGCGAAGAGAATTCTGAGGTATGTGAAAGGAACTAAAAGATATGGGATTTTATATACTACTTCAGAAAATTATGAGTTAATTTGATATACTGACAGTGATTGGGCTAGAATTGTAGATGATCAGAAAAGCACATCTGGTTATGTTTTTCATATGGGTTCAGGAGCCATTTCATGGGTTTCTAAGAAACAGCCTATTGTAGCATTATCTACAATAGAGGCAGAGTATGTGGTAGCTACAACAACAATGTGTCAAGTAGTTTGGATGAGAAGGATGTTAAGGAATTTGTGTCAAGAATAGGTAAAGGGCACAGTGATTTATTGTGAAACTAGCTCAGCTATTACATTATCAAAGAATTCTGTGTTTCACAAGAGAACAAAGCACATAGATGCCAAGTTTCACTATATCAGAGAATTGGTGAACAATGGAGAAATTTTTTTACAGCATTGTACAATAGAGAAATAGTTTGTCGACATATTGACAAAGCCATTGGGGCAAAAGAGTTTTGAATATTTAAGAAAATTCTTGGGTATGACTGATAACCCAGTAGCTGACTTTAAGGGGGATTGTTGAAATATTAAAGTCACCTATGTACCCTGTGCAGGTAGAAACATAGTACAACAGGGGTAGCAGCAGAAGGTTGAGTGTACACATTTGTGCATTCAAAAGGAATCGAGAAAAACCGTAAGGATGGAATTAAATGTTGATGGGAAGCAGGAACCATTGCAGAGATAAATTTATGTTTGTATGGGCGTAGCCAAATTTTCAGAGGAAATGAAGTCTTTCGTGGTTAAACCACAGAATAGTAGAGTTTTATTAAAGATAGTCTTTTTAGGCTTTTAAGCCCTCACCAACCAATCAGGAAGAGTTTTGTTTAAACATGCCAAGTCCTTTTCAGTCCTGATTGGGCCACGTCGTCTATGGTCTCCACCAAACATTTCTATGTCGTAATCGCAAATCGCAGCAGCACAGTGTTTAAGTGTCTTGTTGATATGAAGAAATTTCGATGCGATGTGATGTGGTCCCAACACAATCACAATCGCACTTCGAAAAGGAACGATGTAAGTCCCGCCATCTGAAATGTGTTATCTCCGATTGAAAGTTTAGGATGCAATGTGGTCCTGCAACAATTGCATATCGCAATCGCATTCACCAAAATTCATCCGCCATATGTTATGTTCCATTGAAAGTTTGCGATGCTATTATCGCAATCGCACATCGCAAATCTCATATCGCCATCTGCCCAGACTGTAGAGTCATTGTAATATTTGCGATGCGACAATCACAATGGCAACATACAAAATATGTCTTTTGCTTATTTTTTCATTGCGATGTTATGCGCTGATGCGATGTGGTCCCACCACAATCACTCATCGCGCCATTGCACATCACTAATTGCAAATCGCAATCACAACATCGCAAGTTTGTTTTTTCAACCGTTCCGTCAATCGCCGATAGCCGATTGCGATGTGGGCTCTACTCGTATATCACGCCAAAGAAATTTTAGGTTAAATTTTATGTTCCGACAATGTATTTTCATTATAATTTTTTTTATGTTTTATGTTACGCCGCACCATATGAAAAGAATGAAAATATCGTAGGCTCATAGCATTGCATTATTGTATTATTGTATTGTTGTGTTGTATCACTGTGTAAGCCCGCAGGTAGAGAAAAACACAGTGAAGCATAACAGAGCACTATTTTTTGTGTTTTGAGAGACTTAGAGAGAAGTTGTGTGAGCACTTCATCTGAAGTAGTCAAGCATTATTGTAATCCCACTTTAGTGGAAGAAGAAAGTTGTAATAGCTTTTTTTTGTTAATGAAATAGAAAATTCTTATTCTCAATCTCTGTCTAGTTATTCTCTATGTTAGAAGGAGAGTATTATTCTCTCAATTACTGTTTTGGAATTATCGGAAATTCCAACAGCTTAACGGCCAACGATATATATTTTTTATTATATTTTCGTGAGAGACAATATAGTTTACAAAAATATATTGAAACTCTACCGCTTTCTATGCACACTAAATGAAAATTACAAATGTTTCACACCATAAAAACTCTAATTTACGTGCAGGTTGAAAACCTCAAAAACACTAGCACAGACATAAACTTATGACTTTATTAAAAACATAAATTTCACCTTCTATATATGACAATACATTTCACCTTCTATATATCGCGACAAGCAAACTTAATAAATTTGCTTAATAATTTTTTTAAAATATAGTTCTGTGATTTGCATATTAATTGCGCGGGATGTTGAGCATCTAATTTTGCATTTGGGGACCATACCAAATATATTATTCACCATTTTTTATTTACTGATTGTTTGTTACTAATTTCTTGTAGATATGAAAAATAGTAAGATAGTCAAAAATTAAATTACTTCAGTGTTGCTGGATTTTTTTTTGTTACTCCAGAAATCACACCATCAAATTCATTTAATGAAATAGATGAAACTATTTCTAACATCTTATACCGGTTTTCTTTCCTACTCCAGAAACGACAATAAAATTCATTAATAAAATAGTTGGGATTATTTTCAACCATCTTCCAAAGCTCTAAAAGCTTGAATAGCCAACCGAGTTATTTGAATAATGCTTAACAAAAAAATTAGCAGAAATCTGCCTAGCAGAAATTATCTTCAGTGGCTATTTAAGGAGACACGTTCACATTTTTTAAATACGCCTCTCGAAAAATTGAACAAAAATGTAATACTACAAGTGCGAATTCATGCCAAAATAAGACATGGCCGAGGCCAAAATAAGACATAGCCGAGGTCACAGCTAGAAATAATGTTTCACAAAGGAAATCACACAATTCGATATAAAGGAACGAGGGTTTGATCCTAATTTCCATTATAGCTTTAATAAATACATTTATACAATGAATATGGATTCACTATCAAGGCCTAGCCTTGACATAAATTCTCAGAATATTTTGCCCCCATTAGGGAATCTGTGACTCTTGCTTAAAATCATAATTAGAGAGACCCTAAATCCACAACAAGAGAAATGGAGTTGTTATGAATGAAAACTAGGAAGGGAGCCATGATAAAAAGATAACTTCATAAACTAGATGGGTTTACCTGCAGGTATAACCAAACATATCAGGGTTGTAGCATAGCCTGACCACTTTAAGAGAAGATACTAAAATAATTTTCATCAGAAGTCATTGCAGCTACTTACATAAACCTGAGAGCTCCCGCAGGAAACCCTATAAATGGAGTCAACATTAGTAACCCAACAAATGGAAATGGAAGTACAAGAATGAATCGCTAGGAAAAGAACCTACATTGTACCAGAGTAGGGGTAGTGAATCAACCCCATCAGAACCCTACTAGAAAGAAACCATAAACTGTAAATGAAACTTATGAACTGTTCAAGGTAAATCATTGCTACCCACCACATAAAGAAATAAACATCTGGGTTTACCTTGAAGGACGGAGTCAGGACTCTGGCAGGTTTCGTCCAACCAAGCAATTACCGGAAAACCTGAGAACCCCTGGACCTGAATCTCGCATTCAATTACCCCGTTGTGGATTTTTAGCGACAAGGCTGTGCAGGGGGATTTCATAACGGACTAGAACATGTGGAATCAATCTAATGGCCTAACCTATTTCTATTTTCTAATGCCCATGCCACACGAAATCACAAATGGGGTGTAACATACCCCGATAACCTTATAGGAAAAATGCATGGAGTTAGGACTTTTTTCCAACATTTACGAATGTGTAACCTTATAAATTTCTTTATATATTTCTGCATTAACCATTTAAATACCCATTATCATCACTTAGAGAAATATTTAGCAAAAATCATAGTGAGTTACACAACCACTAATTGTTCTTGTTGTAGCATATTAACTTAAATTTCCTGCTATAACTATGCATCGATCCCATGATCATTTTAATTCAATTAGTAGATCACCTAATTGATAATATCAATGTCATATCATGAAATAAATTAACATCATCAAAACGACACAATTAACAATCACATAAATAGACACCGATATACCCTGGAAACCCCGTAGGGTGAAAACCAGCAAACGTTTAATTTTATTATTAAACGCTCGTGAGGGTTGTCACCCCTCACTCAATGGTTATAAGGGAGTCTATCCCTTGACCATTGTAATAAAATTTACATATAAAAATAATCTTAAACGAAACATAACTAGCTACAAGTTATTACAATCATCATGATACCATTTACCCATGAATCATCAATCTCTGTCTTTGTATTCAGACTGTTTCCTTCAGGGGATCATTGTGCAATTGGAACTACTAAACCTGCATGGACTAACAACTCTTTATCTTCCACAATGTTAAACTTGAAATTTCCTTTCCTCAAGTCATCCTTCTTTCCTGCCATTTCTGTCATCAGCACACTTGATATCATGATTAGATAAAATATTAATAAACCAATAATCAATCTATATTTGTGACACTTCAACAAATATTTGTATGCATTTATAAAACATAACCACATTGACATTAGTTTCCTTATTTAACATCATTTCACATGCATTAGTAACAAATAAATCAATATCAATCATCCTCTTTCCACCAAACACTAACAAAATCTTGCATGCACTTTCATATTATTTCCAAAAGAAAGCTAACATACTATATAATAATACTGTGCATGCAAATGCATAACAAGATTTTCAAGATAACTATCCCAACAAGCAATTTCTCTTTTTGCCTACTCATATGTTTTCTTTTCAATGTGGATTAATGCAATAGATGTTATACTTATGCATGTGAATACAAGTTCTTTTCCAAAAACATATTTTCCACCCAAGATCTATTCATAATGGTTACTATGTATAACAATGCCAACTCTATTTCAAACAAAGTTAACATACAAGTTATAGTTTTGTGCATGCAATAACATATCTTGTTCTTCCTGCATGTAAAACATATATTTCTTTCAAAAAGAAACCAAATAAATATTTCATGGAAAAATAAACACATTTCTTTTCCAAGGGTCAAACGCATACCACTTATCATTTCATGCATGCAAAGTGACATTTCCCTCTCATCCAAAAGATATAACCAATAACTATGCATAATATTCTCCCAAGATAAAGCTAATACCATAGCTAATTCCTTTAGGTTGGACAAATACATATTATTTTTCCCAAAAGAAGGCTAACACAATAAATATTATGTGATTGCATCTTCCTTTTCTCTAGAAATCTAATACTCAAAAATATATGTTTCCCATGCATGCAAGCATATATGTTTCTCTAAATAATCTTACATAATAAAGCATGTGATTACTCTTTTTTCTCTCTAAGAATCTAATCCAATAATGCATACAAGGATATACTTTTATCTTCTATTCATTTTGAAGAGTTTTAACACAATAATTATTTCCTTGCATACAATTATGCCATGTTCCAAATGGGAAAATATAGGCTCAGTAGGGAATATCTTAAGATATTCCACTATGGAATCACAGCAATATGGAATTACACCAATAGATCTAAACCAGAGATAGACTGGCAAGGCATTTACTAGATGCATCACCTTCACAAGGAAGGGTGAAATCCAGAGGCTTCCTGGCCCATTCCAGACTCTGTCTATAGAAGAATGGTGGAACACAGCAAGTGTGGGAATGACACAATCCTCTTAGATTTTTCTACTCTTAGGAACCTTAGATCTATAGATCTAAACAATGGATCCAAAAGAGAAGTAAAAACCAACCAAGGAAGAAGCACTAAATTCCACTCTCAGGAAAATCTGCAATAGGCTCAAGGAGGACATTTTATAAGCAAGCCAGTGTGAAAATAACGTAGAACAGGGTTGGGTTCCCTTATTTTAGGCTGTGTCAGATCTCAAGCAAAGTTTCAGCAAAAATAAATGAGTTTAGAGGTTTTAACAGATCTCCCACAATCAACACTAGCTGAAAATCAGCTAAAGGAGAGAGTTGGTAAATAGAGAAACCGTTCTTTAGGAATTGCGCAGTTTCTGCTGGAAGACACTAGAAATTAGCCATTAGACTCTTGTTATAGTATGGCATCAAGAAATCATATCTAAAATAAAGTTCCTTTGAAGAAGCATTGGATTTGAAACAAGAGCAAGAATCCTTCAAAAATAATAGCAGAAACAATTGGAAAAGTTGCAGAAAGACTTGACAACATTTTATATGAGGAGCTTCAGCTGCTGTAGGTTAATATTCAGATCTACAACTGATATATAGCTGAAACATCAGATCCATACCAGATCTAGAACTACTCAGCCTTCTAAACAAGATCCCCCTGGGGTTTTATCAAAATAATGCATAAATAAGTGTAGATCTAGCTTTTAATACACTGAAATTTTTATTGCAAATAAATTCAATAATTATATAATCAGGGTCCATATGCAAACAAAGAGATTTTCAAAGAAGATGGTTACTCATCTCTTGATGCATGCTTGAAATACTCTCTTCCTCTTCTTTGGCTCCATTATCCATGTATTCTCCCATTTTTCTCTTCTATTTCTCTCATCGGATTATAATAAAAAATAGAATTAATTAAAATGGAATAGATTTTATAAATCATAAAAGTATTCCAACTTTTTTCTAAATCATAAAAGAATTCCATCTTTTCTAATTCATAAAAGCATTCAAGCTTTTCTAAATCCTAAAAGTATTCCAGCTTTTTCTAAATCATAAAATAATTCCATATTTTCTAAATCATAAAAGCATTCGAGCTTTTCTAAATCACAAAAGCAATCCATAAAGCCTCCATAAATCTGATTTTTCCTAAATCAGAAAAGCATTCCATAAATCCCTCATGCCTTTATTTTTAAAGGTAGATTTTCTTTTTCCTTATGAGAAAAATATCACTTATCCATACTTTTTCCAAATCTATTACTCATTATTTCTAAAACTCATAAAATATACCAACTTGGAAATATAATTTATTTCCATGGAAGAATATAAATTATTATAAATAAAATAATTAAGAAATAATTTTTCCAATATTCTTATAATCAACAATTACAAGAATATTCTTCATTTAATATCAATATAATAATTAATAATATTTAATTATTTAATAACCCTCATTTTATGAGAGTTTTTATGGTGGCTTATGCGAGGGATATTACAAACTCCCCCCCCTTAAAGAGAACATCGTCCTCGATGTTCTTCTCTTGTTGGAACATTAACCTTTAATTTTCATTTCCAATTATTTAGGAAATGTAAAATAATACCTAACTCCTAATACTTTCATAAAAACTCAGGGAGCACTTAGCCCTTTAATCATCAAAATGATAAGAAAACTCTATCAAGTGCACATTGCATTTTATTTAGGAGTTACACTAGTCTTTCTCTCCCACTAGTGTTTTTGCAAATTATTGTCTTTCTCTCCCACTAGTGTTTTTGCAAATTATTGTCTTTCTCTCCCACAATAATTTCAATCCAATTCAAACTCATGGTATTTATCTCCAACCATTATGTTATTGTTAAGATTATTCAGCATACTTGTAATTCTGGTGCATATTACAACTCTTCCCTTTGACTGTACTTGATGTTCCTGTTTACCGTTTTGTTAAAAATTTCGGTTTATACACACATCAACTCCATTTTCATTTTAAAAAAACAGCAAGCTACACCTGTACATTTGTTATTAGATTTGACATTCAGGAAATCTATCATATCTAACTTTATTACTACAGGGTACTTATCCCCGGAATCCAACCATTTGTCCCTGCTATTAACCTACTGGATTTTCAGCTAATAGCTCTAATTTGCAATTGCATGAGGTACTGAACAAACAGTCAATCTAAACTTTGCATAAGAAATCATAACATAATGATTCATATAAACTTTGCATAAGAAATCATAACATAACAACTCATATAACCTTATATAAAAATTCATAGATAAATCTCCAAATTTATGTATGCATACCGATACTATGACCAGTCCTCCCAACCTTAGAGTTCGTCTATCTCCAGAACTCACCCCCGTGCTGAGATCTTCCAAGAACAGACTAACCTCAATTTGTTCTGAAGTAGCTTATTTAAGCTATGCTCTCCCCAAAGCCTATTTCCAATTCTGCGTCCAGAATTTCAGGATGTTTTTATTCATGTTTGCCTAGGCTTCCCTTATTTAGGGACTTTAAAGCTGCTTTCTTCTTTTCCAGCTTTTCCAGTTTTTTACCTCTTCCCAACTACTTTCCTCATCATTGGGGAATTTATATTTTTTCTCAAAAATCTAAATTAGAAATAACTTCTTTCAAGGATTTTTGAAAGATTTTGGGGAAAGTCTTTACCTTTTCCATAACCTCATGGATTAGGCATGTGATCTCAATTTCTCATTTGGTCATATTGCATACACAATATTTTATTTATTTTTCATAAATAAATAATTAACCACATCCACACAATAATTATCCATTGGGGTCCACTCCCCTTTGGATTTATGTTCAAATGTCTAATTTGAAAAGCATAGAACTTGGGGGTGTTACAAAAACTCTAGAGTTATTTTCTGAATACCCCAACTAAAGTATTCATTAACTCAACAATAAAATAAAATATTACCTCATTACATCAATCCCATCATAGCTTCCATAGCCATTGAATCCAATAAAAATTCAATGTCTAAAAATAGTCATTGTCTACAAATCCATTGTAATTTACATAATTTTCCATTGCATATTATCATTAAGGCAAAGGAACATTTATGTACACCATGCATCTATACTTGACCCACAACATGGGGTCCAAAATTTGTCAAAGCACATTGACAACAATTCATCGCATGTAATATAGGTGGTATACATTCAAAATTTCCACATACTAATAATAATCATGTAGCTTAGAAAAAAGACATTAACATATGTTGCATACCATAGCATGATACTTTATTTAAGGTCTCACCTTAGAAGCCATCAATATTGTAGAGAACTAACAGTCCCATTGAACACTAGGACACAAAATGTGATTCCTTTTTTTTTTTCGCTTACCATTAGCTTGCAACCATATGAGCGACAACCATTGAGGAATTTTGTGAAAATAATTTGCAATCATGAAATCTACAATCACTGTAGACTTTTTTCAAATAGTATGCAAGCATGCAATCTACAACCAATTCGACATTCCATCAAACAATTTTCAAGCATGCAATCTACATCCATTGAGGAATTTTAACAACAATTTGCAAGCGTGCAATCTATGGTGGATAAGGCATTCTTCCAAATAGTTGGCAAGCATACAATCTACTACCATTAAGGGACTAGTTAGCAAAGATGAAATAAATTTCCATAAATATGTTTATACTCTCATAGATATAGTAAAACTAGAATTTCTAGAACATCATGAATCATATTAATATCATCAATGGTAAAGTTTCTGCTAATAACAGAACCAACAATCCCTACAACAGCGCGTCTAATCAGGAAAATTGACCAAATTATGGATCCATTTCTAAACATAACCTTTTCTTGGAATCACCATGGGGGTTACATGATCTCGAGGTATGAAAAACCCTTGATATTAAAGATTAATCACATCCAAAACTTCCATGGATGAAATTATTTAAAATACAAAACCGTGGATCTCAATTACTACTTTTTGTTGAACACATTGAATGCAAACTTTCCTCTACAACTCTAAATGAAGAAAGAGAATCCACAATTATGCTACTATGATTTTTTCATTGAATTTAAGTTCACTATGTGAGTTCTATTTCACTCGTTGCTTATTTTTAACAACTAAAGAGTTTCGTTCAAGTATATATATATTTTGTTTTCAACATTCCATTGTCCTCTTCAGGGTCAAACCCAACTTCTATATTATTTAGTTATCACACCAACCATACATGTATTCATTATTTATAGGTGGTGCATGATAACTTTAGCCATGCACCATAATAATTTTTCTCACATTATGCATGCAAAGGTTGGTAATTAATCTACAATATAAATAGTGAGAGCTCAAGATGGTTCATAGGTACAATAGAAGTTTTATTGTCTTTTATCCACATCCATATTAAAATTTCATGAGCACAACTTTTAAAGAAACATTATAAATGTCTACTCTTTCATGCAGTCATTAATCATGCAACATGCATCTCATGTTAATTGTAGTATACTACAAGTTTAATTAAAATCATACCTGAGATGATGCCCACTAGCATGATACCTCTACTTCCTTTTTTCATAACGATTCCCAAAAGGCGCCAGTGTTGCAAACTTTTGCTTTGATACCATTTGTAACATACCCCGATAACCTCGCAGGAAAAATGCATGGAGTTAGGACTTTTTTCCAACATTTACGAATGTGTAACCTTATAAATTTCTTTATATATTTCTGCATTAACCATTTAAATACCCATTATCATCACTTAGAGAAATATTTAGCAAAAATCATAGTGAGTTACACAACCATTAATTGTTCTTGTTGTAGCATATTAACTTAAAATTCCTGCTATAACTATGCATCGATCCCATGATCATTTTAATTCAATTAGTAGATCACCTAATTGATAATATCAACGTCATATCATGAAAGAAATTAACATCATCAAAACGACACAATTAACAATCACATAAATAGACACTGATATACCCTGGAAACCCCGTAGGGTGAAAACCAGCAAACGTTTAATTTTATTATTAAACACTCGTGAGGGTTGTCACCCCTCACTCAATGGTTATAAGGGAGTCCATCGCTTGACCATTGTCATAAAATTTACATATAAAAATAATCTTAAACGAAACATAACTAGCTATAAGTTATTACAATCATCATGATACCATTTACCCACAAATCATCAATCTCTGTCTTTGTATTCAGACTGTTTCCTTCAGGGGATCATTGTGCAATTGGAACTACTAAACCTGCATGGACTAACAAATCTTTATCTTCCACAATGTTAAACTTGAAATTTCCTTTTCTCAAGTCATCCTTCTTTCCTGTCATTTCTGTCGTCAGCACACTTGATATCATGATTAGATAAAATATTAATAAACCAATAATCAATCTGTATTTGTGACACTTCAACAAATATTTGTATGCATTTATAAAACATAACCATATTGACATTAGTTTCCTTATTTAACATCATTTCACATGCATTAGTAACAAATAAATCACTATCAAGCATCCTCTTTCCACCAACCACTAAGAAAATCTTGCATGCACTTTCATATTATTTCCAAAAGAAAGCTAACATACTATATAATAATACTGTGCATGCAAATGCATAACAAGATTTTCAAGATAACTATCCCAACAAGCAATTTCTCTTTTTGCCTACTCATATGTTTTATTTTCAATATAGATTAATGCAATAGATGTTATACTTATGCATGTGAATACATGTTCTTTTCCAAAAACATATTTTCCACCCAAGATCTATTCATAATGGTTACTATCTATAACAATGCCAACTCCATTTCAAACAAAGTTAACATACAAGTTATAGTTTTGTGCATGCAATAACATATTTTGTTCTTCCTACATGTAAAATATATATTTCTTTCCAAAAGAAACCAAATAAATATTTCATGGAAAAATAAACACATTTCTTTTCCAAGGGTCAAACGCATACCACTTATCATTTCATGCATGCAAAGTGACATTTCCCTCTCATCCAAAAGATATAACCAATAAATATGCATAATATTCTCCCAAGATAAAGCTAATACCATAGCTAATCCCTTTAGGTTGGACAAATACATATTATTTTTCCCAAAAGAAGGCTAACAAAATAAATATTATGTGATTGCATCTTCCTTTTCTCTAGAAATCTAATACTCAAAAATATATTTTTCCCATGCATGCAAGCATATATGTTTCTCTAATTAATCTTACATAATAAAGCATGTGATTACTCTTTTTCCTCTCTAAGAATCTAATCCAATAATGCATACAAGGATATACTTTTATCTTCTATTCATTTTGAAGAGTTTTAACACAATAATTATTTCCTTGCATACAATTATGCAATGTTCCAAATGGGAAAATATAGGCTCAGTAGGGAATATCTTAAGATATTCCACTATGGAATCACAGCAATATGGAATTACACCAATAGATCTAAACCAGAGATAGACTGGCAGGGCATTTACTAGATGCATCACCTTCACAAGGAAAGGTGAAATCCAGAGGCTTCCTGGCCCGTTCCAGACTCTGTCTATAGAAGAATGGTGAAACACAGCAAGTGTGGGAATGACACAAACCTCTTAGATTTTTCTGCTCTTAGGAACCTTAGATCTATAGATCTAAACAATGGTTCCAAAAGAGAAGTAAAAACCAACCAAGGAAGAAGCACTAAATTCCACTCTCAGGAAAATCTGCAATAGGCTCAAGGAGGACATTTTATAAGAAAGCCAGTGTGAAAATAACGTAGAACATGGTTGGGTTCCCTTATTTTAGGCTGTGTCATATCTCAAGAAAAGTTTCAGCAAAAATTAATGAGTTTAGAGGTTTTAACAGATCTCCCACAATCAACACTAGCTGAAAATCAGCTAAAGGAGAGAGTTGGTAAATAGAGAAACCGTTCTTTAGGAATTGCGCAGTTTCTGCTGGAAGACACTAGAAATTAGCCATTAGACTCTTGTTATAGTATGGCATCAAGAAATCAGATCTAAAATAAATTTCCTTTGAAGAAGCATTGGATTTGAAGCAAGAGCAAGAATCCTTCAAAAATAATAGCAGAAACAATTGGAAAAGTTGCAGAAAGACTTGACAACATTTTATGTGAGGAGCTTCAGCTGCTGTAGATTAATATTCAGATCTACAACTGATATATGGCTGAAACATCAGATCCATACCAGATCTGGAACTACTCAGCCTTCTAAAAAAGATCCCCCTGGGATTTTATCAAAATAATGCATAAATAAGTGTAGATCTAGCTTTTAATACACTGAAATTTTTATTGCAAATAAATTCAATAATTATATAATCAGGGTCCATATGAAAACAAAGAGATTTTCAAAGAATATGGTTACTCATCTCTTGATGCATGCTTGAAATACTCTCTTCCTCTTCCTTGGCTCCATTCTCCATGTATTCTCCCATTTTTCTCTTCTATTTCTCTCATGGGATTATAATAAAAAATAGAATTAATTAAAATGGAATAGATTTTATAAATCATAAAAGTATTCCAACTTTTTTCTAAATCATAAAAGAATTCCATCTTTTCTAATTCATAAAAGCATTCAAGCTTTTCTAAATCCTAAAAGTATTCCAGCTTTTTTCTAAATCATAAAAATAATTCCATCTTTTCTAAATCATAAAAGCATTCCAGCTTTTCTAAATCAGAAAAGCAATCCATAAAGCCTCCATAAATCTGATTTTTCCTAAATCGGAAAAGCATTCCATAAATCCCTCGTGCTTTTATTTTTAAAGGTAGATTTTCTTTTTCCTTATGAGAAAAATATCACTTATCCATACTTTTTCCAAATCTATTACTCATTATTTCTAAAACTCATAAAATATACCAACTTGGAAATATAATTTATTTCCATGGAAGAATATAAATTATTATAAATAATATAATTAAGAAATAAAAATGGAATAGATTTTATAAATCATAAAAGTATTCCAACTTTTTTCTAAATCATAAAAGAATTCCATCTTTTCTAATTCATAAAAGCATTCAAGCTTTTCTAAATCCTAAAAGTATTCCAGATTTTTCTAAATCATAAAATAATTCCATATTTTCTAAATCATAAAAGCATTCCAGCTTTTCTAAATCACAAAAGCAATCCATAAAGCCTCCATAAATCTGATTTTTCCTAAATCAGAAAAGCATTCCATAAATCCCTCATGCCTTTATTTTTAAAGGTAGATTTTCTTTTTCCTTATGAGAAAAATATCACTTATCCATACTTTTTCCAAATCTATTACTCATTATTTCTAAAACTCATAAAATATACCAACTTGGAAATATAATTTATTTCCATGGAAGAATATAAATTATTATAAATAAGATAATTAAGAAATAATTCTTCCAATATTCTTATAATCAACAATTATAAGAATATTCTTCATTTAATATCAATATAATAATTAATAATATTTAATTATTTAATAACCCTCATTTTATGAGAGTTTTTATGGTGGCTTATGCGAGGGATATTACATGGGGCATTGTTACCATAATAAAAATACCTCACACACAAATTAAATTTCTAAACTAATATAATAATTTTTTTGTAACTACCAATAAAGTTGTATAATCAAAATTAATATTCAATATGCTCTTAAGAAGGGTGCATGTAAACCGATTTGTCATTCCGTAATATAAAATCATGGCAACCACCCACATCATAACAACATATGAGAGGATGTCGTTGCAACAGAAGAATCATGGTTTGAAATAGAGGGTTTTCCTCTTGGGGATTGATCAATGGTGTTAATAGATGTAAAAAAAGGTTTGAAGAAAGTGATATCATCAAATTTGTTTAACAGAAAATTTAAACCGATTCTCAAATCTTATTCTTTTAAAATGATTATCAAATTTTATTATTTTAAACTGAAATTTCCAAATTGAAATCAAACTGATAATCAAACTCTATAAACTTATTTTCTAGTTATGATGAAATTCTATTTCTGTAAAGCTTAAAATTTCCAGATTGAAAATCAAACTTATAAGCATAAAATCATGATAATGAAAAGAAAATGAAAAAAAAAATCCAATGAATAAGAGAAATTGAGTTTCTAATTTGTCAATCTCCATCTTTAAAGTGACATAATACAACTAGTATGGAAAATTTTATCCACTTTATCACATTTTTTCCTATCCTGTTAATGCTTTCTACCATCCTATGAAATCCCAATATACTAGTTGATATAGATAGATGTTTATCATTATTTCTAGAGAATAGTATATTAGTTTAAATAAATAAAATTATGCACATAACTACATAAATTTTCATACATCAAAAAATAAAATAAAAATAGTTGCTAATTCCAAATATTAAATAAATAATCAATATAAATCAACCACTTATCATGAATAAATACAATGAAAATCATAATATATTTTCTATTTAACTATCAATACCATGAATTCATATTTATTTTATTTTATTAAAATATATAACTAAAAATTAGAAAATTCACAATATTAATACATAAAAAAGCATTGATATTTCTCTTCTATCTTTTTTGGCATCATAAATTTCCAAAAAAAATTAAAACAACTTTTATGATATCTACATACTAAAATAAATAATAAATATGATTGAGACAAATATAAATGATTAGCTAACCGTTAGAGTTTCTAAATAAATTATATAAAGTTCACAATTCAAACTTCTCCTCAAAACAAAAACAAATTCTAAAAAACCCCTAAATCCAACTCTCAACTCCCGTAATAAGTAGACTATGACTATAAATATTTCACCCATTTATCAGAGCTGGGCGCAGCCTAGATTGTTGCGCATCAGCTATTCCTTCCAATGTGGATTGCCCATCAGCTATCAGCTGTTCCTTCCAATGTGGATTGCCCATCAGCTATTGTTTTGTGACCGATGAAGACCCAGTCCACCACCGTCGGGTTTCAGTGGAAACAGCTCCAACGTATCTTCCGATAGTGAGCTATAGGTCGGGTCCACGTTGGATTTTACCCTGCGTGGCAGGGTTACTTGATTTCCGATTCCAATCTATATTGTACAGAAAATGTTAGTATGTTTATGATTTTTTTTGCATGTAATGTCAACCAAAAATTACATTAAAAGTATTGTAATTACACTTACATCGGGTTCCTCCTTAAACATTGCGCTGCGTTGCCTCTCCACTTGGTCTCCGATTCCAATCTATAAATTGTACAGAAAATGTTGTATGATTATGGTATTCTCTGCATGTAATGTTAACGGAAAATTACATGAATAATATTGTAATTGTACTTACATCTGAAGAGGAGGAAGAGGAGGGCGTGATCCTTGTCAGTTTCGGGATGGAGAGCGTTGTGCCCCTCAAATTAGCTGAAAGTTGCAGAAGTATTAGATGAAAACAAAAGAAAAAACAACAATAGAATTCTAATGTGACGCAGGAGCGTCCGACTAGGGAGGCAAATAGCCAGCAGGTTTTCTTGTTTTTTCGGTGATGTGTGATTATACAGGTTTTTACACCTGTCCAGGTTTAATTTGTTTTTTTTTCTTTGATTAGGGGATTAGCTGTCAGTAGGAGTTGTTTTAGTTTAGCTGATTTTATTTTTGTTAAATTTGCATTAAGAAACTGAAGGAGTTACTAAGTTGTTTTAAGATTTGTTAGTGCTAAAGTTAGAAGAAAAATAAGTTGAATAATGTAACTGTATAACCAACAATGGCAGTTACCAACTGGTAGCGAAACTTCTTGTAGCAGAGAAACAAAAGGGACAGGAAGGTCACAAATGAAGGGTTCTGCACACTGTCAACAAAGAGGAGTAATAGACAAATAGTACCAGTTTTAAAGCAGACCACCTGTGTTATTAAAATCCTTCTGAGTTATAGAATGTTGTTTATGTATAACATACAAATTGTTGATAATCTATTGGTTCAGGCATGCAATAACAGGGTATCAAGTTATTAAGTGAATAACTGTAACAAAAAAAGAAGGCTATCAAAGTACCGTATTATCTCTTTATCAAACAGGCGTTCCAGAAATCATTCCGCGAAGAAGTCAAGCGTTTCATGAGAAGGAAACGTTGAAAAAAGAGCGAACAGGACATGCAAGATAAGAATGCAAACTAAAACCACAGGTAAACCATTTTCTTTGTAATGACATTTCTTTCTTTCTCTGTGCAAGTCGAAAGAAAAATAAGTGAAATTCTACTGAATAGACAAGAGACATTTATTTACAGTCCAAAATCTTTTTAAGATTTTTTGAATATATTTACAAAATATCAAAACCACTCGGGTTATACAAACCCTACAGCTAGGGTTTTAAACGTTGAAACCCTTCTGGAGACAGAGGGTCGACGCCCTCACAGTTCATTCAAATTACAATGGAAAACTCTTCCAAACCAAAACAGCAAACGTAACGGAGAAGAGCATAGCAACCATGGGTTGCTCACGGAAGGACAAACCCCGAGACTCAACAGAGTAAAGCAGAAGCCGGCGTAACCTCGGCCAGACATAACAGAAGACAGTAAAAGAAATATGGATTGATGCTACCCGTGAAGAGTGCGTCGAGAAAGCCATCTGGGACGTTGGACTACCGAGAGCCCCAGCACACCTGCACAGAGTAACCAAGAACGAGCTCAGCTCGATTACACACCAAATTGTGATTTTACCAGAACGAGAGTGGAGAGAGGGTTTGAAAACAAACCTTGTAACAGAGGCAGAGATGATAACTCCTCGACTGAACGAGCGCCATTGTGCAAAGACTGGTTAGACTGCTCACAAGGAGCCGAGCAGTTAGGGTGTGAAGGAAATGAGACAGTAAGTGTATCAAAGAAGGAGAACTTACCAGTTGCGCATCGGCGGAGACGAGAAGAACCTGTAGACAGAGCATTCAGAGGAGAAATACCTGTGTAGCAAACAAACACGAGATTATCCATGTGACATATAAAACGCGGAGAAAAAAAATCAAAAACTGAAACAGGGTTTCGAAAACAGGGAAACAAGAATGTTACAGTGGGCAAGTTTAAGCCCTGTCGAAACAATGGAATAGCCGAGAAAAGTTTACAACAGAAAACTGGCCACCAACGCCAACTATTGCACAGACAAATCGAGACTTCGGCACGAAGTTACCAGAAGAACCAGACCTCCAGCTGAGGCATAACCCAAACAGAATGACCGCCAAATGAACTGGCTATCGAACCCTTAGGCGAGAAAAACGAAGGCATAAACACCGAGCTAGAGCATTAACTGATGGAGTGAATGCTGAGCTACTGGTGGTATAACCGAAACATACGGAGACCAAAGATCAAGGTTTGAACATTCATTGCTATTTATCCATAGTGCTCGAATGGTTTATTGAAATGCCACGTAATGACACATTATCATTTGTAAAAACAAACCTTATTATGATATAAAAGTGACACGCATGCACACATTGACATTTGGTCAAGCCTTTTGTTAGTTTTATAACTGTGAATTGGGGTGTGGGCTGGCTTCTACTCATCAAGTGGTATTAGAGCAGAAGTTTGAAGTCGCGAGAAGATGGAAGTTGGTCGAAGAGGAAGAGGAAGAGGAAGAGCAGTCCGAAGAGTGGCAGAAGAGGGACTGCGAGAAGAGATTCGGATTCTGAATCAAAGATTGGCAGCAGTGGAAGCTGGGGGAAGGAGAGACCCAGCAGATGACAGTGACGAGGATATTGCAGAACTGGAAGATGAGTTTGAAGGGGTGACACCTGAACTTAGATTGTTGAAATTGGTTCTGTTGTCCAGTCATAAGCCGAAGCATGAGCTTTCCACTTATGACAGCAGTTTGTCGGCAGAGGTGTTATTAGACTGGTTGAGTGAAGTAAACAAATACTTTGAGTTTGAAGAAACCAGCGAGGAAAAACAGGTGAAGTTTGCTGCCACCAAGTTGAAAGGACATGCATCCTTGTGGTGGGACAGCGTATAGGCGGAAAGGAAAAGGCTACATAAACAACCTATAAGGAAGTGGACCAGAATGGAGGCAAAACTGAAGGATAAGTTTTTGCCTAAGGATTATCAAATTATGCTGTACAGAGAAGTGAAGAACTTAAGACAAAGGGGAATGACAGTTAAGGAGTATACTGAAGAATTTTATAGGCTGAATTTGAGGGCAGGCTATGTGGAAGATACCTCAGAAAAGACAGCAAGGTTCGTAAATGGGCTGAGAGGGGAGATACTGGATGAAATCGGTATCCTCTCACCCAGAACTTTGGATGAAGCATACCAATTTTCCTTGAAGGCAGAGGAGAAAATAAATAGGAAGCAGAATGCCAGGAGAGGAGGCAGATTTGGCAGAGGAAAAGGAAAGGCCTTTGGTAGAGGCAGAGGTACAGGTTCCAATGAGGAAGGCAGTAGTTCCAAATCTGCGGGAACAGCAGAAAAGGACAACAGCACTAGAGGAGGAGGACCAGCCCAGCGAGGGAGAGGAAATGATCGGGGCAGAGGAACTGTCTAGTGTTACAGGTGCCAAAAATGGGGGCACAAATCGTATGAACGTCCTAAAGGCGAACCAACAGGTGGAAGAGGAGCTTATGTTGCTTAGCCTGAGGAAGCGGAAGCACTGCCTCCGTAAGTGGAAAATGCACCAGAAACAGGGGAAGCCTTGGTGCTGAACAAGGTGCTGTTAAAACCAGCAAAGGAGATTGTGGACCCAGATCAAAGGAAAAATTTGTTCCGAACAGTTTGCAAGTCACAAGGGAAGTGCTGCAAGCTGATAATTGACAGTGGAAGCACTGATAATTTAATGGCCACGGAGATGGTGGAGAAGTTGGGATTGAAAAATCTGAAACATCCCACTCCATACAAAGTGTCGTGGCTGCAGAAAGGACATCAACTGTTAGTTGATGAACAGTGCGAGGTAGAGTTCCAGATAGGCCGATATAAAGACAAGATTGTCTGCGATGTTATGCCAATGGATGTCTGTCACATACTGTTAGGAAGGCCCTGGCAGTTTGACAGAAAAGTGGTACATGATGGAAGAACGAACTGTTACAAGTTTGTTAAAGATGGGGTCAAGCACACACTTGTACCCATCAAAGAGGAAGGTACAATGGAAGCTAGTGGAGTAAAAGCGCTGCTGTTGGGTGGAAAATAATTTTTGAAACAGATTGAAGACAGTGAGGTGAATTTCGCTGTCGTAAGAAGGCCAAGAACAGTGGTACTGCACACCAATATTTCAGATTTACCTGAGGAAATTCAAGACATGTTTCAAGATTTTGGAGATATCATAGTAGATGATCTTCTAGATTAGCTACCCCCAAAGAGAGGTATCAGCCACTGCATTGATTTTATACCGGGGGCTAGCTTGCCAAACAAAGCAGCTTATCGTATGAGTCCAAAAGATCATGAAGAGATTCAGAAACAGGTGCAAGAACTACATGATAAAGGACTGATCAGAGAGAGTATGAGTCCCTGTGCAGTTCCGACATTATTAGCTCCTAAGAAGTGTGGCGAATGGCGAATGTGTACAGATTCGAGAGCTATCAACAAGATTACGATTCGGTATAGGTTTCCATTACCGAGAATTGATGATATGATGGACTGTTTGAGTGGGGCAGCATATTTTTTGAAGAATGACTTAAAAAGTGGCTACCACCAGATTCGAATCAGAGAAGGGGATGAGTGGAAGACAACTTTCAAGACAAATGAAGGGCTGTATGAATGGCTGGTGATGCCATTTGGATTGAGAAACGCTCCCAATACTTTCATGCGCCTAATGAATGAAGTACTGAAAGAGTTTATAGGGAAATTTGTGATAGCGTATTTGGATGATATACTAATTTTCAGCAGAATGAAGGAGGAACACTTCCGACATGTTCGAAGTGTGTTGAGAAGTTTGCAGCAGAACAAGCTGTTGATAAATCTGAAAAAGTGTACCTTTTTCCAGAAAGAACTAGTTTACTTGGGTTTTGTGATTGCAAAGAATGAGTTGAAGATGGATCCGGAAAAGATTGCAGCAATCGTAAGCTGGCCATCTCCAAAGAAATTATTTGAAGTTCGAAGCTTCCATGGTTTAGCAAGCGTTTACAGGAAATTTATCAGAAATTTTAGCGGGATCTGTGCACCCATGTTGGAAACAATCAAGAAGGCAAATCAGCCTTTCTGTTGGACTGAAGCAGTAGAAAATAGTTTTCAGACTTTGAAGAAAAATATCACTGAAAGGCCGATCTTGAGATTACCAGATTTCAACAAACTTTTTCAAGTTCGTTGTGACGCCAGCGGTACAGCCATTGGGGCAGTACTTAGCCAGGAGGACAGACCGGTTGCTTATTTCAGTGAGAAATTGAACGAAAGCAGGCAGAAGTATTCGTCTTACGACAAAGAATTTTATGCGGTCGTTCAAGCCTTGAAGCATTGGAGGCACTATTTACTAGGTAATGAGTTTGTATTATTTTCTGACAATTCTGCTTTACTGCATGTTATGCAGCAGCACAAGTTGAACCACAAGCATGCAGAGTGGGTGGAATATCTGCAAAGCTTTACTTTCGTATTGAAGCATATCAGCGGACAATCCAACAAAGTGGTAGATGCATTAAGCAGAAGAGCTCTGCTTTTGCAGGAGAGTACATTGCAGGTACTGGGTTTTGAATACTTGAGGGATCTATATCAAACAGATACAGACTTTAAAGAGGCACATGAAGCATGTCAAAACCCTTTACTGCGGAATCATAGTCCATGGTTGGACTAAAATCTACAAGAGTGATTGTTGTTTAAAGGAGGACAGTTGTGTATTCCCGATTGTTCAATGCGGGAAAACATCATACGGGAGAAACATAGTGGAGGTCTAGCCGGACATTTCGGTATAGACAAGACATTATCTCAGGTACAACATTTCTATTTTTGGCCAAAGTTGCGGCGAGATGTGCAGAGATATGTGAACAGATGCAAAATGTGTCAGTTGGCAAAAGGCCATGGCCAGAATGTCGGACTCTATACGCCATTGCCCATACCAAGTAGGCCATGGGACTCGGTCAGTTTGGATTTTGTCCTGGGTTTACCTAGAACACAGCGAGGATTCGATTCAATGATGGTAGTGGTGGATAGATTCTCGAAGATGGTGCATTTTATACCCTGTCGGAAAACCAGTGATGCTACTCACGTAGCCCACTTGTTCTTCACAGAAATTGTTCGACTGCATGGCTTTCCGAGGTCCATTATTTCAGACCGGGATGTACGATTCACAGAACACTTCTGGCGTACCCTGTGGAAGAAGCTGGAAACCCAACTAAATTTTAGCTCCACTTATCACCGACAGACCGATGGGCAAACATAAGTGGTAAATAGGAGTTTGGGAAACCTGCTAAGAAGCTTAATCGGAGAAAATTCACTGATGTGGGATCGCGTACTTGCCCAAGCGGAATTTGCGTATAATGATTCTCCAAATCTTAGTACGGGATACAGTCCTTTTCAGGTTCTGTATGGCATGCATCCTCACGGAGTGCATGAACTGCGGGATTTGGGAAAGCTTGAGAAAAGAAGCGCAGATGGAGAAGATTTCGCTCAAGCAATGAGTGATCTGCATGAGCAGGTGAAATTAAAGTTAACGGACAGCAGTCAAAGATACAAACAGCAAGTAGATTTGAAAAGGCGCGAGGTTTAGTTCAATGTTGGGGATGAAGTCCTTGCCCACTTGCGCAAGGAACGGTTTCCAAAAGGGCAGTATAACAAATTAAAGTTTAAGAAGATTGGCCCCTGCCGAATTCTTCGCAAATTTTCTGCAAATTCCTACGAAATACAGCTGCCACCCGGAATCGGCATTTCGCCCATATTTAATGTGGCAGACTTGTTTCCTTATATTGCCAGTCCCGGAGACGAAGAGGCAACAAGGCCAAAACGGAATACCCCAGGTGAGGAGGATGTTTGGTTAAAGCAGATGCCTGTAGCGCAGCCCCTTGAGATCGAGGGTATCCTCGATACACAAGTAGCCAAACGAACACGCAGGAAGGATTATTTATAGTACCTGGTCAAGTGGAAGAACCGTCCTATTGAGGACAGTACCTGGCTTGACGCAACACAGATTCAGAAAATTGGCTATTCAGTGGATGACCTCATGGAGCGGAGCCATGACTTTTTGCTACCCCGGGAGCCTGACGCAGGAGCGTCCGACTAGGGAGGCAAACAGCCAGCAGGTTTTCTTGTTTTTTCGGTGATGTGTGATTCTACAGGTTTTTACACCTGACCAGGTTTAATTTGTTTTTTTTTCTTTGATTAGGGGATTAGCTGTCAGTAGGAGTTATTTTAGTTTAGCTGATTTTATTTTTGTTAAATTTGCATTAAGAAACTGAAGGAGTTACTAAGTTGTTTTAAGATTTGTTAGTGCTAAAGTTAGAAGAAAAATAAGTTGAATAATGTAACTGTATAACCAACAATGGCAGTTACCAACTGGTAACGAATCTTCTTGTAACACAGAAACAAAAGGGACAGGAAGGTCACAAATGAAGGGTTCTGCAAACTGTCAACGAAGAGGAGGAATAGACAAATAGTACCAGTTTTAAAGCAGACCACCTGTGTTATTAAAATCCTTCTGAGTTATAGAATGTTGTTTATGTATAACATACAAATTGTTGATAATCTGTTGGTTCAGGCATGCAATAATAGGGTATCAAGTTATTAAGTGAATAACTGTAACAAAACAAGCAGGCTATCAAAGTACCGTATTATCTCTTTATCAAACAGGCGTTCCAGAAATCATTCGGCGAAGAAGTCAAGCGTTTCATGAGAAGGAAACGTTGAACAAAGAGCGAACAGGACATGCAAGATAAGAATGCAAACTAAAACCACAGGTAAACCATTTTCTTTGTAACGACATTTCTTTCTTTCTCTGTGCAAGTCGAAAGCAAAATAAGTGAAATTCTATTGAATAGACAAGAGACATTTATTTAAAGTCCAAAATATTTTTAAGATTGTTTGAATATATTTAGAAAATATCAAAACCACTCGGGTTATACAGATTCTACAGCTAGGGTTTTAAACGTTGAAACCCTTCCAGAGACAGAGGGTCGACGCCCTCATAGTTCATTCAAATTACAATGGAAAACTCTTCCAAACCAGAACAACAAACATAATGGAGAAGAGCATAGCAACCACGGGTTGCTCACGGAAGGACAAACCCCGAGAGTCAACAGAGTAAAGCAGAAGCCGGCATAACCTCGGCTAGACATAACAGAAGACAGTAAAAGAAATATGGATTGATGCTACCCGTGAAGAGTGCATCGAGAAAGCCATCCGGGACATTGGACTGCCGAGAGCCCCAGCACACCTGCACAGAGTAACCAAGAACGAGCTCAGCTCGATTACACACCAAATTGTGATTTTACCAGAACAAGAGTGGAGAGAGGGTTTGAAAACAAACCTTCTAACGGAGGCAGAGACCATAAGTCCTCGACTGAACGAGCGCCATTGTGCCAAGACTGGTTAGACTGCTCACAAGGAGCCGAGTAGTTAGGGTGTGAAGGAAATGAGACACTAAGTGTATCAAAGAAGGATAACTTACCAGTTGCGCATCGGCGGAGACGAGAAGAACCTGTAGACAGAGCATTCAGAGGAGAAATACCTGTGTAGCAAACAAACACGAGATTATCCATGTGACATATAAAACGCGGAGAAAAAAAATCAAACAGGGTTTCGAAAACAAGGAAACAAGAATGTTACAGTGGGCAAGTTTAAGCCCTGTCGAAACAATGGAATAGTCGAGCAAAGTTTACAACAGAAAACCGGCCACCAACGCCAACTATTGCACAGACAAATTGAGACTTCGGCACGAAGTTACCAGAAGAACCAGACCTCCAGCGGAGGCATAACCCAAACAGAATGACCGCCAAATGAACTGGCTATCGAACCCTTAGGCGAGAAAAACGAAGGCATAAACACCGAGCTAGAGCATTAACTGATGAAGTGAATGCTGAGCTACTGGCGGTATAACCGAAACATGCGGAGACCAAAGATCGGGGTTTGAACATTCATTGCTATTTATCCATAGTGCTCGAATGTTTTATTGAAATGCCACGTAATGACACATTTTCATTTGTAAAAACAAACCTTATTATGATATAACAGTGACACGCATGCACACATTGACATTTGGTCAAGCCTTTTGTTAGTTTTATAACTGTGAATTGGGGTGTGGGCTGGCGCCTACTCATCATAATGCCTATTTATTTATTTATCACATATATACCTTCCTCTGCACCGAATAAGAGAGGCGATTCTAATGCTCGTTTGCGTTGCTCTCGCTCTCTGCCGTTGGAGTTTTGAAACCAGTAGAGCACATTTTTGCCTTCAACTTTCCCATAGTTCTTTAGAAGGGAAGTGATTCTCTCTATATCCTCCACGGTGGGCGACTGGATGCCATTTCTGTATATGTGTTCCAGTATTTCCTTTTGCTGCGCTGTTGGTTTCCATCTTTTACTCGAACTTTTAGTGGTGCTATTCTCTGCAATAATTCATTAAAAAAAACAAGGCAAGGAAAATAAGTAAATCATCAAATACACCAATTTCTATTTCAAAAACAGGAAACATAAAATCTAGTAGCGAATTTAAATCAACACCTGCAACGTTTATATTCATAACTTCTGTGTTCTTAAAACAAGATTTGTAATAGTTCGGTTCTTTTTTCCTTCGATCAACCGCTCCGGCAATAAAATGAGGCCGATGAAGTGGAGGTTACAATGCATGTGAAAACAAACATCAATATATAATGGTTCTTAGGGTTGAAAGGTGTACCAACTTTTCCAGTTATTAGAATTCCAATCTATACATATTTTAAAGTTAAATTGTTGATATACATATTTAATGTGCAAAAAGAGTTGGTTTGATTACTTGAAAATTTTAATACATAGTGTAATTTATAATTTCAATATATTTTATTTTCATTATTAAATTAAATTTATTATATTTATTTAGTTTAAGATAAATATATAATGGTGTTTAGGGCTGAAATATTTACCAACTTTTCTAGTTATTAGAATTTCAATGCATACACATTTTAAAGTTAAATTTTTGATATACGCATTTAATGTGCAAAAAGAGTTAGTTTGACTACTTGGAAATATTAATACATTTTATGCATAGTGCAATTTATAGTTTCAATATATTTTATTTTGATTGTTAAATTAAATTTATTATATTTTATTACGATTTTACATCAATATATAATGGTCTTTAGGTTTGAAGGTTTACTAACTTTTCCAGTTATTAGAAGTGCAATGTATACACATTTCAAAGTTAAATTGTTGATATACAGAGTTAATGTACAAAAAGAGTTAGTTTGACTACTTTGAAATATTAATATATTTTATGCATAGTGTAATTTATAGTTTCAATATATTTTATTTTGATTATTAAACTAAATTTATTATATTTTATTTCGGTTTTAAATCAATATATAATGGTTTTTAGAGCTGGAAGATTTACCAACTTTTCTAGTTATTAGAATTCCAATCTATGCACATTTCAAAGTTAAATTGTATATACATTTGATGTGTAAAAGGAGTTAGTTTGACTACTTGAAAATATTAATACATTTTGTGCATAGTGTAATTTATAGTTTGAATATATTTTATTTTCATTATTAAATTAAATTTATTATATTTTATTTCGATTTTACATCGATATATAATGGTTTTTAGGCTTGGAAGGTCTACCAACTTTTCCAGTTACTAGAATTCCAATGTATACACATTTTAAAGTTAAATTGTTGATATACACATTTAATGTGCTAAAAGAGTTAGTTTGACTATTTTGAAATATTAATACATTTTATGCATAGTGTAATTTAGAGTTTCAATATATTTTATTTTGATTATTAGATTAAATTTATTATATTCTATTTCGGTTTTACATCAATATATAATGGTTTTTAAGGGAGGAAGGTTTACCAACTTTTCCAGTTACTAGAAATCCAATCTATACACATTTCAAAGTTAAATTGTTGATATACACATTTAATGTGCAAAAAGAGTTAGTTTGACTACCTGGAAATATTAATACATTTTATGCATAGTGTAATTTATAGTTTCAATATATTTTATTTTCATTATTAAATAAAATTTATTATATTTTATTTAGATTTTACATCAATATATAATGGTTTTTAGTCCTGGAAGGTCTACCAACTTTTCCAGTTATTAGAATTCCAATGTATACACATTTCAAAGTTATATTGTTGATATACACATTTAATGTGCAAAAAAAGTTAGTTTGACTACTTGGAAATATTAATACATTTTATGCATAGTGTAATTTATAGTTTCAATATATTTTATTTTGATTATTAAATTAAATTTATTATATTTATTTTAGTTTTACATCAATATATAATGGTTTTTAGGGTTGGAAGGTTTACGAACTTTTTCAGTTATTAGAATTCCAATGTATACACATTTCAAAGTTAAATTGTTGATCTACACATTTAATGTGCAAAAAGAGTCAGTTTGACTACTTGGAAATATTAATACATTTTACGCATAGTGTAATTTATAGTTTCAATATATTTTATTTTGATTATTAAATTAAATTTACTATATTTATTTCTGTTTTACATCAGTATATAATGGTTTTTAGGGCTGGAAGGTTTACCAACTTTTCCAGTTATTAGAAGTCCAATGTATACACATTTCAAAGTTAAATTGTCGATATACAGAGTTAATGTGCAAAAAGAGTTAGTTTGACTACTTTGAAATATTAATACATTTTATGCATAGTTTATAGTTTCAATATATTTTATTTTGATTATTAAACTAAATTTATTATATTTTATTTCGGTTTTCAATAAATTTATAATGGTTTTTAGAGCTCGAAGATTTACCAACTTTTCTAGTTATTAGAATTCCAATGTATACACATTTCAAAGTTAAATTGTTGATATACACATTTGATGTGTAAAAAGAGTTAGTTTGACTACTTGAAAATATTAATATATTTTATGCATAGTGTAATTTATAGTTTGAATATATTTTATTTTCATTATTAAATTAAATTTATTATATTTTATTTAGATTTTACATCGATATATAATGGTTTTTATGCTTGGAAGGTCTACCAACTTTTCCAGTTATTAGAATTCAATCTATACACATTTCAAAGTTAAATTGTTGATATACACATTTAATGTGCAAAAAGAGTTAGTTTGACTACTTGGAAATATTAATACATTTTACGCATAGTGTAATTTATAGTTTCAATATATTTTATTTTCATTATTAAATAAAATTTATTATATTTTATTTCGATTTTACATCAATATATAATGGTTTTTAGGCCTGTAAGGTTTACCAACTTTTCCAGTTATTAGAATTCCAATGTATACACATTTCAAAGTTAAATTGTTGATATACACATTTAATGTGCAAAAAGAGTTAGTTTGACTACTTGGAAATATTAATACATTTTACGCATAGTGTAATTTATAGTTTCAATATATTTTATTTTCATTATTAAATAAAATTTATTATATTTTATTTCGATTTTACATCAATATATAATGGTTTTTAGGCCTGTAAGGTTTACCAACTTTTCCAGTTATTAGAATTCCAATGTATACACATTTCAAAGTTAAATTGTTGATATACACATTTAATGTGCAAAAAGAGTTAGTTTGACTACTTGGAAATATTAGTACATTTTATGGATAGTGTAATTTATAGTTTCAATATATTTTATTTATATTATTAAATTAAATTTATTATATTTTATTTCAGTTTTACATCAATATATAATGGTTTTTAGGGTTGGAAGGTTTACTAACTTTTTCAGTTATTAGAATTCCAATTTATACACATTTCAAAGTTAAATTGTTGATATACACATTTAATGTGCAAAAAGAGTTAGTTTGACTACTTGGAAATATTAATACATTTTACGCATAGTGTAATTTATAGTTTCAATATATTTTATTTTGATTATTAAATTAAATTTACTATATTTTATTAGCAATTTTAATACTAAATGCCTCGCATAACAGAGGATCATGAGCGCTCTGCTAGGGTTAGCTGTTCCCATTTTTCGTAGAAACCCTAATGCACTCTGCAACCCATTCGCGTTCTGATGGCGCTGTCCTACCTGCACAGCGCAGTTCTGCTTACAGGTATGGCGTCTGAAACGGGGGGGGCAGTCGGCCTCCCCCTGCAAATGAAGAAGTACATGAAGGAAGGTCAGATCTTCCCAAAGATAGTTCTGACAACAAGCAGGAGGCTCAGACGAATCCGAAGACAACCTCTGAATCGAAAAATGAGACGCCGCAGGCTACTTCGTCTACCTGGAAGCCCATCGCTCCAGATCGGCCCAAAATTGACCTACCCAGCCATCGTATCAATGCCAGAATTCAGTACATGAGGGACCATGCCCTTATTGGAAAATTTATAGGGTTTTGGCCAACTGAAAAAGCCCTTCAGGGTTGGATTGCATCTAAATGGAAGCCAAAGGGTGAGGTTGCTCTGTAATTGGGCTCAAAAGGTTTTTTCACAGCCAATTTCAACTGCATTGAAGACAGAAACAGAGTAATGGATGAGGGCCCCTATTTTTTCAATTCTGTAGGGTTGTATCTCAGAAACTGGATTGAGAGATTTAACCCAAATCTAGAAAACTTCAACTGGGCACCTGTATGGATTCGTCTATACTCGCTGCCGCTTGAATACTGGGACAAGGAATCACTTCAGGCGATTGGAAAAGGGCTAGGAGAGTTCATAAAGATAACAGAAGAAACTAAGATGTGAAGGTACACTTCCTATGCTCAAATTTGCGTCTACATGCATTTGGACACCGCTCTGCCTAATGCTGTAAATATATTTCATGATGATTATGAATGGATTCAACCTCTGGACTATGAACATGTACCTTTTCGCTGTTCACGAAAGTTACCTCCAGAAGAAGGCATAACAAGAAAGCTCCTTCATCTGGGAAAAAACCTAGCCCTTCTGTCGCCGCCCCCTCCACCAGCAATAGCTTCGCCGTTCTTGGCCATTCCGACCTTCAGGATGATTCCACCCCTGCCTCTCTAAGCCTCGTTAGCCCTTCTGCCACACCTTTAAATCAACCCAATCTCTGCTCATTCAATTCCGCATTCTGTTGACCAGGTCGATTCTAATCCCTCACCCAAGAAAAATCAAGTGACATGGGATGCCAATCTCATGGATCTGGAAGGGAAACCTTCTAACATCAATCAGGACAGTAATGATTCTCTGGAAAATGATCAGACGGCCCAAATGGAAGAGGATTCTGAAGGCTTCGATCTTGGAGAATTGGATCTTATAGGGCTAGAAGATGCTTGCAAAAAGAAATAATTTCACAAGATCAACCCTCGGCAGATCGAATCACTGGAGGCAGTGCTCTCCAAAGTTCAACAGCAAAATAAGTTGGGCATTCAACTAGGCAGTCATTGGGATAGCCTGAAAGTGATGAAGGAAACCAAGAAGAGAGGAAGTAAACCCGATTGGCAGCGTACCATCGCTCTTGGAGAGATATTGGTGGATTCAGGGCAATACCCCAAGCTAACTCGGTTCTTAAAACCTCTAGCAAACAGTTCCCCATGAAGTTAGTCTCATGGAATGTAAGAGGGCTCAATGGCCCAGGGAAGTACAAAATAATTAAGAACATGATTCAGAAAGAGAAGCCCCAATTACTCTTTCTTCAAGAAACCAAGTGCAACAGTCAAATGCTAAGCTCAATCCTCTCAAAAGCTTGGCCCAGCTGTAGATTGATTTTTGTGGATGCCTCAGGCTCCTCTGGTGGACTTGCAGTAGCTTGGGACACTCAGTCTCTAATGGTTAATGACTTCCATGCAACTCATAATCTCATTCATGCTACCTTCCACCCTATTGGAACTAACATACATGGGCATCTGTCCAATGTATATTTCCCCCAAGATCAGGCAAGTAAGATTGCGCTTTTAAATACCTTGGAGTATCTCAATTCAAATAGATCCTATCCCCTTTGGATCATTGGTGGAGATTTTAACATGATCACTCGAATGGATGAAAAATCTGGAGGAAGGTCGAGACTTGATCAGGAAAGCACCCACTTCAAAAATTTCATCAACAATAATTGGCTCATTGATATACCTTTCTATAATGGAATGTTCACCTGGAACAATAGAAGGATGGGGGGGCAGCAAATAGCCTCTAAACTAGATCGATTTCTCTTGTCGGACAACGCCATTCATATGGGGGCCGATATCACCATCACAATACTCCCTCTTGCAGGATCCAACCATTGGCCCATCATGCTCCAATGGAAAAACATAGGGTCTCATTCCAAGAAACCGTTCAGATTTGAAGCCTTCTGGTTGTCCCATCCTTCCTTTAAAGAAATGATATATGCTGCCTGGAGAAGCTTCACTCTACCTAAAGGCTCTAAAATGTTTCATTTTCAAAAAAAACTCAAGTTTCTCAAAGGACATATTAAAACTTGGAAAAATAGATCCTTGAGCAGAAGATGAAGGAAGTGCAGCAGGAAATCATCAACAAAGGAAGGACTAAGACTCTCACCTCCATGGAATTGGATCTTCAAAGAAAGTTGGAGGATAGATACAAACAAGAGGAAATTCTCTGGAGGAAGAAATCTAGAATTCGTTGGCTAAAGGAGGGCGAACGAAATACCAAGTTCTTCCACAACTCAACAATCCAAAGAAGAATGCAAAATCGAATTGGCCATCTCACCAATTCGATTGGGGAGCGAATGGAGAGGCACGAAGACATGGAAAGAGAGCTTCTGAATTAATTCAATGGAATCCAACAAGAACCATAGGATAATAGACAGCCAGCTATTGACCAAATCAAGCAACTCATTCCCAAATTGATTACTGCTGAGCACAATCAAATGCTTCTTCGCCCGGTCTCTCCCCAAGAAGTGGATATGGCTATGGCACAGTTTAAATATGGCAAGGCTCTGGGCCCGGATGGATTCACTGCTAATTTCGTCCACCACTTGTGGGACCTCATCAACCACGAAGTCTGGCAACTTGTGGAGGAATCGTGAACCATGCACTGGCTCTTGCCCTCTCTTAATGCCACTTTCATTGCGCTGGTACCAAAAGAGGAGCAGCCCAGAAAACCGAAAAAATTCAGACCTATTTCTCTTTATAACGTTATCTACAAAGTTATTTCTAAAGTTATTGCCAATAGGCTCAAGCCGCTTCTTCCGCTCCTCATCTCGCCGGAACAAACTGGATATGTGGAAGGGCGACAAATTATGGATGGTATCATTCTTTCTCATGAAATGATACACTCTCTAAAAGTCTGCAAGAAGCCAGGTATGCTCCTCAAAATCGACCTTTCCAAAGCTTTTGACAAATTGAATTAGAATTATATTCAACAAGTGCTAAGCGCCTTTGGCTTCGATCAAATGTGGATCCACTGGATAATGAGTCTCATTACCTCCTCGTCTCTTTCCATTCTTATCAATGGGATTCCGTCTCCTCTCTTCCACCCTTCCAGAGGTATTAGGCAAGGGGACCCCCTTTCTCCCTTCCTTTTTGTTCTCATGGCTGAGGGTCTTGGTAGACTAATTCATAATGAAGTCTGCAATTAGCGTTTACGAGGCATTTCTCTGCATGGAGCCCCTGTCACTTCTCACCAGCAATTTGTTGATGACAATATGCTCTTTGGCCATCCCTCTGTCCAAGAAGCTCGTTCTTTCAAAGCCATCCTTAATCTCTTTTCTAAAGCTTCTGGATTGACTGTTAATGACTCCAAATCTCAGATTTTCTTCTTTAATACCCCCCCTATTACCCAAGCCAATATTGCTCGCATTCTGAAGTTCTCTATTGCTTATCTCTCGAAGGAACTTCCTTTGGGGCTCTTCTGGTCAGAATCGTAAATGGGCCTTGGTAAACTGGAATACTGTTTGCACTCCTAAAGATGTAGGTGGTATGGGTCCGAGAAATCCCATGCATAGCAATGAAGTTATGGCAGCACGTGTTTGGTGGAAATGGATTTCAAATCCACACACACCCTGGGCTAAACTCTGGACTGCAAAATACGCCAACAACAGATCCACAGCAGACCAAATAAGGCTGACTCCCGGGAAACGTGGCTCCCTGATTTGGAATGCAGCCAAGTAGCACCAAGCGCTCATTCAGCAACATAGTTTTTGGGAAATTCACAATGGAAAATCTGCTCGGTTCTGGACTGACTCCTGGCAACAAGAGCCAAATCTCCTGGAAAAGTTCTCTCAAATCAATTTTGGAAACCATAGAGAAGCTCTAGCAGACAAAGTGCACACACATTGGATGGCCATATAAAGTAATGGTTTCAGGCAATGGAAGCCTGCTCACTTCATCATGCCTCAAGCTCTAAGCATAGAATTGGAAGATCTCAGCAAAGAGTTGTGGCAGAGGAAGATTATTAGCTTTGAAGACCCTGACATTCTCTGAGGGGCTACTCTATGAAGTGAATGTTCACTACGAAGGAAGCCTTCTCCCTGGTGCACCCCTCTCCGCTCTCTAAAGACCCTCTCTGGCTGATGATTTGGAACCCCAATACCTGGCCCAAGATCTCTACCTTCCTATGGCTCCTTAGACATAGAAGAATCCTCACTTGGGATAATCTGGTTAAAAGAGGTTTCATTGGTCCTTATCTTTGCCCTAACTACAATCAAAGCGCTGAAACTATCCATCATCTCATGCTCTTCTGCCCCCTTGCCAACTCCTTATGGGAAAAGTGTTGCTTCCACTGCCAAAGGACCAAACTGTCTGGTGATATCACTACCATTTTGCACACCTGGCCCAAATGTCCTTACTATTCTTCTCTCCTCAATGCTCTCTGGCACCTCCTTCCTGGCCTTCTCTTCTGGTCTGTATGGAAAGAAAGAAACAAGCGTATTTTTAAAGATAAAGCTTCAACTCTGGACACCATATGGAATTCCATCAAAAACAATCTCCAAGAATCTCTGGCGCTTCAGACCTAGCAGGAAGAGGATTATCCAAAACAATCCAAAGAAGTCTCAGTTTGGCAGAACTGGAATCTTAACATTGCGTATACTCCTATGGTTAGGAACGGGATGGCCACGGACACTCCTCTGTGTTGGAATCCTCCCCCATCTGGAGTTTTCAAATTAAACTTTGATGGAGCCTCCAGGGGAAATCCAGGCCATGCAGGTTTTGGTGGCATTTTTAGAAATTCAAGGGGAGAAATTCAGAATATCTTCTATGGTTCAATTGGATGGGACACTAATAACTCGGCAAAACTTGAAGGTCTCTAGCAAGGAATCTGTCTCACTACTCATCACAACCCCTTTCCTATCATCATTGAAGGGGATTCTCAAGTTCTTATCAGCATGGCCAATCAGCTTCTATGCGGAGCCTACCTTGCTAAAGTGGCACACAGTTGGCATATGGCAGCGAGAGTCGACAAGATCTGCAACTGGCTTCAAAACAACAGGGCGGTCTCCTTCACCCATGTCAAAAGAGAGGGCAACAAAGTTGCCGATCTCCTGGCCAATATTGGAATGGATAGTACCAGCACTCTCACTCATGGTTCTCTCTCTATCATCGATGAAGAAGAACTGCTTCATAAATGCACTATGCTGGTGCACAAGGACTGTTTATATCCGGATGCAGATGTGGATGGGGTATGATGGGACTTGGGGCCCTGCGCAGCTCTCGAAGGAGCTCGCATGGGTGACCCATATGGCTCCTGGTACCAATCTTAAAGACGCCATTAATTTGCCACCTCAGGCTGGAGTTCACCTTCTTAATTACTTTGCGATGCCTCTCCATTTGGCTGTTCACTTAACCTCGGCTCACATTATGGCCTGTGCACATGACTGTAGTTGCAGTGGTAGTCTCCCGATGCCCCTTCACAGTGATTTCCCTCCTGGCTACGCTGAATCTAGTATCAAAACTCAAACAGGTCGACGGTGCAGTCTCCTCGCTTGCCTAGAGACTCTCCCTGGGCTTCACTTCTCCAACAGCCCCTTTTGCAGTGTTAGTTCTCCTCCTGGAAGGTCTGCTGAGCCTTCTGAAGGTCCTGACATCCCTGTCATTGCTCATTTGGCTCTCTGCTCTCATTTTCGCAGTGCTCTTAGACCTCCTACGTTTTCCAGTGGTTCCTCCTTCCCATGTTACGTCAGCCCTCCGCCCTTCTCCATGCCTCGACTCCGGCAGAGGATGTGGAGTAGACGAGGGGTAAGCCGGGGTCGTGCATCTTTCAGTCGCCCCTCGACCTCCTCTGGCTCAAGTCCCTCTTACGCCAGCGATGAACCGGTTCAGCACCATGCTTCGCGAGGGGGCAGGGTTCGAGGACGAAGGCGCTTCCCTGACTCTGGACATGCTGGGCCTTCCATTCCACCTTTGCATTCTATTCCTTCCAGTAGCGCTCATCCTAGGACCTTCATTCGTTAGACCACCAAGCTAGCTGAGCTCTGTTTTGACTGCACCTCTCTTCAGTCCGTTGTCACTGCCCTTATTTCTGTCACCCTTCGCGAAGAAATCCCTTACCCGGCTCCTGCCCGCTCTGCTTCTCCCTTGCCCCCCCGTGCCCCTTGCTCCACTGGCAGAGTGAATCTCCCGGCATCTTCCTCTCCTCCGCCTTAGTCTGAGTTGTGTCAAGAAGCTGAGGACGCTGACCCAAAGGACAGAAGACATGCTGGAAAAGATGACAACAACAGAGAATATGAATATTCTTGCAGGATCGTCGAAGAATCGGAATCTCCAACTCATGAAGGGTGATATGCTCAGTTTCCAAGCTCTCCAGGTTTCGACGTTTAAACATTGTACGATTTTTTTGCTTTCTGATTTCAAAGCCCAGCTGGAAGGGCTGATGGATGTTTTCAATTTTTATACACATGTTATTTTGGTCTGCATGTACTTAAGGTCGGTTTCCCTTTTATGGGCGGCCAAGACATTGATGATAACAGGATCGGTTTCCGATACAGGGCAATCCAAACTCTCTATGACCAGCCTGTCTATCAAGCCCAGCAGTCTGGCTTTCACAGCAGAAGTTGAGGTAGTTTTGTACTAATATTTACTTTTAATAGAATTAGTCTTACGTAGGAAAAAAAAATAAAAAATTACTATATTTTATTTTGGTTTTACATCAATATATAATGGTTTTTAGGGCTGGAAGGTTTACCATATTTTCCAGTTATTAGAATTCCAATGTATACACATTTCAAAGTTAGATTGGTTATATACACATTTACCATGAAAAAAGAGTTAGTTTGACTACTTGGAAATATTAATACATTTTATGCATAGTGTAATTTATAGTTACAATATATTTTATTTTTATTTTTAAATTAAATTTATTATATTTTATTTCCATTTTACATCAATATATAATGGTTTTGGTTTTTAGGGTTGGAAGGTTTACCAACTTTTCTAGTTATTAGAATTCCAATGTATACACATTTCAAAGTTAAATTGTTGATATACACACTTAATGTGAAAAAGGGTTAGTTTGACTACTTAGAAATATTAATACATTTTATGCATAGTGTAATTTATAGTTTCAATATATTTTATTTTGATTATTAGATTAAATTTATTATATTTTATTTCAGTTATGAAAAGTTTAAAATGATATTTCTTTACTATATTTGATTTTAGTTATGAAAAGTGTGAAATTGTTTTATCAAATATATTTTTAAAATATCATTAAAAATGATATTTTATTATAAAATTTCATTTTTAAGTTAATAAGTTTCCTTGTTATAAGATAAATTATAGTTAAAGAGATCATAATATATTGATTAAAGAAATGTTGACTAGATTTGTTTAATAAGATATTATGAAATAAAAAATTTAGTGCAAGTTTTCAAATCTAAAATTTATAATTTAGTTCTAAATGGTATAATGGAGATTAAGATTGAAAATGTTAAATGTAACACCCCCAATTTATGTGTTTGAATCTCAAAGCGAGACATTTGAACTTTAATCCTAAGGGGAGTGGACCCCAAAGGACAAGTATTTTGTGAATGTAATTAAATATTTAATCTGAGGAAATGAATAAAATGATTATGTGCAGATTGACCAAACACGAGATTTATGAGATCACTTGCTAAATCCATGAGGATGGATGAGGCAAATATTTCCCCACAATCTTTCAAAAATCCTTGAAAGAAATTATTTCTAAATTAGATTTTTGAGGAAGAATCTAAATTCCCCCAATGATGACGAAAGTAGTTGGGAAGAGGTAAAAAGCTCGAAAAGCTAAGGAAAAGCATAAAACAGCTTTAAAGAATCCCTAAAATGGGAAGCCTAGGCAAACAGGAAGAAAAGCATCCTGCTATTCTGGACGCAAAATTAGAAACATGCTTTGGGGAACAATAGCTTAAATAAGCTGCTCCTACACAGATTACAGGTTAGTCGGTTCTAGGAGGTGATCTCAGCTCGGGGGTGAGTTCTGGGTGACAAAAGGACTCTGAGGTTGGGAGGTTGGTTGTCTGCATGAGTGGTATGTATTTAAATTGATTTGGTGTTTCTACTTCTTGTGGTATGAATTGGCTACATATAATTGTTTGATTTTATGTTAGAATTACTAATGCTACATTCAACAGAATTAATCATCAGGAATTCACCTTTATAATTCTGTATATTTGTAGAAAGGAAAATCTGTAGAGTAGAATCCCACAGAAACTCCAAACCAAGGCTGGTTTAAATCTGGGGATACATATTCCTTCACGGATGATTCAGCTGTAAGATAATTCTGATCTACTAGTATACAACTAGGAGAATGATTAGTTAAATTGAGGAGAAATTCTCCAAATTTTCTAAATTAATACTTAAGTTAAATGCTGGAGAATTTTAGTACTTCATAGTTCACCAAATTGTAACTTTAATATGTTCTATAAGAAATGAAACAGTGAGAAAATGACTGTATAGAGTGCCGAAGTAATTATTTAGTTAGGTGCTAAGTAAAGAGCAAGGAGTTATAATAAATTCAACAAATATGCATTGAATGAGAAGGAAAATATTTTATAGACTGACTTTAGGGTCAGCACATCATTCATCAGGAAACAGAAGCCCAACAACAAGTTATTGATGTAGATAATAAATTTATTATACCTTAGAAGGAAACAAATATCTAGCAGCATGAAACTGCTTATTAATCTATAATGGAACTATTCCTACACTAGAGGATAAGACTAGTAGCTGAAAGAAAGCTAAAGTAAATAGGCAACATGCAGATTTTACATTAGCTATATGTATTCTAGTCTATTAAATCAAAATGTGTATAGTGGGTTATTATACATGCTATGATCTTTTAGACATAAGTATGGAGTTAGACATTGATACAACACCTGTAATTAAATTTGGAAAATTAGTAAACAAAGGTATAAAACAGAGCTATTAATATTCTGTACAAATTTCAACATAGAAGGAGAGACTGGGAGACTCTTACTATCAAAACTGCCAACTAGTGTGGTATGAGAATCACATACACAGGCATGTTATAAGAAAGCCTTCGTAATACAAGAATGATATATACAGAACCATTTCTGAACACCATAATAAAATGAGGAGTATAAGAATACAGATAATTGAACTTCAATACAAGCAGAAAAAGGAATTACAGGGGGAATTCCAAAAAATCAAACTTCCCTCTTATGATGGGGAGAAGGAGGAAGATGTGGAAGCTTGGTTATTGAACATGATTAAGTATTTCCAGGTCTATGAATATGAAAGAAATCTGAAGGCTAGATTAGCTGTTTACCAGCTACAAGGTAAAGCTACCTTGTGGTGGGAAGAGACGAAAATGGTCCATGCCATTGATGAAAAGACAGTTACTTGGGAAGATTTCCAGGTTAAGTTAAAAAATCACTACTTGAATGAGCGTTACTATGATGACAAAGCAAAGGAATTCCATGAAATTAGACTGGGACAACTCACTATTGATGAGTTTGTTACTAATTTTACAAATATGTTGAGATATGTACCCTACATAAGGGAAGAAAAGGCAAAAGTACAAAGGTTTCTGAATTGTTTGCCTGCTGTATACAAAGAGAAAATCTATTTTGACAACCCAAAAATAATGGACGAAGCTGTTAGAAAAGCCAGATTATGTTACCAACAGTTCAAAGGAAAAACTGAACAGGGGAAAAGCTGGGTAAATAATAATGAGTTCAAAGGGAGGAAACAGAAACCAGCCTATTTGAAGAATTTTGGCAGAGATCATCAACAGAAAAAGTTTAATAAACCCAAAGAAAGTCAAACTGCTCAGTCCCAAGTGGCCTCAAAACAAATAGATGGAGACAGTAAGAAGGAGGGCACCATGAAAATGAGAGAACCCCTGAAATGCTGGGGATGTGGAGAACCCCATCTGTTGAGAGATTGTCCCCATCGAAACATTCAGATGATTATGAGAGATCAAGAAGCCACTACAGTAAATGACATAGCCAAAAATATACCAACTATCAGTGCAGCCTTGGAAAATCGACAAGCAGAACATCAAGCTACCATGGTGGAAATGGAGGGTAAGGTTTCTGACCTATCTGTTACTGTTCTGATTGATCCAGGTGCTTCTTTGAGTTACATTAGTCCAAAGATTGTAGGAAAATGTAACCTAAAAACTGAAAAATTTCAGCAGTCATGGTTGGTACAGCTGGCCACTGGAACTAAGAGAAAGGTAACACATAAACTACCCCAAACAAAAATAAAATTAATGATTTTCAAACAGAAGCAATTTTGAACATTCTTCCTTTAGGTTCATATGACCTACTGATAGGAATGGACTGGCTGGAAAAGAGGAAAGCTTTGATGAACTGCTGGGATAAGACTTTGCATTGTGTAGATGAGGAGGGGAAACCTTTTATTCTCAAAGGAAAACCAAAACCTATCTCGGTAAGACAAATTTCATCATTGCAATTAAAAAGAACAGCTAGAAAAGGATATCAAGTCTATGTTGTACATGTGGAAGAAATAGAATAGAAAACTGAAGAAAACTTGCTGGATGTATTACCGGTGATAAGAGAATTTAAGGAAGTTTTTCCAGATGAAATTCCTCATCTTCCCCCCAAAAGAGAGATTGATTTTTCAATCGATCTAGTTCCGGGAGCAGTACCTATTTCCTGAGCCCCTATCGAATGAGCCCCCCTGAACTTATGGAGCTGAAAATGCAATTGCAAGAATTGTTAGATAAAGGTTATATCAGACCGAGTGTGTCTCCTTGGGGAGCACCTGTAACACCCCCAATTTATGTGTTTGAATTTCAAAGCTAGAAAGTTGAACTTTAAATCATAAGGAGAGTGGACCCCAAAGGATAAGAAATTTGTGAATGTAATTAAACATTTGATTTGAGGAAATGAATAAAATGATTGTGTGCAGATTGACCAAAATGAGATTTATGAGATCACTTGCTAAATCCATGAGGATGGATAAGGCAACTAATCCCCAAAATCTTTCAAAAATCCTTGAAAGAAATTATTCTAATTTATATTTTTCAGGAAGAATCTAAATTTCCCCAATGATGAGGAAAGTAGTTGGGAAGAGGTGAAAAGCTGGAAAAGCTGAGGAAAAGCATAAAACAGTTTTAAAGAATCTCTAAAATGGGAAGCCTAGGCAAACAGGAAGAAAAGCATCCTGAGATTCTGGACGCAGAATTAGAAACATGTTTTGGGGAACAATAGCTTAAATAAGCTGCTCTTGTACAGATTGAGGTTGATCTGTTCTAGGGGATGATCTCAACTCGGGGGTGAGTTCTGGAAGATAAAAGGACTCTAAGGTTGGGAGGTTGGTCAATTGCACGAGTGGTATGTCTCTACATTTATTTGTGTGTTTTTGCTTTATATAGTATGAATTGGCTACATATAAAGTTGACTAAACATTAGAATATTAATGTTACATTACCAAAAACTTCAGCAGAGTTAGCTTACAATTTCTGTACAGTGTAGGAATCATAGGTATGGGAAGGAATTCATCAGAATCTCTAAACCATAACCGGTTTAAATCTGAGAATACATATTTCCCAAAAGAATTTAATGATTTAACTTTAATCTGCTTCTGGTTTAGTAAATAAATTTTAACCTTTATACTTAGTGAAAATTAGCATGATATGCATGTAACAATGGTACACAGTAAAATCTATTGAATTGGAAATTGAAATGGAACAAAAGTAGACATAAGGGTTAGTATATTAGTTATGTCAGCCCGGTGCCATTAAAGTAGAACATAAATACATTCATGATGCAATTCTCCAACGTTATCAGTCAAAAGTCATGATAAATAATTGTGGAAGTATTAAAATTTACTATAAGATAGTTCTCAGATTTTACTCATAGTTATCATGACCAAAATTGGTGAATTCTATCATTACATCTATTTCGGTAGCATAGTAGAGATAAATTTCAGACCATTACATTTCTGTACATATATATATATACCCTGCCAGAACATAAAATACCTTTAAAAAAAAAAAAGAGAAAAAAGAGGTACATAAATTAATGTTAATTAAGTTATTATGGGAAGAATAAGTTACATTTTATGTATATATATATATAACACGATAGTGCTCAGTTCCCTTCATAAAGTTACGATGCAAAAGCATATACTTACAAATTATATTACTTGGATTAGTTGGAATATCATTAACAAAATTCGGTGACTGAAGTGTCTATCCAACATACTGACAAAAAACAATAGGGTATATGCAGATGTATTAAATTTATAACCACAGAAGTTATGTTAACTCTGAGTAGAAATCTCTAGACCTCAATAGCAATGTGGTAGGACATACCATACAATAAAAATACGAATCAACAAATATTCTACGAAAAACAAACTTGAAGACGAGCCCTATAGAGGTAACAAACGAGGAAAAACCACTACTATGCATAAGGCCTTCGTCGAAATTCACATCTATAAACAGATAAGAACTGAACCGCATATATATATATATGTGTACCCATATAAAAATACATAACTATGAGTTCGGTTCCAAACTATGAAATAATTAAATTCTCTTCCCTTGTAGTAGAAGTCAGTCAAAGACTATTGAAGAAATTATTACAAACTTATAACCCTGAGAATCGAATTTCTCCAGTAGGATATAAGAAATTCAAAGAGGGTAAAATAAATTATCATCTCCTCGGAGGAAATTGTACGAGGCACCAACCTATGATGACGAGGGAAGCAAAGTAATTAGTCGAATTTTACGCACAGAAGCCAGTGGATAGCAAAGGCTATGATAGGCGTTGCATACCTGCAAAGAATGAGAAGATAGAGGGTGTGAAGTGAAATCAATCAAGAATACTAATTTCATCATGGACTGAAGGTGAAATTACCAAAAATGAAAAAAATCATTTACATTTACCTTGCAGAATAGGCTGGGAACTAGAAGCAACGTAGACACTGCAAGAAATAAATTCGCCAAGCTATTAACCCTTGAGAAAAGTCGATATGTCGAATAACAGAAGAAGTAAAAATGAGAGTTAGGTTACCGAAGGACAATGAGATAGAAATACCTTTGCGGAAGAGTCTGGCAGTTTCCCCAAACTCAGTGAGAGAATTAAACACGAGGATATGCCCATATCATTAACGCGTAGGGTAAATTGTTGAAGCAAGAGTAAACGCGGCCCTACGGCAACCTCACCATGCATATACACCATCCTATAAGCATTGTAAGTGAAGCAAGAACAAGAGCGAACAATATTAAAATAAATGACTCACAAATAGCAATCGAACCAAATTGTAAACTCCAGGTCTGAACCTATATAAATACGGTTGCAATCAAAATGCAGAGACAGGAGAAATTGATCGTCGGATTGATGAACAATATCCAAACACATTGTTACCTGAGCTGGATGGTGCGACTGCATAGCTCTTCCAGAGTTCCAGAAGGTGTGAAAGGCAGCACATAATAATAATTCGTCCGGCATAATAGTAAACCCAAATAACAGAAAGAACACTGGAGCAGCTCGGCGAAGAAAACCGTCAACACGATAGGCAAAAATGAAGTCATAAGTTGAACGTGAAAGTTTTATACGGCCTGGAAACCCTAACCTCAAACAATCACCACCATACATGTGGCTGGAGATGCCCAATTCGGAGCGCTGGAAGGCAGTAAGTCGCATAACTCCACAAGAACTCCAAGAACGATTCAGTTTTAATGTTCAGCATCAATGCGGCGTACAATCAAACTCGAATTGATACAAGCATTTAACAGGTTGATGTACGCAAGATCACGCTGACAGATTTGGTCAAACGCATAGAACCAAAGTAATGAAAACTGGAATTAATACAAAACCCCAGCGTGCTACGAGGCATGACTTGTAAATTTGAGCCACGATTTCGAGGTACGAAACACTCAAATCGAATTAAAGAGCATCAAAAATAAAAACGAGGTGGTCACCAACCAGGTTGGTTAAATGAATGATGCATTATATCATAAGGTTAAGCGCCCCATATAACTCTGTTAGAACGATAGGGATAAGAGTATATATATATACGTAAAAAAAACCAAAACAAATTCAAGTCCGATATATATGTGAATACCTATATACATAGGAAATGGTCTAATAAGACAACCAACGCATATATATATATATATATAAAATCATACCTATCGTTATAAATTAGCATGAAATGGTGGGTGTGAGTGTAAGCCCAAGTGTATAATCACTTAGAGTATTATAAGCTCAAGATGAGTGTGAAGCTCTCAGAAAAATGCCACAAGACCCTTATGATTAGACATTAAGGGGTGGATTTAATGTATTAGGAATAATAAAATAGAGAGTGTGAATATTAGATAAAAATAATAGTACAGTGATGTAGCGAAACTGATGTAACGAAAAAAAGGGTTTCGTGAGACTGTGGATAATCCGGCAAACTCTCCAGTAAACAAAAACCACAGGAATTTGAAAACCAAGAAACTTACCATTGAGATTGAAACCAGAATTATGTGAAAAGGAACTGTGTATAAAAAAAAAAATTATGATGGGGAAAAGAGGATAGGGAGGTGTGACAAATGGTATCAGAGCTCACGTTACAAAACTGGGCTGGTGACATTATGCTCACTGTTGCTGTGTATTCATTGTATAAATTAAATTCTGTGAAAAAAAAAAAAAAAAAAAATTATTGTTATTCTCACTGATCTGTGTTGAGTGTGTATAGTGGTGACGAAATGGAAGAAGGTGGCGAAATTTATGTTGATCTGTGTGATGAGGATAACGCACTAGATCCAAATGCGCCCATGATGGCTATGTTGCGGGAATTGCAACAAGAGTTGGCTGAGATAAAAAGCCAGAATGACAGATTGTCATTAGCCAGTGAGGAGCAAGAAAAGCTCATCAGGGAATTAAGTTCGCGGAACAGCCAGGAAGGCGAAGGTTCTGGAAAGAGGAAAACTGATGAGTCCGAAGATGAGGATGCAGTAAGGCATCAATACAAACAGAAAAAGGAATTACAGGGGGAACTCCGAAAAATCAAGCCTCCCTCCTATGATGGGGAGAAGGAGGAAGATGCAGAAGCTTGGTTATTGAACATGATAAAGTATTTCTAGGTTTATGAATATGAAAGCAATCTGAAGGCCAGATTAGTTGTTTACCAGTTACAAGGTAAAGCTAACTTGTGGTGGGAGGAGACGAAAATGGTCCATGCCATTAATGAAAAGACAGTTACTTGGGAAGATTTCCAGGTTAAGTTCAAAAATTGCTACTTGAATGAGCGTTACTATGATGAGAAAGAAAAATAATTCCATGAACTTAGACTGGGACAGCTCACTATTGATGAATTTGTTACTAAGTTTACAAATCTGTTGAGATATGTACCCTACATAAGGGAGGAAAAGGAAAAAGTTCAAATATTTCTAAATTGCTTGCCTGCTGTATACAAAGAGAAAATCGAGTTTGAAAACCCAAAAATAATGGACGAAGCTATTAGAAAAGCCAGATTACATTACCAACAGTTCAAAGGAAAATCTGAACAAGGGAAAAGCTGGGCAAATAAAAATGAGTTCAAAGGGAGGAAACAGAAACCAGCTTATTTGAAAAATTTTGGCAGAGACCATCAGCGGAAAAAGTTTAATAAACCCAAAGAAAGTCAAAATGCTCAGTCCCAAGTAGCTTCCAAACAAATAGATGGAGACAGTAAAAAGGAAGGGACAGTCAAAATGAGAGAACCCCTGAAATGTTGGGGCTGTGGAGAATCCCATCTTTTGAGGGACTGTCCACATCGAAACATTCATATGCTCATGACAGATTGGGAAGCGACAATAGTAAATGATATAGCTAGAAACATACCAACTATCAGTGCAGCCCTAGAAAATCGGCAAGTAGAACATCAAGCGACCATGGTGGAAATGGAGGGTAAGATTTCCGACCTATCTGTTACTGTTCTGATTGATCCAGGTGCTTCTTTGAGTTACATTAGTCCCAAGATTGTAGAAAAATGTAACTTAAAACCTGAAAAATTTCAACAGTCATGGTTGGTACAGCTGGTCACTGGAACTAAGAGAAAAGTAACACATAAACTGCCCAGAACAGAAATCAAATTAAATGAGTTTCAAACAGAAGTGAATTTGAACATCCTGCCCTTAAGGTCATATGATATGCTGACAGGAATGGACTGGCTGGAAAAGAAGAAAGCCTTAATGAACTGCTGGGATAAGACTTTGCATTGTGTAGATGAGGAAGGGAAACCTTTTATTCTCAAAGGGAAACAAAAACCTATTTCTGTAAGACAGATTTCAGCATTGCAATTAAAAAGAACACCTAGAAAAGGATACCAAGTTTATGCAGTGCATGTGGAAGAAACAGAACAGAAAAATGAAGAGGAATTACTGGATGCGGTACTAGTAATAAGAGAATTCAAGGAAGTTTTCCCAAAAGAAATCCCTCATCTTTCCCCCAAAAGAGAGATTGATTTCTCAGTCGATCTGGTGCCGGGAGCAACCCCTGTCTCCCGAGCGCCTTATCGAATGAGTCCTCCTGAACTGATGGAATTGAAAATGAAATTGCAAGGACTGTTAGATAAAGGGTATATCAGACCGAGTGTATCTCCTTGGGGAGAACCGGTGCTATTCGTGAAAAAGAAAGATGGAACTTTTCGGATGTGCATTGATTACCATCAACTGAACAAGTTGACCATTAAAAACAGATACCCTTTGCCCAGAATTGATGATCTTTTTGATCAAGTGAGAGGGGCCTCATTATTTTCGAAAATCGACTTAAGAACTAGTTATCACCAGCTGAGAATTAAAGAAGAAGACATCAGCAAAACAGCCTTTCGAACCAGATATGGTCACTACGAATTTATAGTCTTACCTTTTGGTTTGACAAATGCCCCTACCACATTTATGTGCCTAATGAACAGTGTGTTAAACAAGTACTTGGATAAATTTGTCCTTGTGTTCATAGATGATATATTAGTTTATTCAAAAAGTGAGGAGAAACATAAAGAACACTTGAGGATAGTACTGCAAACTCTAAAGGAAAATCAGCTATATGCCAAGTTCAGCAAATGTGAGTTTTATAAAGATAAGATCCAATATTTGGGTCATATTATTTCTGAACAAGGCCTTGCTATTGACCCTGAAAAGATAAAGGCTATAAAAGAATGGTCGGTACCAGCTGATGTTTCAACAGTGAGATCATTCATGGGGATTGCAGGCTATTATCGCAGATTTGTAGAGAGGTTTTCAGCTATAGCACATCCCATCACGTCATTACAAAGAAAAGGTGTCAAGTTTGAATGGACTGAAAAATGCCAAAACAGTTTTAACCAGTTAAAACTAAAACTTACTACAGCCCCTATACTGAAGATTGTAGATCCTGACAAAGAATTTGTGGTATGTACGGATGCCTGTAGAGAAGGATTGGGAGGAGTTATTTTGTAGGAAAATTCAGTTATTGCCTATGAATCTAGTTAACTGAAGATACATGAACAGAATTATAGTGCCTATGCTTTAGAATTAGCAGCTGTTATCCATGCTTTGAAAATGTGGCGGCACTATCTTCTTGGGAAAAAGTTTACATTGATGACTGATCATATTAGTCTCAAATATTTATTTTCCCAAACTGATTTGAATGCCATACAAGCCAGATGGCTGTCTTTTTTAAGTGAATTTGATATGGATATAAAACATATTAGAGGGAAAGAAAATAAAGTTGCTGATGCATTGAGCAGAAATGCTTGTCAGAATATCCATAGCATTGGAAGTAGTGCTCAGATTGATGTAGAAGATTTGGTGAATAAGGTAGCAAACCAAGACCCAAATTATGAAACACTTCTGGTGAAATTACAGAAAAAGGAGAAAATTGATTTCACTCAAAACCAAAAAGGGTTGATCTGCTATAAAAACAGATTGTATATTCCCAATGTAGAGTCCTTAAAAAGGGAAATTTTGGATGAGTACCACAAACAACCATATGCAGGACATCCAGGATATCAGAAAATGTTAATAGCCCTGAAAAAGAAGTTGTTCTGGCCAGGAATGAAGAGAGATGTAGCAGAATATTTAAGTAGATGCATGGAATGTCAACTAGTCAAAGTTGAACATCATCATCCTGCTGGACTTTTAAACCCTTTACCGATTGCAGAATGGAAATGGGACACAGTTTCCATGGATTTCATAACAGGGTTACCCAAAACCAAATACTAGCATGATTTTGTAATGGTAGTAGTAGATACTCTAACAAAAGCTGCTCACTTTATACCAGTGAAATCTACCTTTGGGACAGCTCAAGTAGTGAATGTGTTCCTAAAGGAGGTAGTAAGGCTCCACGGGGTTTCGAAGGTGATTGTTTCTGATAGAGATGCTAAGTTTACAGTAGCCTTTTGGAAAGGGCTATTTGGAGGCATGGGCACTAAATTGAATTTTAGTACTGCTTACCAAACTTAGACTGATGGCCAAACGGAAAGAACTAATCAAATTTTGGAGGACAAGCTGAGAATGTATGTGATGGATAGACCTTAAAAGTGGGAAGATTACTTGCATTTAGCTGAATTTTCCTATAATAACAGCTACCAATCCTCCATCAAAATGAGTCCATTTGACGCACTGTATGAATGGAAGTGTCGTACTCCTTTGAGCTGGAGTCAGCCAAAAGATAAACTAATGTTGGGACCCGATGCTTTACAAGAGATGGAAATAATTGTCAAACAGATACAAAGAAACATCAAGACAGCACAAGATCGTCAGAAGAATTACGCTGATAAGAAAAGAGTGCACCGAGAATTTAAAGTGGGGGAGCATGTGTATTTGCGTATTAAACCCAAAAAGAGCACCCTTTATGCAGGAAGTTGTGCAAAACTGGCCCCTAGATACTGTGGTCCTTTTGAAGTATTAGAAAGGGTGGGACCAGTGGCTTACAAGCTGGCCTTACCACCCCATGTTAGAGTTCATGATGTATTTCATGTTTCATTATTAAAAATATATGTGCATGATGCTTCTCACATAGTTGATTGGAATGTTGTATAGGTGGAACCAGAAGGGGAGTTTCTGCCAGAACCGCTTCAAATATTGGAGCGGGAAGAAATTGAATTGAGAAGCAGAACGGTGGCAAGAGTAAAGGTGCAGTGGAAGCACTTTACTGCTGAAGAAGCTACCTGGGAAAGAGAAGCTGAAATGATGGAAAGATATCCATTTTTGTTTGAAAAATGAACTCTAGTAGTTGAATAACAACACCAAGGACGGTGTTTATTTTCAGAAGGGGAATATGTAACAACCCCAATTTATGTGTTTGAATTTCAAAGCTAGACAATTTAACTTTAAATCCTAAGGGGAGTGGACCCCAAAGGATAAGAAATTTGTGAATGTAATTAAATATTTGATTTGAGGAAATGAATAAAATGATTGTGCGCAGATTGACCAAAATGAGATTTATGAGATCACTTGCTAAATCCATGAGGATGGATAAGGAAACTAATCCCCAGAATCTTTCAAAAATCCTTGAAAGAAATTATTCTAATTTAGATTTTTGAGGAAGAATATTTGATTTTCCAAATACTAACTCATATGGTGAATACCTGGTGGTATTTCTCCACATTTTTCGATAGGCCCACAATGCTTCTAGCAATATTGAAGCCCAGTCACGTCTAAGTGATAAAACTGTCTTTGTAAGTATTGCCTGTATCACCTTATTTGTGCTTTCTACTTGGCCATTTTCCTGTGGGTGGTACGGGGTTGTAATTTTGTGCTGAATGTGGTATTTTTTTAATGTTGCAGCGATTTTATTACGTACAAATTTTGGTCCTCCATCTGTAATTATGTCCGTCGGGATGCCATATAGCACAAATACTTAGAAAAGTAAATGTATTACATAGTCCTCTGTAGCTCTTGGAAGTGCCTCTGCTTCAACCCATTTAGTAACATACTCTGTTGCAACTAGTATGTATGTTTTCTGATTTGATGGTGGGTTAATAGGACCAATAAATTTAGCGCCCAACGCTCAAATGGATCGATTACTAATTGTGGATTCAAGGGCATTTCATCGGACTGTCCAGGGCGTTGCACCCTTTGGCAACTATCATAGGCTTTTACAAACATTTTAGCATCTTTAAAAATTGTAGGCCAGTAATAGCCTGTTTGTAAAACCTTGTGACCAGTCCTGCGATCTGAAAAATTTCCACCACACGGACCATCGTGGCATGATTTCAAAATATCAAATATTTCCTCTTCTCGGAGGCATCTTCTGATGTGCATATATGCTCTTGTATGAAATAGGTAGCCCTCAATCGAAGAGAATCGGGTACTGCGCTGCACTATCTGTTTTCATTCATTGGGCGTTAGATGCTTGGGTAATTTACCTATCGCAAAATAATTTCAAACATCAGAAAACCATGGGGTTCTGGCAGTACCAACAAGCAAATTTTCATCTTGAAACTGATCTTTGACTGCTGCTGCGTCTGTTGGTTTTGCCATTCATGAGAGAAAATCAGCCACAGGATTCTCTTTTCCAGGTCAATCCTTTATTGTGATTTCAAATTCCTGTAATAGAATCAACCATCTTGTTATTCTACCATTTGTAACGGGTTTATTTGCTAATTTTTTTATGGCAGAGTGATCTATATATAAAACTACAGGATACCTAGTTATATAATTTCTAAATTTATTTATAGAATTTATTACAACTAAAAATTATTTTTCAGTCACAGTATAGTTTAATTCAGCAGGATATAGATTCTTGCTAATATAATAAATTTCATATGGTTTTTTATCTTCTTCCTGCCCAAGGACTGCTCCAATAGCTATGTTTGAGGCATCAGATGAAATTTGGAATGGCAAATCCCAATTTGGGCCCCTTAGCACTAGGGCTATTGATACAAGATTTTTCAGATCCTCAAAAGCATGGTCACATTTATCTATCCAAATAAAATCGACATTCATTGTTAGTGCATATAGAGATGCAGCTATTTGAGAAAAATTGTCTATGAATCTTCTATAATAACCAAAAAATCCCAAAAAATTACGTACCTCTATTTGTGTAGTGGGAGTAGGTATTAACAAAACTATCTGAATTTTAGCTGGATCTACCTATATTCCAGCTGTTGAGATATAATGACCTAAGATGAGTCCCTCGGTCATCATCATGTGACACTTCTCATGGCTTAAGCAAAGCCTGGTGGCAATACACCTTTGCAACACCTTTTCCAATGTTTCTAATGCTGGCTCAAAATCATCTCCATAATGTGTGAAATCATCCATATATATTGGAAGCCCATCATTTCTTAAATCTAAAAATATCCTAAGAATGGCCCTCTAAAATGTGGCAGGGGCATTTCATAGACCAAAGGGTAAAACTCTCTAAGAAAATGTTCCCCAAGGATAGGTAAAAGTAGTCTTATCTTGGTTTTCCGGGGTGATCTGAATCTGATTGTATCCACTGAAGCCATCTAGGAAAGAAAAGAATTTCTTTCTTGCTAATGTATCTAATACCTAATCAATGAAAGGAAGGGGAAAGTTGTCTTTCTGGGTTGCTTTGTTTAATTCTCTGTAGTCTACACATATTCTCCACTTTCCATTCTTCTTTGGCACCAATACTAGTGGAGAGACCCACTTGCTATCAGATATTGGATAAATAAAATTTACATTCAGAAGTTTTTGTAATTCAGATTTCACAATATCCTTAAGATGAGGGTTTAATCTCCATTGGGGTTGGTGAATGGGTCTAACATATTTTTCTGTAAAAATGTGGTGCGTACATAACTGGGGATCAATTCCTTTCATGTCTGGGTAATCCCATGCAAAGTCTCTCTTATATTTTCTCAGTAGTTGGACTATCTTCTCCTCTTCTTCAGCAGAGAGGTTTTTGTTAATGTTCAGAGTTTTTCCTGGCTCAATTTCTATAGTTTTTATATTGTAAACAGAGGTGGTAGGTATTGATTGATCATGAATGTCTTTCAGGTCATCTTCTTCTTCTCCATTATCAAATGCTACCTCGATCATGTTACATTGCAAATGGGATCTAGTTTTTGGTTGGTTAATGAAACTGTTAATGATGTCATCCTCTATTTGGTCTTTAAATTTGAGGGCATCTTCTATGGTTAATGGTGATCTAATGTCACACCTCCCATTTTACTTCCCAAATCTTTTTTTTTTTCTATTCTAGCTAGTTCTAGCAGGGGATTATGCTATTCTTTTGTCAATTTGATTTCATCAGAATGATTTCCCAAATTTCTAATTGTTTCCATGTATTGATTATATTCCACTACTCATGAATAAATTTCATTTGTAACCCATATGGAATTTAATTAACTTTGTAACACTCTTAAATCTAATTGTTTTAACCATGAATGGGCTTATATATATATATATATATATATATATATATATATATATATATATATATATATATATATATATATATATATATATATATATATATATATATATATTCCACCACTTTATATGTCCCACCTTGGATTGAAATGGTTTGACATAGTCGTATGCTTAAGGGATATAGACGGAAATCATTTTGTCCCACATGTTAACTATGTTTGTGGTTGTTCATGGAGCTTATATACAATCACTTTGATTTATGAATCCACGTTTTCACTTGTGGATGGAGTATGTCTCATGGGGGAATTGACTTGACCTATTTTATTATTCCTGCGTACATAGTACCCCGTCGACTTAATTTCCCTCTCGTCCTCGTTCCTATTTCAAATTGGTTCATTCATGGTGTTGGCCTCCACGTAATACAAGTTTTATAAATGGATTCATCGTGTATGTTAAGGGAGACGGAACGTCAGGGTCCACGCAAGCTCACACAAAATGTTGAGTCTCCGTCGCATAGATTGTAACAGTTCTCTGTCCATTGGTGGTCACATGGATTCGGTCCACGTCGTTCTGGGTTTTTCTCGTCACCCTACCTTATTACTCAAGCGAAATCTATGACACAGTCAGCCCGATTCGACATTAAATTGCATTACTGGTTACGTTATACCTGGAACGAAGGATGTACCTTGCGCATTAATACTTCGATCCGTGGCTTCTTCCATCAGATATTTCCAGTTGGACGACGCAGATTCATTCTAGGCTTTAGGGTTATATTGATTCAATCCGGATATAAATTTTCCAGGTTACTTCGTTCAGGAGTTTTTTTTTCCTTTCGGCGTGTCTGGGGTGTTGCTTGACAGAGAATTTTTTTTTTTTGACACCATAGCCACCGCACAGAACTCGGCTCTGCCCTTGGTGTGTCTCCAGACTAGCATGGACAAATTAGGTATGAAATTGTCGTAGATTGGGAATTTTCTAGTTCGGCTCTTAATATTTAACATGGCTTCACTCTTTTGATTTAAATTTACGCTCCTTTCTCTTTGAGCCATTGCTATGAGTATTGGCCTTAGATGAACCATATGCCATTGTATTATTCCAGGTTTATTTGCATCCCCCACTTGTTAAGACTTCGCCGCCTCTCTCATTTTACTATGTTGTTTTGCAGAGAATTGGGTTATTTAGCTTTCCAAGTTTTCGATGGTGCGAGGGTTGAGTTTATGCGATTGGTATTGTCTTCTGGTATTCAGAAGTTCTGACTGACTGCTCTGGTATTCAAAAGTTATTCTCTACCTTACACTCGTCGATGGTTCCTTGGTGTTATTTCTTTGGCGCTAGAGCGACGCTATGGTTCGTTTTTCTTCTTGACCTGTGTAGGGCGCAACTCCTACTAATTGGGGAAGGCTAACTTCGTTATTTGATTTTGAACATCAACCTTCATTATTTATTTACTGATGACAATTTTCTTTCTCCTACTTATGCGTAACAAGCTATGGATGGATTTCAATTTCTACCTCACCAGGTACTATCATTTTTCTCAGTCCTCTTTTTGTCCTAGCGCACATTCATCCTACTTATCACGTTTAGCATTGAAATTAACTTGGGTCATTGACTTGTGCAGGTAATATAAGACTTGTGTCTTGCTTTCTTATATTGACACAAAGAGTAATAGTGGCCTTTGACATTGACGTTGGCTTCGTTTGCCCCTTGCAGGTCGGTATTCACCGAACACTGGTTAAAGGGCATCCGCATAGCTCTGTAGTGCTTGTTAGACAGCTTAAAATTTTTATTAATGAAGTTGGATAAGTTTGGACAATTCAAATTGTTAAGTCTCGACTTGAATATTTATTTATGTCTGCTTCAGTGGCCTTTTGAGACAGTCCTCAAGCCATAGGGATTTATACTCGTTTAGATTTTGGTATATATGTATCTCGGCAATGATACCCACATGCTAATCTCATAGATTTATATCACTTTGCAACTTTCAGATCATGTCTTCGTTTACGAACCTCGGGAAATGTATTGTTTTCTTTTCATATTGGAATTCAGTTGTATGTATTCTTATTCCTAAATTTTATTATAGTGTTCAATAATGGTTTGGTCTATATCCTTATTTTAATTTAGGAAGGCTTTCTTGTACCATGCCTTATGTATGAAATTCTCATACCACACTAGTGTATAGTTTTAATAGTAGCAGTAGCTAGGTATCGTCAATACTTCTTGAAAATGGTACAACATATCACCATTTCTATTTTATACCCTTGATATTAATTTGCATAGGATATTTTTCTAAATTACCTACAGGTGGTGTATGAATATGTATCTCTATTTTTATGTTTAGAAGACATTTGTATTTATAATCGACTATTTTACCCCCTTGACTTGAGTGCATATCATAGACTAGGCTACATATACTTCAATATGCCATGCTGTCGTGCATATGCATGTTGGTTATTTACGTAACTATCTTTTGTCTTTTAATTCTGTTCTCTAATATTAGAATGGTTCCATAAGATAACTATCAATGAGAAGTCTCTTGCAATTCCATAGTTATTTTCCTTTGCTATAGTATTGGCTTCTTACATGCAAAATAAATTGACCATTGAGTTTTGGTTACGTATGAATGATGTGCTGACCCTAAAATCAGTCTATACCATCTCTACTTTCATTCTTTAATACATAGTGAAATTTACAATTCATCTCCTGCTATTTCTCAATATAGTACAAGCAACTCTGATTTATCTCTCCTATGTTTATATATATTAGAATCATTCTACGAAACAAAAGCAGATTAAAGCTAATTTACAAATTTTTCCTGTGGAGAAATAAGTATGCTCAAATTTAAACCAACACTGGTTTAGAGATTCTGTTGGATTCTACTCCAAAAATTTAGTTCTACAACTATGCAGAATTTCAAGGGTGCATTCCTTATGATTGATTCTGTTAAATGTAGAATTTATATTCTAATATACAGTTAACTTTTATATGTAACCAATTCATACTATATGAAGTAAACACACCAATAAATTTAGAGACATACCACTCATGCAATTGACCAACCTCCCAACCTTAGAGTCCTTCTGTCTCCTAGAACTCACCCCCGAGCTGAGATCCTCTCCTATATCAGATCAACCTCTAATCTGTACAAGAGCAGCTTATTTAAGCTATTGTTCCCCAAAGCATGTTTCTAATTCTGCGTCCAGAATCTCAGGATGCTTTTCTTCCTGTTTGCCTAGGCTTCCCATTTTAGGGATTCTTTAAAGTCTTTTATGCTTTTCCTCAGTTTTTCCAGCTTTTTACCTCTTCCCAACTACTTTCCTCATCATTGGGGAAATTCAGATTTTTCCTCAAAAATCTAAATTTAAAATAATTTCTTTCAAGGATTTTTGAAAGATTGTGGGGAAATATTTGCCTCATCCATCCTCATGGATTTAGCAAGTGATCTCATAAATCTCATCTCGGCCAATCTGCACAACATCATTTTTATTTATTTCCTCAATTACATATTTAACTACATTCACAATTTATTTATCCTTTGGGGTCCACTCCCCTTAGGATTAAAGTTCAAATGTCTAGCTTTGAAATTCAAACACATGAATTGGGGGTGTTACATCTAATGTTTTCTATGAGGTATGATACAGCTTGTTTCTTTTTTATTATTATTGTTAAACTTGGCTGGGCTGGAGGGTATAAGGCCAAATTCTTGACATCACTCCCTCTAGTTATAGACATGCTGCCTTGTTCGCAGCCAATGTAAGCATCAACAGTTGCCAGTCAAGGTCTACCTAAGATTAAAGGGTGTCCATATAAATGGTTTTCGGGGTTAATAATCAGAAATTCGACAGGTTATTCCCAGGAGTCTACAGATACCATTACATCATGTAGTGTGCCTTCTGGCTTGACTACCGATCGGTCAGCCAATTCCAATAAGGTTGTCATTGGATCTAATGATGTAATGCAAAGGTTTTGACAAGTAGTGGTTGTTAGGATATTAATTACAGCTCCTAAATCAACTAAGGCATTTGGAAAGGACTTTCCATTGATTTTCACTGTAACTATAGGATTTCCTGGGTCCTCATACTTTACAGGTGCTTCTCTTCCTAATAGTAAGTCAGACAGAGTGCCGACTACTTGGAAAATTGGATTAGTTTTATTCTCCTCTTTGGCTTTCTTATACATAATTCTTTGATGGTATTTGCATAAATTGGAATATCTTGGATATCTTGGAGGAGTGGTATTTTTATACACAAATTTTTCAGTTCCCCCAGAAGATCAAAATCAGGATGTTCTATTGGGTGAGGTATGATTAGTCATTCTGGGAATAGTGGAGAAGAGGTGGTTTCTTGTTCATGAGTTTTTTATCTAACCACATTCTCTTTTTTTAATGTTTTTTCTAAAGGTAATGAATTTTCAACTTGAAATTTTTTGTCTCCCTCTGATTCTAGTATCCGCCCAGACCTTAGTTGAAGGTCGTTGCACTCCCTTAACTTGGTTTCTAGTTCTGGTGCTTCGATTATTTTGCCAGATTGAACAGGTCTATTCTTAGGGTTCGGGTTGGGTTGGGTTGGGATTTACTGTCTTAAGTTGGTCTAGAGATTTTTTTGCAATGTATATGGCACTGGTAGTGTAGGTGGAGGGAGAGGAATCATTCCAGCTAGTTGATTCATAGATCTTTGCCAATTCGACTACCAATTTTGACTCTATGAGGTGGAGGGGGACCATTGTGTTGGATATGTATTATTTTTCCAAAATGGTGGATAGTAAGGAAGGTTCGGCCAATTGGTTTGATTTGTTTGATTTGGCCATGGTGATGTAGGAAACGGCTTCTGTCACCAACACGGGAAAGGTGGCTGATTTTGCCACGTTCCATTATATTGCTGAGCATTATACTAAGGAGACTGAAAAGAAGAGGATAGATCGATGGGCATACCTGTTTGTCGTGGCTGCCATTGACGGCGCTGATTGAGTTAGCACATCGGTTCTGTGTCTTATTCTACTTCTTTCTAGACTGCTTTCAATCCTGGGAGTGAGGGGAAACCTTCTATGGAGTGATATTCCATGCAGATGGCACAGACTTGGACTGTATCCAGCAGGCACTCTTTATGATTGTGCTTCTTTTTGCATCTAGGGTAGAATATTGCCAAATTTTGTTCTACCACTTCCTTTTGTTTAGCTTTCATGATGTCGAGATGTGTCGTCAGAGTCCCTAAAATATCAGTTTTCAAATCTTCTATTAGATTGCCCATTTCTGTGCAGGTTATACCTCCACCGGAGGTATTTCTATCCCTTGTGATCATGTCACGTTCTGCTGGTTTTATTCTTGTGCTGCCTCTTGAACTCCTCATACATAAATCAATAATGTCAGCAAAATTTTCCTGATATATGTCACTTTTGCCCATGATGTTTAATGTTTCAACCCATTGTTCCTTCATCCCTTTAATTAATGTAGTTGTTAACACATTATCAGGTAAGGGTAAAGACGTGTAAGGTGATGTCTAGAGGTTGTATTGAAAGCGTTCTACATATTCCTCCAATTTTTCATTAGGTTTTTCTATCATCTGAAATATTTCATCCTTTAATTCCCTAGACCTACAATAATGCTGATATTTCTTTAGAAAAGTAGCTTTCATCTGATGCCAGTCATTTATAACACCTCAACCTAACCCTATAAACCATCGTAGAGCTACTCCTTTTAATGTGGAGGGGAATAATTTTAGCTTTTGGGGGTCAATGGTATAGTCATACCCCATGCATAATACATAGAATTCAAACAGAAATGCATCTAGATCTTCTGATGTTAAGCCATGGAATGTAGGAATATGCTGGAGAGGAATGGCCTTCATAGGTGCATTAACTACAATGTCCACAATGGGATATCACAGTGTGGAAGTTTGGGGTGGTTGTTGGTTCTGGGCCATTTGATCAGATATGTGCCAATATCCTTTTGGGATTTCTTGGGAATTATTCCTAGTCTGACTAGAAGGAGTAGGGATGACCTTAACATCATTTCCTTGGTCTAGGATAATGAGTGTCCCTTGTTGAACTATTATCTGAGGGGATTTTGGTTCTTCAGGTTCTTCAGTTTTGTTTTGGATGATTTTGACAGCAATTCACTTATTTGGGTTGCTTATTGTTTGGATTAATTGAAGAGGGGATCTTGGTTCTTCTATTTCCCTTGTTTCTCCTCCTCCTTCGTGGAGATTACTAGAGTTCCCTTCTTGTAAATAAATTGGGTGAGAATTCTCAATTTCTTGAGAATCTTGCTCGATCTCTTATGTTTGGCTATGCACCTCAGCAAAAGCTACAGATGGTGATTCTGTGGCCCGAAGGGAACTAGTAGGTTTTATAGAAGTAATTTTTCTAGGGCCTACTGATGGATGAGATTCAGGTTTCTTAATGATATTGTCAATGAAGGTTGTTCACCCAAGGGTCACTGGTCCCTTAGGTTTTTCAGGTCTGGGAGGAATTTTGTTTTGTTTAGATTTTCTAGTCATTCAAAAAACACAAGCATTCATTCCTACCTTAAACTTCTACTTAGTTCTGCTATGAAGCAGGCAAGTAAATGAGCATGTTCTTCATTCGTTACGCAGGTTCTTACCTTCTGTTTTTAATACCCAGTTATTTTTTAGTAGATAAAATAAAATATACATCACTCTTTCTAAATAGCTACATTCTCCCCAGCAACGGCGCCAAAATTTTGAGGTATAAAAGGTGTCTTTTTAACTCGTACTTATCCTACATTAATTATCAATCCAGGTACAATTTTTTATCTCAGGAGTGTACTCAGTCTGAGGCAGCAATTCAATCTAAGGGTAATGCTTTCCAATTTGCAGTACAGTGTTTCAAATACAAGAGTAAACGGATGTTTGAAGATGGAATCTAATTGCAATTACATGAAACTTAATGCTCTAAAACTCAATTATTCACTGAACAATCATCAATTAAGGATGCAATAGTAATAACTCTTTCCTCTGTCAACTAATGTAAATGAAATCAAACATAAACAATATCCTCATTCTGAGAACTTAGACAGTGATAGCCAATTTCCTTTACAGTTGTTCATCTTACGCTCGACACTAAAGCAACTAATTGGAAATGATAACTCAGTTAAATAATGCTGCTAATGGAAATGGAAGAAATATGCTCTCTGCAATAAAATTCCAAAGAAAAATCAAATTCTTGTAGGAAAGAAATGACCAGCAAAGATCTTTAACGGAAATGAACAACAAATTCTAGAATGAATAGTGAAGCTTTATATTGGAAAAGCATATCAATAAAAGTTACAAAGAATAATAATCTTGTTATGGTGGAGAGGACAACAACGCGATTCAATCACAACTTATGAAATAAACCAATTCCATAAAATATTGAAACAGTAAGCTATCAAACATGGAATCTGTAAAGCAATGCGACTAGAGAAAATGAACATTAAAGAAAACCATCACACAACTGGAATTGTAAAGTAATGGTACAGATAGCAAGTGGATCCACCAAGGCTGGGCCCCTAGCCGCTAGTGAAGCACCGCCAAACTACTCCAGTATCAAATAATGGAAGGACAACCGAATTATATATTAATCATATGAAATAAAGTTCACAGGCAATCACAGTCTTTTTTAACCAACGAGAGTCGGTGATCACAGTGAAAATACAAAAGGAAATATGAATAATGATAATACATGCTTCGTGATTTCTACAAGAGTTGTCCTTTTCTAACAGCCAGTAGGACAAAACAAGAAATACAGATAAGATTTGAAGCATCGATCCCTCAGGATAGAAAGACATGAGGGATTCGCTCTATCTTCTATCTACAGTTATCGTTTTGTCCTCTTGTGCTGAAGCAATGTTGTTCCTTTATTTTCTTTGACTGTGAGCTTCGATTTTGATCTTCCTGTCTGGATATGGCTTCCTGTTGAAGGGACAATAGTTACTTCTTCTTTGTCTTTTCCTCCTGAATGGTGGCTTCCCATTTATTCTATTTTCTGTATAGAAGAAAAGAAAAATATTTATTTAATTTTAAATAATCACTAATCTCCTTAATTCAAATATAATTCTTCGATATATTACCATTTTATAATACAAAGGAGTTATGATTAAAGGAAAAAGATAAAGAAATGAATGGAAAATTCATAATTTCTCCATCGCTCAACAACATTCCATTGGAATTTTTTTTATTGAATTGCCCAACAACTTATTCTCTTTGTATTAAATATGTTTTAGAACTTCCAGTACTCAACTAAAAATTGAGCTTCTTATGTTATGTGTGCAAGTGTTTGCACATGTACAAATTGTTTTGGTACATGCACGTGCTCTAGTATCAACTGAAAGTAGCTTTTCCATACATGTGCATTGATGAAAAATGTTACATGTATTGGATATATATATATGTGTGTGTGTGTGTGTGTGTTCTAGAATTCAATTAATTGTTCACGTAGTTTTACTATGTGCATTGATTAAAAATGATTCATGTACTCAATATATATGTTCTAGAATGCAATTAACTGAAAGTAGTTTTTCTCTGTGCATTGATGAAAAATGTTGCACATACTGGATATATACAGGAACTGAATGTGGAAAATTTTTCGTGTGGGACTTTGTGATAAAAAGTATCCACAATGTAAATAAATCATCCACAGTATAGTTTTGTATGAATATTCTTTTCAGACAAGAGACTCGGAGCACTTCTCCTACTTTTGGTGTGATTTGACCCACATATCTATTCCTAATTGAAAATCTAGTACAAAATTTGTTTGTCCAATGGTCGGATATGTTCTATGTTCCAGAATGCAATTAACTGAATTGCATCAATTTACAAATTTATAAATCAACAAGGCTACCTTTTTTAGTGCATTAATGACATTGACCCAAATTTAGCAAACATATATGTACTTCTTATATTTCCAATCAAAATTAAAGGGATAAATACATATATCTACTTATTTAGTTTTTTTTTCAATTAGAGCTCAATTGATATGGTTAGTTGCATTGAAAAGGTATGCTCTTCCTATTGGAAATTTTTTCACTCAAACGGGAGTATGTAGAGATGAAAAGAAATTTTAAGATGCCAAATTTACTTCAACCATCCAAAACTTTAATTTTAAAAACTTTTTGATTAAATCAAAACAATAATTAACGTGAGAGTCTTCCATCTAGGCCAAATGTAGATTGAAACCATCCAAAACATAGATCAAAACATTTAACATTATAACAAAAAATTTAACATTTAACATTAAATCAAAATTAAAGGGATAATGTACAACTTCTTTACTCTTTTTGATTAAATCAAAACAATACTTCACATGGGAGTCTTCTATAGGACAAATGTAGATTGAAACCATCCAAAACTTAGATCAAAACATTTAACATTATATCAAAACATTTAACATTTAACATTAAATCAAAATTAAAGGGATAAATAAATATAACTACTTCTTTAATATTTTTGATTAAATCAAAAAAATCATAGGGGGTCTTAATGAAAAAATCAGAAAAGGGGCTGCCCATAACCGGGAAACCATCCCAAAAGATGCTACCCAATATTGGGAAACTAGCAGAAATAGAGTTTTCAAAAGCACAGTGATTGCAAAACATGACAAAATTTTAGAAAAGCTAAAGAGTACCTAACATCGGGCTAGATATCGATGTGTTTAGGAGGATTCTCCTCCACAATTGGAAAAATAAAGTCCTCCGGATCATTAGCTACTCACTTTGAGTTCTGGGAGGAGCTCTCCAAAGAAGAAGAGGAGCCAAAGTCATCTTTGTGCTTTTTCTCCACACAGGTCGACCTATCGCTGCTTGCGCCATCACTGCTAGAGCTCATCGAGCCAGATTTGACTGGAAGAGGTGCCAAATTCTTGGTGTCTTGGGGCTGATGGGTTGGGATGGTGGAATTTCTCCTCCACTTCCCAGAACCAGAGGCACCTTCATCTTGGGGCTCCTCCTAAAAAAGATAGAAATGGTTTCCGTAATTCAAGGTCTAACCATAGCGCCAGTGAAGTGAAATTGTGCTACAGTTCTTGTCGGAGGAGGGTGCCCGCCCGTGTCATGGATTGAATGAGGCGGGCGAGAGCCAGCACTCATACCCCCTCCACCCCTACCCCCACCTCCCCTTCTACAACACATTTGATGTCTATGCATGGGAGTCTTCCATAGGCCAAATGTAGATTGAAACCATCAAAAAATTAGATCAAAACATTTAAAAAAGTTAACATTAAATCAAAATTAAATGAATTTACATATAACTACTTCTTTACTCTTTTTGATTAAATCAAAACAATACTTCACATGGGAGTCTTCCATAGGCCAAATCTAGATTGAAACCATCCAAAAATTAGATCAAAACATTTAACATTATATCAAAACATTTAACATTTAACATTTAACATTAAATCAAAATTAAAGAGATTTACATATAACTACTTCTTTACTCTTTTTGATTAAATCAAAACAATACTTCACATGGGAGCCTTCCATAGGCCAAATGTAGATTGAAACTATCCAAAACTTAGATCAAAACATTTAACATTATATCAAAACATTTAACATTTAAAATTAAATCAAAATTAAAGGGATTTACATATAACTACTTCTTTACTCTTTTAGATTAAATTAAAACAATACTTCACATGGGAGTCTTCCATAGGCCAAATGTAGATTGAAACCATCCAAAACTTAGATCAAAACATTTAACATTATATCAAAACATTTGAAACATTTAGCATTAAATCAAAATTAAAGGGATTTACATTAAATGTAGATTAAAATGGTATCCAAAACTTAGTTTTAAAAACTTTTTGATTATATCACAACATTAATTCGCATGATTAATGTACTTCAACCATCAAAAACTTGGTTTTAAAAACTTTTTGATTATATCACAACATTACTTGACATGTCATCCAATTGTAGTTCAACTATACAATAAAAATATTTAATATTATAAAACATGTGCCAAATGTACATTGAAACCATCCAAAACTTAAGTTTTAGTATTTTTTTGATTATATATCATGCAACATTAAAACATTAAACATTTAACATTAAATATCACATGCCAAAAGTAGATTGAAACCATCCAAAACTTGAGCTTTAAAAACGTTTTGATTATATCATACATAACATTACTTCACATGCCATGCGAGTTATAGTTCAACTATCCAATAAAAACATTTCACATTATATCACATGCCAAATGTAGATTGAAACCATCCAAAACTTAAATTTTAATTTAACAACAAATTATAGATCACAACATTACTTCACATGTCAAATTTACTTCAAGATCCAAAACTTAAATTTTAAAAACAAAAAAAATTATAACAGATCATTACATAACATGCCAAATCTAGTTCAGAAGAAAAACATTAATTTATAGATGACAACATTACTAGTAGTTCAATTATCCAAAACTTAAAAGTTTTAAAAACCAAACAAATTATATAACAACATTACTTCACATTCACAGGCCAAAAGTACTAAAACCATCCAAAACTTAACTTTTTGGAAGAAAACAAATTATATTAACACTGTAATAAAATATGTCCAAAAATTGTAGATCTCACAAGTATCAAACTGTATCAAGTTATATATATATATATATATATATATATGATAGTGCATCTAGATAATATATAAAAAAATAAATTTAAGACTATCTAAATCTTGAAATCAAATCTACAAATCATGTCCATAAAATAAAGATGGATGTAGCGTCTTTCCTATCAGGGTCTCAATACGCGCACTATCATGCAAAGCGTGGGAAAATTGTACACAGTGCACATGTGCTTGAACATTAAAATTTTGTGTTTTAAAAATGAGTGAGAATATATATAGAACTTCATGTAAGAAAAAAAAAATAAAAAAAAATCATGCAATATCTCATGAGGTTCCCTCTCCATTTGTTCACCTACTACGGTAAACTATACAATATACATTTACAGTTAAATAAATAAATAAATAAATAAATATATATATATATATATATATATATATATATATATTAAAAAAATTCAAATGAAAATGCATGTGTACATATATAAACTTATTTTCAATAATATTAAAAAAAAAAATAGAGAACTTGTTCAAATGGTTGAAATGGTGTGGATGTTCCTATCTCCGTTGCTAGAGTCCATGGATTAAATAAATATTCGATAGGAACCTAAATTCAAAAAATTTAAAATAACTCAAGATATAGATATATATATATCTCTCTCAATTTTTAATGGAATAAATTTTAAAAGTGAAAAATTGTCCATACTTGTGGCTCATCTCCTAAGGAAGTAAAAGGTACATCTCCCAAGGAAGAAGAAGATACCACCATCCCAAAAACATCGGACAGAATCGAAATCAATTAAAACATTTTATCATTATATATACATACATGTACATGTGTGCACAATCATTTATTTTAAAAATATCACTTAAAAAACATTAAGATTTTCCAACATATATTGATGATGAGACCCATCTACATTGTTTGAACCAAAGGTCCCGAACGTGATATTAAATTTTTTGTCACTCATCATGCGTGACAACTGCAAATGGTGTTTTAACATATAACGATACATTTTTGTTAGATTAATGTACATACAAATAAATGTATACATGTACATACACATGTATTTATTACAAATTGTACACATGTATACATGTTAAAATAATTGAACCCTAAGGTCATTAACAAATACCATTCCCATGCCCTCTTCCTCATGAAGCATTAGGTCTTGAAAACCATTGCGACAATTTTTTGCATATATTCGTAGATATTCAACATTCATGTTATCAATCTCTTCATCTATACAATACACAAAATTGGCATGTGCATTTTCACGTGCTCTTTGTTGATTTAGACAAACATCGACTTCACCCAATCCGCTGTAAACATTGTCGATCATGACATCCCTTGATTCTCGACTTATTTGAGAAGTCGCATCCATCTCTGACCATAGAGTTTCGACCCGAAAAGCTTGACTCACCAATGGTGGCTCAGGGTGAGGCAACTCCACATCTCGCTTAGCACCCTTATGGTCATATAATTGAATTTTCCCCGGACTAAAAAATTCTAACTGAAGGTCATTGCATTTGGGTTTCATATCCAAAAAAAAATCTAGGTAAAACAATTGTGCGAAATAAACAGGAACCTCGTTGTTCCATGGGAGCCTTCCATAGGCTGCAAGGTGCCTATCATACAAATAGTGAGCTATATTTGGGTGATTGAAACATTGCACCTTCAGCACTTTTCTTTTTGGCCCGTCCTTGAAATTAAACATTGACTTCGCCATATCTTTTGTAACTCTTTGTTTTACATCCTCCCATTTATCGAGACCCATTACTGTTTCCTTTCTCTTTCTCATCACTTCTACAAATGTATCAGTCGTTTCCCAAAGATTTTTGTATTCATTTACAATTACACCCAATGATTGTGTAACTATTTTGAGGCTTTGTCGACTCTCAGTAGGTAGAGTCAAAGCCACGAGATCTTTCCCCAATTTTTCATGAAGTTTTTTAAAACTTTCTAAGGTGCATTTTACCATGTTTGTTTCCCATGGTATATCAGAAATGTCGGCCGGATAAGTTGTGGTGGGTAGAAAACCTTGTTCTTGAATGTAGCGTTCTTCCCTACGTCTATTTTGACCAATATTTGGAACATTTTCAGCCTCTGCATCAATATATATAAAATCTTATATATTAGAAAAAACACATGTAAATAAATTTGTACAAATTCAATGAAAAAATATTGAAATTGATTGCATCCTCGACGTGGTTGGTTAGCATATTCTCCACCCTGAAACTGTTGAGACCCAGAATGACCCTGTTGAGAACCAGCACCACCAATCATTGATTGGCTTTCGGGGGAGTAAATATCACCACCTTCACGCAACTTGCTACCACTCATTGACGACCGTCTAAGGGGATTTGAACAACCACCAACCTCTCGAGACGAGAGAGAAGATTCATAAACAAATATGAATTTATAATCAATTGAAAAATACATTCATGTGTACATATAAATACATGTACATATTCATTGATTAAATTGCGTGAACCATAACATGACTGGGTGAACCATGGGCATGCTCCATGGATGGAGTAGAGACCCTTCTCTTCTTAGCTCCTAAAAAATAAAAAATGAAACTTATTAACAACTAATTTAACTCACAAAATTAATAAAAAATCAATTCCATATGTACACACATGTATGGAGATTTAAGATTATATTTAAATACCATCAACATCCCCTGATCCTTGATCCCCCATATGGGATTCTATTGATCTTCATCGTTCACCCTCCATGATATATATATCTATTGGTGGACATTTACACAAAATAAATTTCAGAAAAATAATGTAATTTAGCGTACACAAATTATGTAGAACACAACTTTCGAAGCAATAATTGATGTGTGAAACTCAATTTAAGCAAAAAAGAAATTATAAAAATGATAAGCTCACCAAATTGTGCTTTACATGGTGGGAGCACACTTGGTATAAAATTGGAAAAAAACACATGGTCATTAAGAAAGAAGTGAAACTGCATTTAAACAAACTCCATTTAAACAAAAAATTGTTGAATTCCCCGCATTTTAATTTTATAAAAATGTGAAGTTCACCAAGTTGCGCTTTAGATGGTGTGGTGGGAGAAAACTTGGTATATAATTGAAAAAAACACATGGTAATTAAAAAATACACATTTATAAGTACACAACACACATTATCCAAGATATGTTACAATGTCCATCAATAAATTTTGAAGGAGAGCGTCTCAACACTAATTCATCTTTGAGAGATGAATCTTGATTTTTTGAAGAAAAGCATCTCAAAACCAATTCATCTTTGAGAGATGAATCTTGCATTGGAATTGTTCTATATAATTCTAATTCATCTTTGATATATGAATTATGAATTGGCATTTCCCCACATAATAGCTCAGCAGACATCTTATTCACATTTGTAAAATGCCATAGACTAAAAAATTGAAATTGGCTAACAATATTGTTTGCTAGTCCATGCAGTTATTTTAGCCTTTCCTTCTTAATTTGGCACACGCCACTCATCTGGTTGCAGAGAAGTTCAAAATTGGTGAAAACTACAATTCAATTTGATCCATACTCCATCGCTATTCCCAAGCCTTCTATCAAACCAATATAATATGCCTCGTTGTTTGTTGTTCTTCCCGGTATATTAATTTTCCTTTGGACGACTTTTCTAGTCACAATATTGGAAAGCACATATGTAATCACTTCTTTCCTTGGATTGGGATAGCAAGAAAATTCTATGCATAATTTCCATTTTTCAACCATATTTAATGGTTTTATTATCCCTGAAAAAAAATTCCACAAAAGATATATATATAACATGGGAGAAATGACACAAGATCATGAGGTAAATGACATTTGCATGGTTTATCTTAAATTTTGACTTAAAACATTTATGGTCTAGAATTCACATCTAAAACTAATGGGAGGAAGCCTTTAGTTTGTGGGAGAAATGACACATGTACACAGTTTACCTTAAAGTGGTTGTGTTTTATGGATATTAAAATGAAGAACTTCTATTTAGATCTATTCCAGAGATTGACTATAGGGGCATTTACTAGATATGTCACCTTTCATAAAAGATGAGATCCATAGGCTACCTGGCCCTTTAAAAACTGTGCCTATAGAACTTGTAGAAGTTAAGAAATTTACATTGACAAATTTACTTGATAGAAATTTGAAGTACACAATATCTAAGGGGGAGAATACGATATAAGGAAGGAATAGAAAGAGTAACAAGAAGCATATGATTGTGTCAATAATTTGAAGTAGTCAAGAAAGATAACAAAGGACCATCATCAAATTCAAATTGAAATATCAAGTAGCCTTCTTCATGAAGAAGAAGCATTAACTAGGTTCATCATTTAAAGGGTTCATTTTTTAATGAAAAATTTTATGAGTAATATGGAATGAATCATTGTAAATTATGATAAATATTGTATTTAAATGACATTTGACCTATGAATAAAAAAGAAAATGGGATCGTATCTTCATATATATATGTGTGTAAGAGAGAAACAAAAAGCAAACGTAATTCCATCAAACCTAAAGGAGCATGTCCTTATACAGTAAATTATGTCCTAATACATTAAATTATGTTTGGTTTCTAGATTCAGCATTAATCATGTAGAGTCATGATATCCACATTTCGACCATACTATTTGCAAGTTAAAGGATCATGTCATAATACATTATTATGTTTGGTTTCTATAAGCTTTAATCATGAAGAGTCATGAGATCCACATTTCCAGCATACTATTTGCAAGTTCACATTTCCATCATGCTATTTTCAAATTATATATGAAGATATGTAGTCTAATAACTAATTAGCAAGTTGTGATGTCCTAATACATTATTATTTTTGGTTTCCATCATACTATTTGCAAGTTCTATATGAAGATATGTAGTCTAATAACTATATAGTATAGCCCATATAACATATATCAACCTTTGATAGTATGAGCAAAGAGTCAAAAAATAGAGTAGCCTCCCAACAAAGTTCCACCTGTTCATCAATGTAAGCAACATAATATCAGAAGTGAAACAATGACACCACTAAACATATGTGAATTTAGATATTAAATTGAAATTTATTGCAAATGACACGTGCATGCTTTATCTTAAATTTTGATTTAAAAATTTTATGGTAGAATTCACATCTAAAATTAATGGGAGGAAGCCTTTAGTTTGTGGGAAAAATGACACATGTACACTGTTTACCTTAAAGAGGTTGTGTTTTATGGATATTAAAATGAATAACTTCAAGTGGTTGTGTTTTATGGATATTAAAATGAAGAAATTCTATTTAGATGTATTCCAGAGATTGATTGTAGGGGCATTTACTAGATGTTTCACCTTTCATAAAAGATGAGATCCAGAGGCTACCTAGCCCTTTACAGAATCTTCCTATAGAACTTGTAGAAGTTAAGAAATTTATATTGACAGATTTACTAGTAGAAATTTACATTGAAAACATATAGAGATTCAACTAGGCTTGCGAAAAGTACAAGTGGACAATGTATAATTCTACTTAGAGGAGTCTTTGGTTTAATGGTTAAGCAAGAAAGAGTTGTTACTTTCTCTATCTAGAGTAGAAGTGGAATACATGGTAGTTACTTCTTTTTGGGTATTTTAGATGAAATGGGCTCTACAATATATTAAGGTAAATTTCTTTTTGAGTGAGTAGAAGTGGAATACATAGTAGTTACTTCTTTTTTAGTGTTTTGGATGAAATGGACTCTAAAAGATATTAAGGTAAATCTCTTTTTGAGTGAGTAGAAGTGGAATGTACATAGTAGTTACTTCTTTTTGAGTGTTTTGGATGAAATGGATTCTACAAGATATTAAGGTAAATTTATTTTTTGAGTGTTTTGGATGAAATGGGGTCTACAAGATATTAAGGTAAGGTAAATTTGTTTTTAAGTGTTTTGGATGAAATGGGCTCTACAAGATAGTAAGGTAAATCTATATATCTATTAATGTTTTTGATAGAAGTGTAATAATAATTTCAAAAATAAAATATTCTACTTCCTTCAACTGCTATTTATGTATCATCATAAAGTACCACTTCCTCACACAACAAGACTTTGCGAAAATAGTGAAGATGGAATACATACCCACAAAGCCTCTTGTTAGAGAAGCATTTGAATATGTGAGAAACAAATTAGGGATATTTCTTGTAAATTATCTTGTTAGAGACCCATTTGAACATGTGAGAAACAAATTAGGGATAGTTCTTGTCAATTATTGTCAGTTATTTGACTTCAAAAGAATAGCCTATGAAATTGAGTGAAATATCTATGTGGGAGAGTACACACTATCTAAGGGGGAGAATACAATATATTTGATTTCAAAAGAAGAGCCTATGAAATTGAGTTAAATATATATGTGGGAGAGTACATAATATATAAGTGGGAGAATAGATATAAGGAAGGAATAAGAAGAGTAACAAAAAGCATATGATTGTGTCAATAATTTGAAGTAGTCAAGAAAGATAACAAAGGACCATCAAAATTCAGTGCAATATCTATATGATATCTATATGATCAAGTGTAAAATAATTTGAAGTAAATAAAGATAACAAAGGACCATCAAAATTTAGTGCAATATCTATATGATTGTGTCAATAATTAGATAATTTGAAGTAGTCAAGAAAGATAACAAAGGACCATCAAAATTGATGGCAATATCTATGTGGGAGAGTACACAATCTCCAAGGGGCAGAATACAATATAAGGAAGGAATAAAAAGAGTAACAAGAAGCATATGATTGTGTCAATAATTTGAAGTAGTCAAGAAAGATAACAAAGTAGTTAAGAAAGATAACAAAGGACCATCATCAAATTAAAATTGAAAGATCAAGTAGTCTTCTTCATCAAGAAGAAGCATTAACTAGGTTCATCATTTAAAGGGTTCATTTTTTAATGAAAAAGTTTATGAATAATATGGAATGAATCATTGTACGTTATGATAAATCTTGTATTTAAATGACATTTGATCTATGAATAAAAAAGAAAATGGGATCATCTCTTCATATATATGTGTGTGTGGGTGTTGGTGTGTGTGTGTAAGAGAGAAATAAAAAGCAAAGGTAATTACACCAAGCCTAAAGGAGCATGTCCTAATACATTAAATTATGTTTGGTTTCTAGAAGCATTAATCATGAAGAGTCATGAGATCCACATTTCTTCCAGAATATTTGCAAGCTAAAGGAGCATGTCCTAATACATTATTATGTTTTGTTTATAGAAGCATTAATCATGAAGAGTCATGAGATCCAAATATCCATCATAATATCTGCAAGTTCACATTTCCATCATGCTATTTGCAAGTTCTATATGAAGATATGTAGTCTAATAACTAATTAGCAAGTTATGATGTCCTAATACATTATTATGTTTGGTTTCCATCATACTATTTGCAATATATATATGAAGATATGTAGTCTAATAACTATATAGTCTAGCCCATATAACATATAACAGCCTTTGACAGTATGAGAAAAGAGTAAAAAAATAGAGAAGCCTCCCAATAGAGTTCTAGCTGTTCACAAAGGTGACACCACTGAACATATGTGAATTTAGAATGATTCCAACTCTTTTTTCAAAGGAGAAAAAACCCTATTTCATATATTGATAATAGTTCATATACAAAATCCTCTTGATATACCCATAACATGTTATCAAGTATAAAAGATCAGATTCTGCCTCATACAGAAATACATCCAAAAAGAGAAGATGTAGTCACATTACAGTAGTAGATCACTCTAGTTCAATCATTCTTATTCTAAAACAAAGTTCCCTTCACCCTCGTATTCCTAATTACGATTGTTTGCCTGATTATGGCTTTCTAGCTACAGTTTATCCACACCATGAGCGATTTAAAAAAATAGTAAAGGTTGCACATTCCAGCGTTGAGGAATAGAGAGAAGGCTCAGTAAGGGCATAAGCTTAACAGTGGTGGTAAAATTCCATGGACAAGGCGAGAATCAGCTAGAGCAGATGAAATTGATGGATCCACAGGAACAGTAACAACTGCAGCAACTGAATGCATATCATACTACCAGAAATTCAACATACACCTTACAGCAAAAGGTAATGAAATTTAAAGCATAATTATGGTTGTTTAGCTACAATCTATCCACACCATGAGTGATTACAAAAAATACTAAAGGTTTCACATTCCAGCGTTGAGGAATCAAGAGAAGGCTCAATAATGGCATAAGCTTAACAAGGGTGGTAAAATTCCACGCACAGGTGGAGAATCAACTAGAGCGGATGAAATTGTTGGATCCACAGGAACAATAAGAATTTTTTCAAACTGATTATTAGCTAATAGAAATTTCTAGGGATGGTTTTGTTAACCTGTTGACTAAATATGGGAAGACCAAGGATGATCTCAAGCTACCTACTGATGACCAACTGGTGGTATGTCAAAAAAAAATAAAAATCACTATACACTGAAATAGAGATCATGTCCTTTCTTATCCATCAAAAAACACAAAAACAACTATACACTGAGACATCGTTCCATAGCTAAAAATGTTTAATTATACTTAGTATGCAATCATAAAATAGAGAAGCTGCACGAGAGAAAAAAAACATTGCATCAAGAGCCAAATAAACCCATAATTACATTTTAACTTGATCTAAACTTCCATGCACAGGTGGAGAATCAACAAAATAAAGAACACAGAATTACATTTCAAATTGATATAAACTTCCATGCACAGGTGGAGAATCAACAATAGAAAGTGTTGCTCATCTCGTAGTTCGCTTGACGTCGCTGCAGATAATCACCAAAAGATCAGATGGAAGCAGCCCTAGACCAGCAGTAGCACCACAAAAATTCAATGAAAAGAATAGAAACACAACAACGTGCGAAGAAACAGAGCAAAGAGACACAGACGCAGGAAACAAATAAACTTCGCGGGCAATATATTTATAAGAACTAGATCGGCCAAACTATTTTAAGAGTAAAATTTGGGCCGAACTTTTGCTTCCAATTTTCCCATCTCCGGAAAAAATTTTGTTTACCCATGCCATTAGTGTACCATCAATCTAAATGGAATAACGAGTTCAGCCAAACTTTATAAAATGTTCGACCAAACTATTGCCGAAAAAAAATTTATGCCCCCGATTCTCACAAAAGTGTAACCCAACTTCACATTTCCACCCATTCGTGAGAATAATGAAAAATTCAATATTAAATAATATATATCAATGTAAATACAAAAGAAAAATGATTTACCATAGCAACAATTGACTCATAAACCACACACATTCTTTCAAAACCATGTACCATGCCATCTTTCAAAATTTCATCTGTTGGCGCAATTCCATACTTTGTTTCCCGCAAGTTTTATACCCCATAAAAAATCATATATTTAATATAAAAGATTATTTTGTTCTATTAATTATAGACGTAGCTAAGTAAAAAAAGAACGATAGATGCTTACCAATTCCACAATTAATTTCTAATATGCCAACATATACTCACAACCCATATTTAACCCAATTTCAATCAATTCATCTTATTGTTCTTATTTGTATATTAGCACCTGTTTGAATACATTCAATGATGATTTTTGTAAAAAAACTTAAAAAATACAAAAATTAAATCTAGTTAAGTTGTTATAAGTAATTAACAATTACTGACAAACTTAGATATCGACCCTTTTCTTCCTGGTCATCCTCTTTTATGTGCTGAATGGGTTCCATTTTCTTTTCTTTTCTCCAAGAAAATTCTTGAAAATTAATATTTAATGCTAAATTGTTTATTTATTGTACCTAACGATTGAAAAATTCAATGACTACGTATTACAGTTGAAGCATGTTGTTGTTGAGATGGCTCCTCCTGTGATGCAATTTTGTCCATTTCTTTGACCATCTCCTTGTACACTTTTCTAGACATTCCTACTGGCATATTTTTGATATCAACTTGTTCATCTTTTGAGATTTTTATAATATTTCTGAAAATGGAACATGACAATAAAATATTTAATTTTTATGTTGATATATGAAAAGTAAATATAACAAAAGTGATATTTATAAATAATTCTAGACAAACATTTAAAGGAATATTAATTTTTCATTGTTTTTTTTTTTATTTTTGTACGTTTTTGCTATTAAAAGTCTGACATTTCTCATTGACCAATTCTTTAGAAACTCTTCCTGTAGTTTGGATAAAATTTGGTTCTTGGAATCATTATATTGATTTTTGTATTGTAAGTGGAAATAAAGTCTATACATTCGTTCCACTAGATCCCTTAACCTTTTGTAGAAGTTTTTCCCCCTTTCGTTAACCTCTGGTACCACTCTAGATGAGCTAAGGAGCAATTCGTTTTCATTTGTATGTTCTATTATTTTTCTTTTCTTAGAACAACATTCCTTTTTTGAGTTGTTGGTCCCTATAGAACACTAAAAAGATATGAATTAATAGACTGTTTGACACATGTTATCTAATAATTTTAAGTATATTATTAATGATAATTAAAAAAAAAAAATTCATATTGGATCGATAGTATTTTTTCATTCACCTGATCCATCCTTTTTCAATTTTTCCATTAATCTTTTATGATCTTCTAGTCCTATATCAGAAATAATATTATCGAGATTCATCGTTTTGTGGCTCTGCATGATACACAACAAAAAATACATATTAGTTAAACTTACATATCGGTCAAAAATAATATTTTTTATAAAGAATTTACAAAGAACTTGCATTTTTTTCTTTTCTTGATGTGTTATCAGTATTTTTGTTACTTGATCTCTTTTTAGTATTTTCTTTATCAATATGAAACCTATACCATATCATTCATTAATATATTTATAAATAAATTGTTAACTCTTTAGGTAAAAAACAAATCTCAAGAAACCAGTGTGTGTTTCATGAAGTATGCACCACCGTCGGTGTGTGGGGGTATTATAAACGCACCGAACAAGCATTTTCATAGATCGTATGGTGCTATCCTCATAACATGGAGCACTAGTGTCCTATTTCAGATATGGCATGCTGATTTAAAAAAATTGTTTTCAAATTTTTTATTATAGTACTTATACGGTGTGCTAGGTTACGTAGGGCGCACCGATAAAAAAAATCAAAATTTTCCAAAAATTCACGCAATGGCCAAATGGATTAGGATTTCACTATTAAATTCCTCCCGTGGGTTGGATGTCAATCTAAAATGAAAAAACCTAATTCTGAAATCAAATAAACAAGGAGAAGAAAGGGAAAAAGCAAAAAAAAATGAAGGGTTTAGGGTAAAAATGGATAAAGTTGTAGAAAAAATAAAAGAAATGCAGAAAAATTAAAAAAAAAAAAATCAAATTTAATCACGAGATGGTTTGCAGTTCTATGATACATCTTTTAAATCACCATAGGTTTGGTTTATGATTATCTGAATACTTCTGTTCGAACGTATTTCGTTGCTGCATAGTGCTCTCATGCTCTCTTGCTCCAGGTATGTCTCCTGCAATTCTCTGGCTGAAAATTTTAGAAAAAATAGTGAAATAATGAAAAGTGTTTAGTATTTAAAGATTTATTTTATGAAATTAGATTTTCGAAAATATTTTTCCGCCCATTTTTTAATTTTCCACTTTTTTCACTTAAAGAAATTAGAGTTGCGCTTTCTTTATTTGCATTTATTCGTTACCAGTGCGTCACTTAATAGCACCGCACTGGTGCATCCTTAGGTAACACTGGCACTGATGCACAGTAACTAAAAGGAAATAGTGCAGTTATATGTACAATAGCACCGATTTGTGGTTAAGGTTAGTGAACTCCAACCATAGAAATTGAGAATTATAGTTTTGTTTATTCTTAAGAATTGGAATTAGATAAATTCTTGATGGAAATAACTATTCTTGCAATGAAATTTTTTTAGTGTAGGAGGTCCCCACTAATTATGTGGAGGGAATGCAATGTCGGGCGTTTGAAGATGCAACACTACAACGCCCAAGTGGGAAATTGTGGCATGTGAACTTGTGCTATGCTAAGACATGGGAAATTTTCACAAATGGTTGGGAAAGTTTTATTTCTGAGAAGTTATTGAAGTTGGAGATATTTAAGTTTTTACACATGTTGGAAATGTAAATTTTGCTGTGAAAATATTTGGGCCATTTCTTTTCAAAACTACACCTCTTCTTATTTTAGAAAAAGGAACCTGAACCTTTCCATAACCTAAAACAAGAAAAGGTGCCCCATGATTTTCTTTCTCATTTGTAAGTTTCTCCTCCATCTTAGCATCCAATTTCCACTTTTCTCGTTTGTTATTTCTATCTTCATCTTAACAAAATTTATAGAATCTTTGTTTTATGAGAAACTGACCTTGAATGTTCTGGGAGCAATGATAACGAGTCCTTCATTCTGCATTTGTTAGCAGAACAAGACCGATTTTCGACTAGACGATGCAGTTATTACATGTGGAGGCAATGGTTTCCCATAGAAAATGAGTATAGGGTTGAGCAGAGGAAAGACATTGCAAAATGGGCTATTACATTATCTTTCCCAATGGGAACCCGATTTGCAGGTGGAAATATCGTAGCTACAGGTATTTGTGCTTTTCTTCCCACAGAAATGGTCATTGAATTTCCATTTATAATACAAGAAGACTTTTTACTGGTTTCATCCACATGACCATAGCTCAGAAAAGTTAGATATGCCATTCAGGTTCCACTGAAACTCGAATATGTGATTTTATGTGATGTCAGCTTTGCCAATAAAAGTTTATGTAAGCCAACCGAAGCTCAGACAATGCTCCCAGCTGCTTTTAAACACATTCTATATAATATTTCCCTTCATGGGACCTACCAGCCCAATCAACAATGTCAATTGATCTTTCTCTGTTGTCCTTAAGGGAATGAGAATCCTTCCCTTAGAAAAATTCTTTCCTGTGATCCGAACCCTCCGCTACACCAATAATGCACTTTATAGAATAACCTTGTTCCGGTGTATGGGGTTTTATAGGCGCATTGGTGCGGTTTGTAAGATTGAGGTTTCTGTTTTGGCACGATGTTTTATGACACACTGGTGCAGAAGAGTTGTGAAGCACCGGTGCATTTTTGTAGTAAGACGCACTGGTGTCTGTTATGATGATAAGTGCATCGGACTGTATAAAGTTATTTGTTTTTTGTATGTAAGATCATAGTAAAATAATGATAATTCTAAAGTAAATTAATTTATTTGCATTATTCTCTAAACTTTATTATGTTACAAAAATTCATTTTATTCTAGATTTATTATTTTATAATTATTTACAAATTTACAAATTTAAATATTTTAATAAAATCATTTCACATTAATACAATTAAAATTTTGAAATTAATACAATTACAATTTCACATAGAATTACAATTACAATTACAATTTTAATTTTACATACAATTATATTTACAATTAAAATTTTACAATTACAATCATTTCACTGTAATACAATTAAAATTTGACAAATATTTTACATACAATTAGAATTAGAATTAGAATTTCATTTACAATTACAATTACAATTTTACAAATATTTTACATACAATTACAATTAAAATTACAATTACAATTATTTCACAATAAATTAAATATTACAATTACAACTAAAATTTTACATTAATAAATATTTTACATACAATTACAATTACAATTACAAATACAATTACAATTTTAGATTTTTACATACAATTAGAATTACAATTACAATTTTACAATTTGTCATATATACAATTACAATTAAAATTACAATTACAATCATTTTACAATAATTAAATGTTACATTTACAATTAAAATTTTACATTAAATATTTTACATACAATTACAGTTAAAATTACAATTACAAATACAAATACAATTTTACAATTTTATATACAATTAAAATTTAAATTTCAATTACAATCACGACATAATATTTAATAAATATCATGGTCATTTAATATTAAATTAATTAATAAAAATCACGATCATGATAACCATCGTACAAACATCATATTCAACTAAAAAACACATTCAAACATCAAATTAACATTATATATTAACATCATCACAACACAAATATCAAATATACATCTCATGTCAAATAACTCATGCTATCACATACACATCTATTTGCAAGTTGCACATTAAATGAACATATCTAACATGACTTAGCAATATACACATCATTATGATCACCAAAATGTAAATTAAGTACAACTGCAACATGAACATAAAATACATGAACCATATATATAGAGATATATTTATATATAACTCAATAATGTTAAAAATATACAACTGTAATATAAATGTCATTGATCAGCCAGTGGTAGTACAACATCAATAGCAGTAATAATGGAGGCTTTCTCAGTCAATGGTGCAACCTCGATGGTCGATGGTCCAGCCTAATCATGATCATGACTAGTACTAATGGATGTTGTAGGCTACTGACTAGGCATGGTTGATGGTCCAGCCTCATCTCCATGATGACTGCTAGATGCTACTGGAGCCTCATGCTCATCAGGCGTGACGTGAGGTGAACAATCATGAGATGATGAGTCACTGTACGCGGACTGTCCATCACGTGTTGTGGCTCAACCATGCCTATAACATGCAAGAGTACTCCTCAGTCGTGTAACAACTATCATATCTCCTACGACATGCCACATCAGGCTTTACATGTCACACGACATGCCTCTCCACATCTGTAATAGCCTATCATCGGCCTGTATGTCTCTGTAATGAGCGGGCCTAATGCCAGCCTTAATAATCAATGCATTGATTTGGTCGCCCAAATCCATCCTCTAGTATCACGTCAACCATGCCTAGCAAAAGGTGGTACCGACGCACCAGTAGGAGCATGTCTCTCTGCACCGGCCTCCTGATCATGATCCTTGATATCTGCCATGCATTGATCGCCATTAGGATCCACACCTGGATCATGTGGTGGTATCGGCATCTCGTTGTCATCAAAAGAGCCAATGTATACAAGTACTGAACAATAATTAGAAATTTTCATTACAAAATTTAATAAAAACAAGTTAAAGAACATGTTAGAATAAATATAAATAAAATAGTAATATTACCTCTATCATCTGGCAGCTCATAATTTGTGAAGAGGATGTTGGCACACCCTTGCCAATCCAATCTAGCATAAGTACAGGGGACCATAATGAAGGTACACAGCTCGTAAACACTGGCTAGTAAGTCTAGTGCATCATGTGATATCCTGGCCAGAAACATAATCTCTCCCCTCTTGGGCATCATCTACCCCCATATGTGCATCTGGGCCTCCAACATCGGCCTATGAGTTTGCCGAAAAAAGTAGGCCTCATCTTTGGAAACCTCTCAAAAAATAAACAAAAAATCTTTGAAGCAAAAGGGAAGTTGACTCTCCCTTGTGCATGAGCACGACATCTATCTAAGGCTATAGAGAATTGCCACAAAAGAATGGCAGACCACCTGAAAAGTCATGGCTCCTATACTGAAGAACCAGAATAATATAGAAGCGAGAAAATAATTATTTTCCCATCACTAGTGTTGTGTGAAATGGTCGAAATGAGAAGAGAAAGGCACTGCACATCCTATCTACCAAATGCACCAATACATAATTGACCTCCAGCAACCTGAAACTTTGTAAGAGACAATACATCTACTCCAATGTCTCTCTGAGAGTAAACTAACTTACTCCCTGCTACACAATCATCTGGAACCTGTGGGAATGAGGGAAAATCCACCCCTCTCCTCAATAGCCCTGTAATGAAATGTATATCCTCAGTGGGTGTGTACCACTGGTCAGGAACAACCTAGAAAGCCTATTGGTGGGCATTCCACCTGTGGATAAGATGTCTAAAAGACACACTATGGGCCTTTAGGGAAGTAGCCTCCTCATCGAACATGAGGAGGCCTACCTGCCTTAGGAGCACCTGGGTATCTACTATAATAGGGTGAGGGTACCCATCTCTCTCCCTCTCTTGTGCCTCCCACTGGCGAACCATGTCATACTGCTCCACCTGTTGTTACTGTTGTTCCTCCTCTTCTCTCTAAATCATTGACATATTAAATATTTTTTTTATTAAATCAGACATGTATTTAGGAATATACATATAATTTTTTTTTTGGAAAAAAAATAGATGAGTCTGCGTGCCACAAAAACAATCATGCATTGGTTCTGGTGTGGTGTTTGTTTGTAGTGCACCAGAGGTAGTGCCTCAGATGACATAAAACACACCATATGTGGTGCACTTGAAATTTTTTAAAGCACCGTTGACTATATATGGTGTCAGAAGAGCGGTGTGCTGACTAAAATATAGGCCCCAACGCTTATAGTTGTGTGAACACACTGATGCCTTGACAAATTACATACACAATGGTGCGGTCTTTTACCAGGCTGCACCGTTGACCCTGCCAAAATGCCGAATGCAGCATGATGATAGACATTTGGGCGGATATTTTTGTCAACGTAGCACATTTATATTCCCTTTGTTAACGATGCAATTGGCTAAATTACCACACCGCCCTTTTTTTTTAATTTTAAAATAACGCAGCACGCCTTTCGGTACCGTCTGGATATAGTGCAGATACCGTTAGCACCGGTTGTGGTGGAGCCTATAAATTTTACAAGGAGCACCACTGACCAGTGTGAGCCGAATGGCTCATGCTCACTGCGCGAATTTTTATATATTTATTTTTCCTTTTAAATGGTTAGTTTTAAGGTTATTTCAAATTCTAATCCGCTAAAACTCTTAATTATGGAAAAGCAAAAAAAAAATACCTGTACATTTTTCCGTCGAGGAGACATATTGGCTGTAGAATTTGCAAAAGAAAATTTTCCCACCATTTTGCAAAATTCAAGTCGGAGATTGTTGGGCAATGCACAGAAGTAGAGTGTGCAATGGGTGCAATGGGAGCACTGATGTCAAGGCAACTCAGAGAAGGAGAAATTGCACCGGTGCTTGAGAGCTCTCGAGAACTAACAAAAGTGAAAAATGCGGTTTTTTTCTAGTAACTTTTTTTTATTTAACACTATTCTAGTGCGTGGGGTTTTATAGGCGCGCCGGTGTGGTTGCCTAAGACCACACTGGGCGATTTAATTTTTTGCGCGTTGTTTTATGATGCACCGAGGTAGGATAGTTGTGAAACACCAATGCTCTACAGTAATAGGATGCACCAGGTGGCTATATACAGAGCACATGGTGTCCGGTGTGCCAATGTTTTATCTGACTCGTGCTTTCTCTTGTAGAGTGCACTGGTGATTGAGAGCTCTAGAGCACTGAGAAAAGTGAAAAATGCGGTTTTTTGGCAGTAATTTTTTTTTTTTATTTAACCCTGTTCTGGAGCATAGGTTTTATAGGCACACCCGTGCTATTTCATACGAACGCACCAATCCGTTTATGTTTTGGAGCGATGTTTTAAGATGCATCGGTGCAGTTTCTTAACACCGCACTACGCAGTTTCTGTCTTGGCGTGGTGTTTTATGATGCACCGATGCAGAAGAGTTGTGAAGAAATGGTGCTTTAGAGTAATAGGATGCACTAGGCAGTGTGTACGAAGCACATTTTGTTCATTGTGCCAATTTTTTGTGTGCACCAGTGCTTTCTCTTTTAGGATGCACTAGTGATTGAGAGCTCTGGAGCATTGAAAATAGTGAAAAATCTGGTTTTTTTGCCGTAATTTTTTATTTATTTAACCCTTTTCCATTTCGCGTGGTTTATAGGCACACCGCTGTTGTTTCTTAAAAATGGACTAGTCGATTTCTGTTTTGGCATGTTATTTTATGATGCACCAGTGTAGTTTCTTAATACCGCAACAGGCGGTTTTTGTTTTGGCACAGTGTTTTGTGATACACCGATGTGGAAGAGTTGTGAAGCACCGGTGCTCTACAGTAATATGATGCACCGGGCGGGTTTGTACAAAGTGCACGATGTCCTGTGTGCGAATTTTTTGTGCGCACTGGTGCTTTCTCTTATAGTGAGCACCAGTGTGATGTTGGATGATAAGCACAACGAACAGAAAACATCCGAAAAACCCTCCGCCCACCAACCTCCTCTAGTAACCTCCACTAGAAACGGATGTATGGGGTATTTTATAAGGGTTTCCCCAAAAACATCCGCTAGTGGGTCTTTTCCTTGTACTTTGAATGAGCTGTCCAATGCTCAAAAAGTTATAGTTCATTCCAGGCACATAGTAAACATCTGATATGGTTTTTCTATCTTTTTTCTTTGTCAAAACACTTACTTTTCCTTTTCCCATGACAAATACCTTATTATCTGTCACCAATGTTACTTGAGACTCCACATTTTCATCTAACATGGAAAAGATACGAATGTTTCCAGTCACATGATTGCTACATCCTGAATCTAGAAACCATTTATCTACATTCTTTTATTTAGCCAAATTACATGCTAAAAATAAATTTTATTGGCTCAGAGTGTCTTTAGTAAAGTTAGCACTGGGTCTATCAGGCATGTCACTCTATTTCTTCCTACATTCATTTGTATAATGCCCCTACTTTTTACAGTAATGACATTGGACTTGGGATTTATCATAACTTTTTCCATGTGCATGATTTTTTCCACCTTGTTGGCTGTTGTCTTGGCTTTGATTTTGACTTTGATTGATGCCCCTTCCAGTTATATTCGCAAGGTTGTTTCTTCCTCTATTTTGGCTTCTACCTCTAAATTTTCCTTTGTACTGATCTGCCTTGGCCTCTTCCTTTTCCAAAGGAAATTTGAGTCTTGAAGGCATGCTCCAAAGATGAGTTTTCTATTCTTCTCAATCTTTGTTCATGTGGCATCAATGATGCATGAAGCTCGTCAATAGTAAATATTGAGAGATCCTTTGTCTCTTCAATGACTTATACTATCACATCAAACCTTGAGCGTAATCTCCTCAATAATTTCTCCACTATTCTTCTTTCTTCTATTGTGTCTCCATGAGATCTCATTTGGCTAACCAACCCAATCAAAAATGTAAGGAATGAGTCTATTATATCAGACTCTTTCATGCAAATGACGACATAATCTCTTCTCATTAACTGAAGCTTTCTTGTCTTTACCTTCTCCATACCTTGATAGTTTGTCTGGAGGGTATCCCATACATCCTTGGACTTATCTACTGCTGCAATTCTTGGAAATATTCTTTCATGCACTGGCTGATAGATATAGAAGAGGTCTTTTGATTCCTTCTTTCTATTACTCTTCAACAAATCTTTCTCTTCCTGCGTTAAGGCATTAAATGCTTGTTGATGTGCTGGTTCCTCTAAACCTTCTTCAACTAGCTCCCTTAAATCCTGAGATGAAAACAGAGCTCTCACTGTGATCGCCCAATAGTCATAGTTCTTCCCATTAAAGTATGGGAGTTGAGTATTTTCCATACTCGTTCTTGTGTTGGCTCATGCCATTGCTAGCCTTGTAGAACTATGCTAAAAAATTCACTATGTTTCTTAAACGAACTTTCTCATTCTTGGAGAGATAAAATGTTTTTGATAAATATCTGGCTTGATGAATCTTCACTCTACTGGAGAAAAATTCAACAATCTTCTTCTTCCTTTAGCTTCTTCAGCAACTGCTGAGAGCTTGGACTGGCCATGTTGGAATTTTTTATTATTCCTTAACAAACAATGAAGAACACAGAGAGAACAACAAAAAAGTATGCATAGAGATGGAGAAAAAACAATATTTCATTAAAAGCACTGCACTGTTACAAAATAATAGTTTCCTTCATAACTGTTATTTTAGATTTCCAAACAAAAAATGCTCCTATGCTGTATTTTCATTCGCTGCTACACACACAACTTCCTTCTTTTTTATCTCGGCATACACAGTCTTTCGCTTACTGTTTTACAGAGTCCCTCTCTTCTACACTTGGCATATTATACTACTCTCTAAATATATATATATATATATATATATATAGATCTTGTAAACATATATTTTTACAATATATATAAAATAATCTAAGTTTAAAATTTATGAAGAAAATAAAATGTATCGCGGGCATAAACAAAATAAAACATTAAACCTAAGTTCTAAACCTTCAAAAAATTATATGGTGTGGATTTCAAACGATAATGCAAAACATTTTAATACACCATGCGATGGGTTATCGCATCGATTAACCTACCGTCTAACTGTGCACCAAAGATTTGCGACGATGCACCATAGGATGGAGGGCGTTGAGGTGGCGGTGGTGGGGACAACCTTATCACACAGTTTCAGAAAGACAATGATGTATGCACAAAATTGTGCGATACGATTCTGTTTGGTCGACAATGGTTGACATGGTATGGTGGGGACCGGAGTTTATCGCGCGTTGAAGGAGGTGATGACGTAGGTTCACTGGGCTTGCAATAAGCTCCTATTGGCTAGTGGAGATGGAGACGTGGACTTGGTGGGCTCCACATAAATTATGTGTGGGGTATTTAAATTCAAATGAATGCATGGAAGATATGGTGGTTGGTGGAACGTAATGACGAATAGGTGCACAAGTTTAATGCGAGATGTAACGTGGTCAAACCACAATTTATAATATCTAAGGAGGACTGCAACCTGTTAAACAAAATTGGTGTTGTAGGGTAAATTAAACACAGAAATTGAATAAGCAGTGTAGTGGAAAACACGCTAAAACTTTGTTGTTGCTGCTGTCTTTCAAGATCAAATAAAAAATTTAAGTTGTGTTGTCCTTCTACTCAAGTATGCAGTTGGGATTAATTTTTAACAACCATAAGAAATATTCCAAGTCAACAAAAAAAAAATGACAACATATTAAAATTCGTGGCAATTAAAATAATATCTCATTTGGTATGGTGCAAATTTTTTGGGATAATGAAGTGACATGGAAATTTAGATATTTGGGCCATTGAAGTTCCAAATTGACTCATAGAATCGTGTATGAAGGCAAGTGCATGGACACAAGACACCGAAAATACCATTGAAACTTTATTCAAACGATTTTACCATATTCCGGGAACTCTAAATGTATGGATGTTCTAACCACGTTTGTCCAAGAATGCAAATCTACTGTATTTATCATTTGAATCGTAACAATTTAACACGCAATTTTCATGTAATATAATGGCTTCTGTAACATTCAACAATAAACTTTGAATATATTCTACTCAATAACATAACTTACTAAGAGATTACTGAGAGATCCAAAATACAAAATACATAACTTACAACATTACAAATATATAAATATAATTGCAAATTTAACCCATTCACACCAAAACTCTCTATAAGAAAATGGTTACGTGGAAAAAGAAAAATGAATAAAGATTCTACGTATACAAGATTCTGCATATACACAGAATACATGCTCTGTTTTCTCTATTCCAACAACAAAATTTCATTCGATACAATTTCCACATTGAAAGTATATAGAGTACGTTTCAGATGCAAACAATTTGTATTTGTATTTATTTAGACTTTTTAACCAACTCCTCATTACTCCTCAAAGATTTAAAAACACATTTTGAAAAATAACCTTTTAATATTCTGTTAATAGAACTCGCCTATAACGAAAATTACCCATAACATTGACTTCTATAAATATAAAAAGAAAATAAAAGATACATTTCATGAATGCCTTTGCAGCACACAAATCCCAGATTTTAGGTTTAAGAGAAATGATAAGTCTGGTCCAAAATTTTCACTATCAATATCTTCAATTTGGAATCAAACATTGAACCCAAATATTTTTATTTTTAATACCATGAATCCATGGTGAATATAAACCCATGTGTCCATACAATGAGCATATTTTTAATACCCATGTGTCCATACAATGAGCATATGGTGAATATAAAACCATGTGTCCATACAATGAGCGTATTTTTAATACCCATGTGTCCATACAATGAGCATATGGTGAATATAAACCCATGTGTCCATACAATGAGCATATTTTTAAAACCGATGTGTCCATACAATGAGCCTATGGTGAGCATAGTGACAGCGGTTCTTTTCGGCCTAAACCGATTTGGGTTGGTGAAGAAGTACCGTTCCTTCTCTTGGAATAGGACTTCCCTTTTTACCTGGTCTCTCATAAAATGCACGACTAGATTCATTGTGACTCTACCTATACATCTATGTTGTGATAGCAGCCGTAAGATACATTTTGACCTAGAATTGTGTTTTAAAAACACTAAAGGGAGGTCATACTGAGTACATTTTGATGATCACCTTCAGAAAAGAGAACATGAGCCTCATCTTCTTATAGAACCTACTATGACTGAGCAAGAAGAAACTTTTAATAAAAAGGAACATGGTTATAACATGGTTATGCCCCGAAGAAAACTAGTTAGCCTTGATTGTAACACAAAGAATTGTAGGTGACCATAGTAGACCAGAGAATTGTAGGTGACCCTAGGTAGATGAACGATATTTTGGAGAGAATGAGATTGACTAATTTCCTTTGATGGAGATTGAGCCTGATAACAGTTCACTATATCCAATTCATATGCTGCACAAATTCTGTTAGCAGGAATGTATTTTTTATTGTTCTTTTCACTATATCTAATAAACAGCGTTTTTTCATCACATATGAAGAGGAGAGGTATATGTCAGTTGATATTGAAAATATTTCTTTCAAAAAGTTGTGTTCGAGGATGTGGTGGACTGATTTTATTTAATAGAGAGTGAGCTCGATAACAGTTCCATCAGATAGGAAGAGGAGATGTATATGTTAGTTGATACTGAAGACATCTCTTTCAAAATTTTTATATACTTGATGAAAAAATCTTGAAATTAAAAAGAATGACAATTCTCTGGGATATCTGATTAAAAAAGATTATATTGAAAACAGGTAATATTATGAGAATATTCATCTGACCAATGTGATAGAAAAGGCCACTATGAATATGAGTAATAAGGAAAGTATATCCAGATTCCTAAGCCACATCTTACAGCCCTTGGAAAACAACAAACTTCAGAATTTATCCACACAAAATGGGAAAAGTCAATGGGATTTTTGCAGTCAAAGCACGAGAGATATAATTAACATATTTAATCTAAAAGTAAAGGGATGCGAGAAAAATTGACCAAGAACAGAGTAATGCGCAATGCACGAACCCAATAAAATAAATTCTCACAGCTCAACGGCCAGCGATATATATTTTTTATTATATTTTCGTGAGAGACAATATAGTTTAGAAGAATAGATTGAAACTCTATCGCTTTCTACGTACACTAAAACGAAAATTACAGATGTTTCACACCATAAAACATAAATCTCACCTTCTATATATGACAATACATTTCACCTTCTATATATATAGCGACGAGCAAACTTAATAAATTTGCCTAATAATTTTTTTAATATATAGTTGTGTGATTTGCATATTAATTGCACGGGATGTTGAGATCTAATTTTGCATTTGAGGACCATACCAAATATAGTATTCACCATTTTTTTATTTATTGATTGTTTGTTACTAATTTCTTGTAGATATGAAAAATAGTAACATAGTCAAAAATTAAATTACTTCTGTGTTGCTGGATTTTTTTTTTGTTACTCCAGAAATCACATCATCAAAATCATTTAATGAAATACATGGAATTATTTCCAACATCTTATATCGGTTTTCTTTTCTGCTCCAGAAATGACAATCAAATTCATTAATAAAATAGTTGGGATTATTTTCAACCATCTTCAAAAGATCTAAAAACTTGAACAGCCAACCGAGTTATTTGAATAATGGCTAACGAAAAAATCAGCAGAAATCTGCCTAGCGGAAATTATCTTCAGTGGCTATTCAAAGAGACACGTTCACATTTTTTTAAATATACTTCCCAAAAAATTGAACAAAAATGTAATACTACAAGTGCAAATTCATGCCAAAATAAGACACGGCCGAGGGCACAGCTAGAATTAATGTTCCCCAAAGGAAATCACACAATTCGATATAAATGAACGAGGGTTTGATCCTAATTTCCATTATAGCTTTAATAAATACATTTATACAATGAATATGGAGTTACTGTCAAGGCCTAACCTTAACATAAATTCTCAGAATCTTTTGCCCCCATTAGGGAATCTGTGTGACTCTTGCTTAAAATCATAATCAGAGAGACCTTGAATCCACAACAAGAAAAAATGCAGTTGTTATGAATGAAAACCAGGAAGGGAGCCCTGAGCAAAAGCTAACGTCATAAACCAGACAAGTTTACCTGCAGGGATAACCAAACATAACAGGGTGGTAGCATAGCCCGACGACTTTAAGAGAAGATACTAAAATAATTTTCATCAGAAGTCATTGAAGCGATATAGAGAGAATCACTTCCCTTCTAAAGAACTATAGGAAAGTTGGTTTCCATCATGCCATTTCTGTATATATGTTCCAGTATTTCCTTTTGCTGCGCTGTTGGTTTCCATCTGTTACTCACACTTTCAGTGGTTCTGTTCTCTGCAATCATTCATTAAAAAAAACAAGGCAAGGAAAATAAGTAAATCATCAAATACAACAATTTCTATATGAAAAACAAGAAACATAAAAACTAGCGGCGAATTTAAATCAAGACCTGCAATGTTTTTATCCATAACTTCTGTGTTCTTAAAACAAGATCCCTAATAGTTTGGCTCCTTTTTCCTTCGATCAACCGCTCCGGCAATGAAATGAGCTCGATGAAGTGGAGGATGAAAATAAACATCAATATATAATCGTTTTTAGGGCTAGAAGATTGACCAATTTTTCGAGTTACTAGAATTCCAATGTATACATATTTCAAAGTTAAATTGTTGATATACACATTTAATGTGCAAAAAGAATTAGTTTGATTACTTGAAAATATTAATACATTTTATGCATACTATGCATAGTGTAATTTATAGTTTCAATATATATTTTATTTTGATTATTAAATTAAATTTATTATATTTTATTTCAGTTTTAGATCCATATATAATGGTTTTTAGTGCTGAAAGGTTTACCAACTTTTCGAGTTATTAGAATTTCAATGTATATACATTTCAAAGTTAAATTGTTGATATACGCATTTAATTGCAAAAAGAGTTAGTTTGATTACTTGAAAATATTAATACATTTTATGCATAGTGTAATTTATAGTTTCAATATATATTTTATTTTGATTATTAAATTAAATTTATTATATTTTATTTCAGCTCTAGATCCATTTATAATGGTTTTTAGGGCTGAAAGGTTTACAAACTTTTCCAGTTATTAGAATTCCAATGTATACACATTTCAAAGTTAGATTGTTGATATAGCATTTCATGTCCAAAAAGAGTTAGTTTGACTAATTGGAAATATTAATACATTTCATGCATAGTGTAATTTATAGTTTCAATATATTTTATTTTGATTATTAAATTAAATTTATTATTTTTTATTATGATTTTACATCCATATATAATGGTTTTTAGGCCTGGAAGGTTTACCAACTTTTCCAGTTATTAGAATTCCAATGTATACCCATTTCAAATTTAAATGATTGATATACAGATTTAATGTGCAAAAAGAGTTTGTTTGACTACCTTGAAATATTAATACATTTTATGCATAGTGTAATTTATAGTTTCAATATATTTTATTTTGACTTTTAAATTAAATTCATTATATTTTATTTCGGTTTTACATCTATATATAATGGGTTTTAGGGCTGGAAGATTTACCAACTTTTCTAGTTATTAGAATTCTAATCTATACACATTTCAAAGTTAAATTGTTCATATACACATTTAATGTGTAAAAAGAGTTAGTTTGACTATTTGGAAATATTAATACATTTTATGCATAGTGTAATTTATAGTTTCAACGTATTTTATTTTGATTATTAAATTAAATTTATTATATTTTATTTCGATTTTACATCAATATATAACAGTTTTTAGGCCTGGAAGGTTTACCAACTTTTCCAGTTATTAGAATTCTGATATATAGATATTTCAAAGTTAAATTGTTCATATACACATTTAATGTGCAAAAAGAGTTAGTTTGACTACTTGGAAATGTTAATACATTTTACGCATAGTGTAATTTATAGTTTCAATATATTTTATTTTGATTATTAAATTAAATTTATTATATTTTATTTGGATTTTACGTCAATATATAATGGTTTTTAGATTTGGAAAGTTTACCAAGTTTTCCAATTATTAGAATTCCTATCTATACACATTTCAAAGTTAAATTGTTGATATACACATTTAATGTCCAAAAAGAGTTAGTTTGACTACTTGGAAATATTAATACATTTTATGCATAGTGTAATTTATAGTTTCAATATATTTTATTTTGATTATTAAATTAAATTTATTATATTTTATTTCGATTTTACATCAATATATAATGGTTTTTAGGGCTGGAAGGTTAATCAACTTTTCCAGTTATTAGAATTCCAATGTATACACATTTCAAAGTTAAATTGTTGATATACACATTTAATGTGCAAAAAGAGTTAGTCTGACTACCTGGAAATATTAATACATTTTATGCATAGTGTAATTTATAGTTTCAATATATTTTATTTTGATTATCAAATTAAGTTTATTATATTTTATTTCGGTTTTACATCAATATATAATGGTTTTTAGGGCTGGAAGGTTTACCAACTTTTCCGGTTATTAGAATTCCAATGTATACACATTTCAAAGCTAAATTGTTGATATACACATTTAATGTGCAAAAAGAGCTAGTTTGACTACTTGGAAGTATTAATACATTTTATGCATAGTGTAATTTATATTTTCAATATATTTTATAATGATCATTAAATTAAGTTTATTATATTTTATTTTGGTTTTACATCAATATATAATGGTTTTTAGGGCTGGAAGGTATACCAACTTTTCCAGTTATTGGAATTCCAATATATACACATTTCAAAGTTAAATTGTTGATATACACATTTAATGTGCAAAAAGAATTAGTTTGACTACTTGGAAATACTAACACATTTTATGCATAGTGTAATTTATTGTTACAATATATTTTATTTTGATTATTAAATTAAATTTATTATATTTTATTTCCATTTTACATCAATATATAATGGTTTGGGTTTTGAGGGTTGGAAGGTTCACCAACTTTTCTAGTTATCAGAATTCCAATGTATACACATTTCAAACTTAAATTGTTGATATACACATTTAATGTGAAAAAAAAGTTAGTTTGAGTATTTGGAAATATTAATACATTTTATGCATAGTGTAATTTATAGTTTCAGTATATTTTATTTTTATTATTAAATTAAATTTATTATATTTTATTTTGGTTATGAAAAGTTTAAAATGATATTTCTTTACTGTATTTGATGTTGGTTATGAAAAGTGTAAAATTGTTTTATCAAATATATTTTTAAAATATCATTAAAAATGATATTTTATTATAAAATTTCAATTTTAAGTTAATAATTTTCCATGTTAGAAGATAAATTATAGTTAAAGAGATGATAATATATTGATTGGAGAAATTTTGACTAGATTTGTTTAATAAGATATTATGAAATAAAAAATTTAGTGCAAGTTTTCAAATCTAAAATTGTGACAGCCTCATTAAGAAAGTAACTAATATTAATTAGTTAAAACAGTTGTTTTATTTTATTTTTTTATTTTTTGAGCAAGCAAGACTTTATGATGATATTTTGAGACAATCACTATTTTTAGATTTTATTTTATTATTTTTCTTTCTGAATTAATGGGAGGAAACCAATGAAGGAAAAGAGAATCTCTAAAGCTGTTGGTGATAGTTTTCTCAGAATGGGAGGTGGTTGGAGACAGTTGGGGAAAAACAGTTACTCTCTCCTGAATGGATAAAAGGGGAATCCAAGAGAGGAGAGGGGGTTCTGGAAAATTGGCAAGAAAGGGGAAAGTATTGTCTTGAGCTAGAAACACTAGTGGAAGTATCTTTCAGTAACCCTTGAATTGGCCAGACTTCCTGTGTGTGACTGGAAGGGAATTCCAGAGGTCACAGCACAGTAGACTCCACTGTGGAAACTCCGTGGCACTAAACCAGAGTTTTGAGGCTACGGGGCAAGTGTAGGACGCAATGGCCTCACTTGGTTGGTAGGGTGGACCACAGCTTTAGGAATCGATTTTCAGTTCCAGATAAGTATGCAGACTTTGAAGCTTATATAAAATATAGGTTAAAATGAATTCGGAGTAATATTATCTCAAACTCTGTAGATGAATAGAATAGTGCTATTACTTGTTTTATTGAAAATGAGATTATACAGCTCCGAAGGAATCTATTAGTTTTCCTTTGAAAGAGAAGATTAAGTTGTGCATCAAATGAGCAGGTGCTTGAATTTAACTATCTATGTGTGTTAAGAGTTTAGAAAGAACAAATAAAGTCTACTGTGTATTAATTCTTTTGTTTTTTTGTGGAAGCATGTATATATAAAGAGCCGAAAGTAACAAGTTTTTATACAAGATGCATGTATAAATTTTACTGTGTATATAGCCAACCGGTTTAATTTCATTTATTAGTACCCGATGTAATACTACCAATAGTATAGTACAAAAGAGAAGCAAAGCAGGGTTGTGCTGAGTGAACTCCAGGTTTGGGGTTTTCAAGGGCAGAGAAAGGATCGAAATCACTATCGAACCCTTGCCCCAGGTAACCCTGGCAGAGGTATTACTATACACGGTCATGACAGTGGACCGGTCACCTTAGAGATATTATGAAAATTAAAAAAAAGACTTAAAGACGGAATAGTATGCCGACCAGAAAACGGAAAACCTTGACCAAACTGTACTATTAATGATGTGAAAAGCTAGCTCTATATTAAATTGAAAATTAGAACCTCAAATTGGGTGAAATTGCAAACAATGGGAGAAGTCTTAGAGCAGAAGAAGAAACAGTAAAAACGTAAGAAAAATTCTCTTTAAAAGGAATTTCAGATGACATTTAGAATTATATTTGAACACAATAATAGCAGTAAAAATATGTTCGCTCAATATTCATATAACAAAAATACCAAACTTGACAATGATTCGGTGAAACGAATTAGAAAATTTCGAACAAACAATATAAGAATACTGGAAACGGAAAATCGACACCTTCGAGGTTCCCATGCAGTAATATGAAAGGCACATACTTTATATTAAAACAATAACCCGAGTTTCATCATAGTCACTGAGCTAGAACACTATAATATTACAAGTCATTAAATGGCACAGTTCGACAATCCAAAACCTTAAATCAGGACTGATTATTTTCTGAGTTACATGTCTAGAAACTAAAAGAAAGAAATAGAGCTATGTCAAAAACTGCAGCTGAACCCTCGGTTCGTATTCGGGTACCTGTAACAAGTGAAATGAACTTCAGCCATAGCCAGCAAGAAACGATAAGCTATAGGAAGATTCAAGGGTATCTTAATTACCTGCGTGCACAAGGAAATGAGAGCTCAGTCAGTAAAATGATAGTAATAACATGATAATGAATGCCAGACCAAGCCCCATTTAAATGCTCAGAAGGTTTTACCTGAAGGTCTGCATTGATAGCCCTTAAGGAGACAAAATATGCATAGTTAGACTTCGAGAGAAGTGAGCACAGTCTCAGAACTGGAGATGGTGAGGTTAAAAGCACCCTTGAACAAGAAATAAACTATCTGAAGGTCGGTTCCTTGCCATTCATTGCCAGAAGACCAGTGCTCATCTTCATTTATCCGAAACTTCATTCTCTCCCATCCTGTTTAGAAAGAAATAAACCACAATGCAGATTAACTTATGGTTCCTGGGTCAAAGTACACAGGAAACGCATAATCAAACTAACAATTGGATCCAGATGAGTTTAGGTGCCGTAGGATGTGCACCTCTTACCTATTTTCTCTTCTAACAGGAAGTAAGAACAAAAATGCCGAGGGAGAGCACATCTCTCTCGCGCGGCATGAAAAAAAAAATCTCCAGTCGCCCAGTCGAAAGTTTAGCTGAGCACTCCAGAAAGAAACCTCATTTTTCCCTTGCAAATATCTCGTTGAACCCGAGGTAGGTTACACCTGTCGTAGATGTTAAATGCGGAGGAGCAGAAACTCTGCGGATAATGACACATGTGCCTCGACCTGAGGGAAATTCCATGCCAAATGCCGGATTGGAATAGAATATCAACCTTAAATTTTAAATGTTAATATGGATAGGACCAACCATCAATTACCTTTCCAAACTGGCACACAAGAGATGTGATTCCGTAAATCCAAATTTACTTTGAGTGTGATGCGTGGTCGTGTGAAGTGGTGTTATCTATGGCGCAATCAATTCTGCCACTGAAACCTTTTTATTATATGTCCTTACCCGTGAAATAATGCCATATAAATATATATAATTAGCAATGTTAATATGGACTTCCGAATCTGTGCTTGATCAGCACTTACACTGTATGTATTAAGAGTTAAGTGAAAAACGTAATGGATAGATGCCATGCTATTCGCCAGCTGGAAATTATGTCATTGGTAATTTTTTTTTTATTTAGAGTAAGTTTGTTGATATATGGACATGAGAAGTGGTATCAGAGCCGGTTCTACACTGGCAAGCTAAGGGTCTACTAACAACGTTGTGTGTGTGTTAGTGCACTGAGAAGAAGAAGAAGATATGGAAGATATAGCATCTTAATCACAACCGAACGAGACTCAAGGTCCAACGGTTAAGAACCCAGAAATGTGGGTTCAACTAACCATAGAGCAGCACCAAAAAACGAGTAAATTTCTGGAAGAACAGCAGCAACAAACTTCTTTTCTACTAAATACATTACAACAGTTACAAGAGGAGATGATTAGAGTCGGGAAAGACAATGAAAAGTTGTTGCAAGACCAGGAAAAGATTCTGAAGAGTATATCTGATAAAAAAAATCATGAGATGTGGCAACCCAGTGCAGAAAGAGAATTATCAACAGAACCAGAGGACCAGCAAACCAGAAACAACACCACCGGAAAGACTGAAAAATATTTTCTCCCACAGGAGAAAAAACCGTAATTATAATGAGGCAGAATCGGAAAATCTGTTTGACCAGCAGGATCATAAGAGGCAGAAAGTTGAACTGCAGGGGGAGTTTCGTAAGATTAAGCCACCAATGTTTGATGGTGAGGCGGAAGAAGCAGATGAAGCATGGTTAATTAACATCAATAAATATTTTCAGGTATATGAGTATAGAAGCAATCTGAAGGCTAGATTGGCTATATACCAGCTGCGAGAGAAATCCACCCTGTGGTGGGAGGAGGTAAAGAATGTTCGCAGCATTGATGAACGAGACATTACATGGGAATTATTCCAGCAGTACTTCAAAGACAAATATCTAACAGAAATATTTTGTGATGATAAAGCCAAGGAATTCCATGATCTTCGGCTGGGCCAGATGACCATGGATGAGTATGTCACGAAGTTTACTTCCCTCCTACGCTATGTACCATACCTCAGACAGGAAAAAGCCAAGGTACAGAGGTTTTTGAGTAGTTTTCCTGCTCCCATGAGGGAAAGAATAGATTTTGTGAACCCCCAAACTATGGATGAAGCTGTCCGGAAAGCACGCATGTGTTACCAGCAGTATAAGACTAAGGGGGAAGGTGGAAAGGGTTGGCAGCCTAAGAAGAATCAAAAGAATTCCTCTACTTTTAAAAGCAGCAAAAGCAACCACTTTAATGGGGCAGGACGGAACGCTGGCAGCAAACAGTTTAATAGGAACCATCAAAGGATCAAGTGGCTAGCTGAAGAAAAACCCACAGAAGCATCAAGCAAACTAGAGCATGGGCAGAATTCTAAACCTCCCCTATAGTGTTGGGGTTGTGGGGAAGCACATTACTATAAGAACTGTCCACAACAGAATAAGAGTGAAACTGTGGAAAACTTGCAGGAGGCATCAACGGTGGGGGACGTGGCACGAAACATACCACGTATAAACGCAGCCTTGGAGGATCGACAAGCTAATTTTCAACCCACAATGATTGAATTGGAAGGTACTATATTATCTAAACCTGTTTCAATTTTAATAGATCCTCGCGCTAGTTTAAGTTATGTAAGTCCTAAATAAGTGGAAATGTGCAATTTAAAAGAACAGAAATTTAAAAACTCCTGGTTAGTTCAACTAGCCACCGGAGCAAAACGAAAAGTGACGGCGAAAATTTCTAATTGCATACTGGAAGTTGCAGAACAACAGTTGCAGGTAGACTTAAATATTCTGCCATTGGGATCGTATGATGTGTTACTAGGAATGGACTGGCTGGAAAAACATTGGACCTTAGTGGACTGTAAGGAAAAGACAATTTATTATTGAGCACTAGATGGTACGCATAAGGAAATTAATGGAATTAAGAAGCCTGTGCAATTACGCCCCATAACAGTGTCTCAGATGAGAAAGTGTATCTGAAAGGGATGTCAGTTGTACGCAATTCAAGTAGGGTATGCTGAAACTAAGGGAAAGGCTACGGATATAGAGGATATCCCTGTAGTACAGGAATTCCTGGATGTATTTCCAGAAAACATTCCAGGATTGCCACCTAAAAGAGATATTGATTTCACTATTGAATTACTACCCGGAGCCTCTCCTGTGTCAAGAGCCCATTACAGAATGAGTATAGCAGAATTAACAGAGTTAAAGATGCAGTTGCAGGAGTTGTTAGATAAAGGATATATCTGCCCAAGCGTGTCACCTTAGGGAGCGCCAGTCCTCTTTGTTAAAAATAAGGATGGAACCTTACATATGTGTATGGACTACCAACAACTCAACAAGCTGATAATTAAGAATAAATATCCTCTACCCAGAATCGATGATTTATTCGATCAGGTGATAGGTGCCAAAGTATTCTCTAAAATAGATTTGAGGTCTACATATCATCAGATTCGAATCAAGGATGAGGATGTTTGCAAAACAACATTCCGCACCAGATATGGGTATTATGAATTTGCGGTATTGCCCTTCGGATTGACAAATGCACCAGCAACCTTTATGAGGTTGATGAATGGCATTTTCCATCAGTTTTTAGATCGCTTTGTACTGATCTTCATAGATGACATATTGATTTATTCAAAGAGCGAGGAAGAACATAAAAAGCATCTGAGAATAGTACTGGAAATGCTGAGGAAGCATCAGCTGTATGCTAAATTCAGCAAGTGTGATTTCTTTAAATGAGAAATCCAGTATTTGGGTCATGTTGTGACAGCTGAAGGAATAGCGGTGGCCCCTGAAAAGATTAAAACTATCATGGAATGGCAAGTACCCCAGAATGTGGCAGATATCAGATCATTTATGGGTCTGGCAGGATATTACAGGCGGTTCATCGAAGAGTTTTCTAATATTTCTTATCCTATTACATCCTTACAAAAGAAAGGAAAACCTTTCAAATGGACGAATGAATGTCAGTTCAGCTTTGAAAAGCTGAAACAGCTTTTAACCACAGCACCAGTGCTGAAGGTAGCTGACCCCAACAAAGACTACGAGGTGTGCACGGATGCCAGTAAGGAGGGAGTTGGTGCAGTGTTAACACAACAAGGCAAGGTAATAGCCTATGAATCCAGAAAGTTGAGAGAACATGAACAAAAATACTGTGCTTATGATCTAGAACTTACAACAGTAGTGCATGCTATCCGAGTATGGAGGCATTATCTACTGGGAAAAAATTTTGTACTTAAAATAGGCCATAGCAGTCTAACTAATTATTTTAAGCAGGCAGATTTAAACTCTCAGCAAGCAAGGTGGAATGCCTTTTTGAGTGAATTTGACATGGACATACAACATGTTAAAGGAAAAGAAAACTGAGTTATAGATGCCCTGAGCAGGAAATTGCATGGGATCTATGCAATGTACTTCAGCCAACCTGTAAGCCAGTTGTCCATACAATTAAAGGAAGAGGCACGGAAGGACCCAGAATACAAGTTTTTATGGCAGCAGATGGAAAAGGATAAAGAGCAAGGTAAGCCATCTGAGTATGGAAGCAACGAAGAATAGATGTTAACTTTTCGCTGAAGAACCTATGTTCCTAATCGCGCAAGTCTCAAGGAGTTAATCCTGAACGAGTACCACCACAGCAACTACGTTGGTCATCCTGGTTATCAAAAGATTCTTTCGGCAATTAGAAAGATATATTATTGGACAGGTATGCGCAGAGACATTGCAGAATATTTTAGCAAGTGTTTAGAATGCCAGCAGGTTAAAGTGGAGCATCGGCACCCAATGGGGCTACTGTAGCCCATACCCATTCCTGAATGGAAATGGGAAGTGATCTCTCTGGACTTCATCACAGGCTTACCTCGAACAAGGAAGCAGAATGATTCAATCATGGTAGTGGTGGACAGATTAAGTAAATCTGCCCATTTCATACCTGTGCAATCCACTTACAAGACAGTGCAGATTGCAGACATATTCATGAGGGAAATATTTAGGTTGCATGGTATACCTAAGACTGTGATTTCAGACCGGGATGTTAATTTTACCTCCGTGTTTTGGAAAACCTTATTTTCGGGTTTAGGTACTCAGATACACTTCAGTACTGCCTATCACCCTCAAACTGATGGGCAGACCGAGCGGGTAAACCAAGTTTTGGAGGATATGCTGCGCATGTATGTAATGTCGCAGCCAGCTAAATGGGAGGATTACCTGCACCTAGTGGAGTTTGCATATAACAATGGATATCAGGAATCTCTAAAGATGAGTCCCTTTGAAGCGCTGTATGGACGAAAGTGTTGTATATCGATAAACTGGAGCAGTCCGGAGACAAAATTAATGTTGGGGCTAGAAATGTTGGCTGAGCTAGAAGCTGAAGTAAAAAGAATAAGGAATAATTTGAAGGCTGCGCAAGACCGAAAAAAGGTATTTTCAAATAAGAAAAGATCTTATCGGGAATTCGGAGTGGCGGACCACATGTATGTAAGGATTAAGCCTAAGAGAAGTACCTTAAGGTGGAATTCTTGCGCCAAGTTAGCTCCCCGTTATTGTGGACCCTTCCAAATTCTGGAAAGGGTGGGACCAGTAGCTTATAGGCTGGCATTGCCCAGCCATATAAAAGTACACAATGTGTTCCATGTATCTTTGTTAAAGCGATATGTGCATGATGAGAAACATGTAATTCATTGGCAAAACATTCAAGTAGGAAGTAAGAATGGAAATAAAGTCCTAAATGAAGTTGAATCAAATTTAAATCTACTGATTGGTGATCTTGTTGTTTCCTTTCAGGTAGAACCGGACGGAGAATTTCTGGTAGAGCCGCTACACATACTTGATCGTAGGGAAATTGAACTCCGTAAAAGAGTAGTTACCCAGGTGAAAGTGCAATGGAAGCAGTTTGGACCGGACGAAGCTACTTGGGAGGATGAAAAGTTTGTGTAGGAAGCCTACCGAGAACTCTTTGTAGAGATGGCTGAAAACACCGAGGACGGTGTTTCTCCCAGGGGGGGGAGATGTGACAGCCTCATTAAGAAAGTAACTAATATTAATTAGTTAAAACAGTTGTTTTATTTTATTTTTTTATTTTCTGAGCAAGCAAGACTTTATGATGATATTTTGAGACAATCAGTATTTTTAGATTTTATTTTATTATTTTTCTTTCTGAATTAATGGGAGGAAACCAATGAAGGAAAAGAGAATCTCTAAAGCTATTGGTGATATTTTTCTCATAATGGGAGGTTGTAACACCCCCAAGTTCTATGCTTTTCAGATTTGACATTGGAACATAAATCCAAAGGGGAGTGGACCGCAATGGATAATTACTTGTGTGGATGTGGTTAATTATTCATTTATGAAAAATAAATAAAATATTGTGTATGCACTATGACCAAATGAGAAATTGAGATCATATGCGTAATCCATGAGGTTATGGAAAAGGTAAAGACTTTCCCCAAAATCTTTCAAAAATCCTTGAAAGAAATTAATTCTAATTTAGATTTTTGAGGAAAAATCTAAATTCCCCAAAGCTGAGGAAAGTAGTTGGGAAGAGGTAAAAAGTTGGAAAAGCTGAAAGTAGCTTTAAAGTCCCTAAATAAGGGAAGCCTAGGCAAACAGGATTAAAGCATCCTGAAATTCTGGACGCAGAATTGGAAACAGGCTTTGGGGAAAGCACAGCTTAAATAAATTGCTCCAGAACAGATTGAAGTTAGTCTGTTCTTGGAGGATCTCAGCTCGGGGGTGAGTTCTGGAGATAAACGAACTCTAAGGTTGGGAGGACTGGTCATAGTAGAGGTATGCATGCATAATTTTGGAGATTATTTTATGACTGTATTAATTATATATGTGTTAATTATATCAAGGTTATATGCATGGTTATGTTATAACTTCTTATTTAAATTTCAGATGGAATGGTTGTTCAGTACCTCATGCAATTACAAGCTAAGGGTAGTAGCTGAAAATTCAGTAGGTTCATAGCAAGGAGAAAGTTAAACAAAAACCAAGGGGTTAGTTCTGGGGATTTGTACATTACAGTAATAAAAGGTAGAGATGATAAAGCAATCTAAATGTTCAATCGAATAGAAAAATTCAAATGGTAGCTTGCTATCTTTGGAATGAAAAATTAGTTGATGTGATGTATAAACAGAACCTTTTAATAACGCTGTAACCAATAATAGCAAGTAGGAAACAACTAACCCTATGATAGCAGTATGGGGTTCAGTATATCAGCTGTATTACAATGGAAAGAATTGTAGAATTAAGAATTTAAATTATTCTATTAAATGTAAGTGTAAATATATGAAAGCAGAAGTTGAATCCTAACTAAGTATGAGGATCTAAAACTAGGGATTCTAAACTATCAATTTCAGTATTCTCTACCTCCCTTTGATTGAAGCAAGAGGATCTATATCCTAGTTTTCCAATGGAAGAGTTTAATCTACACCAGAGTTTCAAACATGTTGAATATTTGTAACAATAAAATAAGGGGAGAATCCAATTGAAAATCTATTGTGTGATAAAAGTGTGTGTGAGGGAAGATTGTATGCATATTTAAAAATACAAAGAAAAGAGCATCTATTTACCTTCCATATAAACTGCTAGGAAAGTAGTTGGAGCAAGGAAGGATAACTGAGTATAGATAGATGTATACGTGGATGCATACATCTATACCTTGATGCTGAAACTTTATAATGCTGAAAATTCTATAAGGCTTGCAAACTGGAAAGTTTGAGGTAGGGCCTATTGATCAGCTAGAGTTGGTCAAAACTCTGAAAAACTGACCTGAGAAATACAAACTAATATATATATAGATATATAAGTCAACTAGATGGACTGCGAAGAGTGGAGGTCAAGCCCAAAAATTCTCATGGAAATTCTTATATTCCCATGGTTGCCTATAATTACTAAAAAGAAATTTAATACCGGATAACAGTATAAATTTGAAATTGATTCAATAAGAAATTTTTTAGAATGATATCCGGTGCATAAAGCAGAGTATATCTGAGTTTATGTTGTATGGGTAAGAAGCTGGGTCTGGGAGACGTGACAAATGGTATCGGAGCAAAGTTCAAAAATTGGGCAAGACATGTGCTCACAAAGAAATAATAAACTGTTATAAAATTTATGAATATTAAAAATATTACTTCAAGTATACAAATATCTTGGATATACTTTCAGGTATACTTGCAGGACAATCACTATCCCTGCAGAATTTTAGCTAAAACGCGGGGCAAATCATGTACTCACACAAAAGTATCTGTTGTTGGAAAATTTTTGCTAAGGAAAAAAAAAAAATTTGAACAGTACACAGTCTTGAAGGATATAGCTGCAAAACGTAACCAAAGGAAAGCGTAAATGCCTCTAAACAGTAGTCTAAGAAATTGGTATGTGCACAAAACTAATATGTTTTAGAGTTATATGGAGTTCTCATGTGTAAATAAAGTTTTTCTTTAACGAGTTAGTTAAAACTTTGGGATGTTGAGTTATTCGATGTCCATACATGTAACAGATTGTGATGAAGTAGCAACATTTCAAATTTGTGTACTAGTATGGGAGTAGTATGACGAGGCTCATATACCAGAATGTTTAAACCTATAATAGGTTTAAAACTAGAAATCAATATCTCTCAGAAAAATATTACTTCTATGTAAAATAATAGCGTATGATTGTTTCTTCACTTGGACTATATATCCATGATGAAAAAAAAAACTAAAAACAAAAATAAATCTGTAAGTTTACAATGACATATTTAGCTATTGTCCTACTATCATCCTTATGTAAAATAAATTTCAGTGTTCATAAAGTTAAGATACTGAAACCATCTTAATACAGTAGAAAAGAGCGATGCTGAAGTTAATGTAGAGGAAAGGTGAAAATGGTACTACCATGAATATGCATAATTTAATCCCATATGTCGAACGAAGACTGCAAGTAGTATGGAAGAATGATTTTCCATTTTTAAATTGCTAAACTAAGTGTTTCTTACTGTGATGAAAAACAATAGAGAAAACAGAAGTACCTAACTGATATATCATCTAGCTGGCCTTATTGAGCATCAGAAATTTCATATGGATGTATCATATTTTCCATATAACAAATGGTAAGGGAATATATAAACAATATATTCTATAAATGATCTAAACATGTTAAGATCTTAGATTATATTCGAAGAGGAAGCATAGTAATAGTACAACTTCAACGAAATAAGGAACTTATGACAAGATTAAACAGACATTCCAAGGACAGAACCTCCAAGAGTAATGAGTGCACGAAATTTTGTTAATATTGCAGAAATACCTACCTAATTTAACCTCTCACTAGAAATCTTCCAATTGTGAGGGTAAGATCTGTAGTATGGATGGAACATACAAAGAGAAAAATGAATTTATATTTATCTCCCTATATACAGTGGTAGATAATCCAAATCATAGACATGCCTCTAGCAAAATTCTTCAACCATTGCTGGTTTCAAATCTGAAAGACTATTACTCTAAATAAAATAAACAAAAATTGAGGTAACTTTAATCTGCTTCTGCTTAAATTACAAGGATTTCATTTCCATATCTACTATAGATAAATCTGAAATCTGAGCTCATACACAGATAAATAGTAAACCTCTTTGGAAAGAAAAACTGAAAGCACCAAAGGAAAGGAAATCTCTATTCTAGATTCCACATTTCTAGAGACAAATTATTGAAGCTTTATAGGTAGTCATGGACATGACATATGTATATAAAAAGGAAATTAAATAATTGTGAAGTTCACATTAAAGGCCCTCACCGAAATTCCGGCTTGGGAGACATAGTATATAAAATCAAATCGAAATGAAAAAAAAAAAAAAAAAAAAACAACACAAAGAACCTTTGGTTCTTAACTAATATAAGTAAGACGAGTTATTAACGGTGGAAAGTAGTCATACGTAGGCGTGACAGCAGATTTAAAAGAGTGGGTATAAGCTTAGCTCTGTCGGCATAATAATAACACGATTTTTACTGAGGGACCCCGTAAAGTCGATTAGAGCAAACAAATGAAATCGTTACTTATTTCAGTAATAGTATGAGAATGATCATTACTGGGTAAATGCTGGAGGATCGGCCAATGCAAAAACAAAAACGATAATCATTAATTATTTCCACGACCTAGATTCCGTTCGGCGCCTCTCTGTAGTGGTGAAATGGGCGACTTCGAGTTCCCTCACCTGCGTAAACATCAAGTTCAGGAAAAGAGTGCATGCCTAAAATTTTGCCGAATGGAACCAGTGAAATACGAAGTATATTACACGTCTGTTAGAGCCGAGATCTGTATTAATAAACGAGAAACAAGGGATAACAAATGTAGTTAGAAAAAAAACAAAATTTACAATAAGGACGAAAACAAAAACGCCATGCCAGCAGTATTATTTCTAAATTCGAATAGCTTTGCTTCAGTTATTAATCGGAGCGAAAATAGGTAATCACATAAATATACTACTTGTCGTTCATTTCCCAGTCACTGTAGAACTGGAAACCACTTCGAAAACGCTGGTTTCCTGTAGACATTCCAGACGATATACTCTTGCGTCCATTCCTGCACGCACGACAGGGCGAAAAATCAGAGATTAGTAGTGTTTCTTGAGAGTAAAGAATGAAAGATTGGTAATGCTTCTTGAAAATTACCAGTGGAGCGTGGGTCGATGTCAGGGTTCGGCCTTCTGACCTCCAACACTCAGGGCTTTCACCAATGCACCATGACGTGGGTTGAACTGGTGTATTTTCGAGCGCTTCAACGATCCAGAAAAAACGTATTGCTAGAGCAACGAGGCAGGGTAGTGAGGTGCATCAGCCGTTCAAAGTATATTGGTTGAGGAACGTCCCCGAGCCAAATTTTGCAGAAAGTGCAAGCTCGAAAGAGTAGATCTTCGCTTTGTAGAACATCTGGCGCCCGAGCGGGCGGGGCTGAGACACTGGTGGAGCCTTCTCTTCCAGATGATACTCGGCGAAGCAGCTGGCCATGCGCACAGCGATACAACTGGTCGAACCGATCGACTAACAGAATGGGGGCTTCAGAGCTTCATTTGTTTTGGCAAGGGGGAAACTCTGGAACAACAACCCCAATCGATAATTACTGGGACACATTCTATCCAAGATCTCTGCAAATACAGCAGCCGGTTTAGGGTTTATACGTTCGGAAAATTAGGAGCGCAACCACTCCCAAAGACTCGAACACATGACCCATTGCATGCAATATTACACTCAGTCCCTTCTCACCTCTGGTGTATAACGAAAGAGCAAGCGGTTTTAAAAAAAAAAAAAAAAAATTTGGGGCAGAAAACCCTAATGAATCTTATCCCTACAACTGTCAAGAGATTACACCGCCTCACGCAGATCCAAGAAGGCTCGGAGACTGGGAATTGTACGAATTGATGTGATTCCACAGCAAGAATTACTGCAGGAGTTGGAAAAAAAAATTAATATCCCAAGCGATTGTAACTATGACAACGCGATTCGAACGTCCAACACTCAGTCAGAGACTTGGGTAGGCCGCAAGCCCCTTGGCAAGACGCCACGCATGTGGTTTGAGAATTTCAGCATTGGTAATTTCGAGAATTTTTCCGTGGCTCGAGAATGTGAGTCGTGAGCTGGACTCCTCAACTAGTACTAACATCTAAATGGAGGATAGGTAAGTAATTAATGAAAATTGATTTCATCGAAATGAATAATAGGGACGTGTAAAAGAACCCAACAATACCACGGACTAATTCATATTTGTTGACCGGCGGAATTCCTTGCCAATAGGCCGAACGCATAATAGATTCGGTGTATCTATAAATGAATACAGTTTGACCATACATCAACGGAACCCGATTATGGTTCGTATATCATTCTTATCGTCTAACACTTTATTTGAAGTCGATATTAAAGTGAGCTATTTGTTTTTAACTCTCGGTACTTATATTAAATTTTATTTTCGTTTTATTTGCATACACATGTATTGGAATCGATGTTAGAATGAGCTTACTTATGAATAGTATCATATGCTTAATACGTTAGTAAGTAGAGCATCATATGCTTTCACATATTTAGTTGAAAGAAAAAGTGATCTTGGTGAGATTAAATACCACTTCAAATTAAGTTGAGGGTGAGGTTAGGTATAAAGGTCTAACATGTATATATATATTTACTATGCATAGTTATTAAGTCCATACCTTTTATGATGAATTTAAGTGGTTTATTAAAACTGATGCTCAGGTGTAAACGAGAAGGTGAAGAATAAGGGAAGAAATACATGATTCCAAGATAGGAAATAACACTATTCAAATGGGTAATTAAATTTCACTACATTGCGAAAAAAAAAAAAAAAAAACATAGTATAGTGAAATTTAATTTGTGTACTGTAAATTGATGATTAGGAAATTTAAGAAGTGTTAGGATGTAATGGATAAATAAGGATATCATAATTGGAAGCGGAATACCTATGGTTTAATCCTATTAAAATTTAATTAAGATGAAAAATTTATACACCTATAAACCCCACTAGAGTGTGGTGAAATTGAGTATAAATAATTATGTGGGCAAGAATATATATATCTATAGGGAAATTAACCTTCAGGATAAGGTTAAGAAATGGATATATGTAATTAAGACTGAAGTTAAAACTTGGGAGTGTTAAAACAACTAAAATAGAATTTTATTAATATTCATTATAACAATAAGTTGATTAGAAGCATGAAAAGCTATAAATGAATAATTGTGGGGTGATATATGTTCCAAATATGTTATATAATACTAGGTGTTACCATAATTATTGGAACAAAAGAAGATGAAAATTTTATATTGGAATATATAAAGAAAGGTGGATAATAGAAAAATGACAATTTATATTTAATAGAGGTATGTTAAATATAAGTTGTAAATTCTTAATTAACTATTAAATATATATATATATATATATATATATATATATAAAATAATTATTATTATCATGAGAAATGATAGATTAAAATGAAAGAAATTGCACGTGGGACACAAGTTAAATCTACAAGTAACATTATAAAGATAGGTGATCTTGTTATAATGTTAACTTTGTTGAGTTGTATGCATATAATATCGTCATGCATGATAATTGATTTCAGTTAGTAAAACTCAAACCTTATACCCACGGGATTAAGGGAGAAGAAAAAATTCACTAGTGAATATTAAAAAGTGAATTCACCTTAAAAGTTGCAAGTGAAGTGGAAGGACATATTTTACCATATGGCCGGAATATTATTACTCTAATTATGGTTAAAGGAGTAATAAACACTAGTTGTGGTAGATTAAGTGTTAAAAGTATAATGTGGAAAAAAAAAATATTGACATTGGAAAAACTTCCAAGATGATTTAAGTCATGACTAGAGTATTTTGTGATAAGCATATTTTAGTTCATGGAAAATAATGAAGTGGTAAGCTTAAGTACGAGTTATAAACACAGTTAAATAGTTGGTTTAGTAATTGTGGACCATGGCATATTAAATAATGTAATGCAAATCCATTACATTGAGTTATGAATGAATGAAGGGATAAATCAAATTTTCCCAGGTGGGCTAGCTAGGGTAGAATTGAAAACCTATATAAACCATGGATTGATTTTTAATGATTAGTGAAATTCAAATATAGATATAATTGGTGAATCATCATTGGAATTAATAAAGCATGAACATACAATTAAGAGTAAATGAAAAAAGATTCTGGTGATTCTTTGAAAAAGGGGAAACTGTGTCAAATTTACTTTTGACATTATCAAGTAGTAATACTTGTGAATGTGAGGAATCATAGTAATTACATATATCACTATAAAAGAAATATGTATTCACACTATAAAATTTTGTTGGTGTAAATTTTATTAAATTTAATTTCCCTGAGTTTTAAATTCAAAATAGGGAAATAGTGTGAAATCATACAGCTACCAACTGAGAGAAAAGAGGATGAGATGCATTTGGACTTGGGTATGGGGGAAACCCATCAGATCCAAATTTATTCATGTAAGTTTTGAACTAGTGGATACAATTCATAAAAGAGGTTAGAGGAAAAAATTTCATGTGTGAAGTAAGAATTGAATTATAGAGATTATTAATGAGTCTAGTTATTACTAATTAAATTGATTGACTAACAAAAGAAAACAATGAGAAGATGCTGGAAGTACAGCGATGAACTGAGAAAAGGTAAGCATAACCATGCATATGATACAATTGTTTTCTTTCATGAGTACTAATGAAAAGTTGTAAAATTGTTTAGCCAAGTGTGTAACAGGAAATTATACACGCTGGAAACAAGGAGGAAAAAAAGAAGAAGGTGAAGATAAATCACCTAGAAAATCAAGAAAATCTGAACTGGACCAAGTTGCGTGAGGAAAGAATCTCACTGAAAAACAAGAAAGGATAAGTAGTGTACTAAAAGTGCACTAAACTATTATGAACCTGAACGGTTTGACTAATAACTGAATTTCTTAAGTTATTGAAATGCAGAATGTTGTTGTGGATTATAAATTGTATGTACCTGATATTACTTACATTGGTATGAATTGTGGACAGAGAAACCAGAATAAAAGATCTTCCAGACAGACTTCTTGCAAAGAAGTAGGAAGAAAACCAACTGCATAAGGCATCAGTAAATAGAGTGGAAGCGGGAGAGTACTTTGCTGGAAACTAATCAAGGACGAAGAAGAAATCTTTGTCAAAGTTGAAAAATCAACGTTGAAGTGTAACACCGAGGAAGGTGTTGGAAAGGAGGGAAACTAATGGCTTATAAACTAGCCTTACCCTTGCATATTAAATTTCATGATGTGTTTCATATCTCCTTGTTGGAAAAAAATAATTGTTGTACATGATGCTTCTCACATTCTTGATTGGAATGTGATCCAGGTGGAACCAGAAGAGGAATTCCTTCCAGAGCCACCTCAACTCTGAGAGCAGGAAGAAATTGAATTGCAAAATCAAAAAGTAGCTAGAGTAAAGGTGCAGTGGAGCACTTTACTGCTGAAAAAGCTACATGGAACAGAGAAGCTGAGATGATGGAAAAGCATTCATAACTATTTTTAAAATAAACTAAGTAGATAGTTTTCAACACCGAGGACGGTGTTTTTTTTTAGAGGGGGAATATGTAACACCCCCAAGTTCTATGCTTTTCAGATTTGACATTGGAACATAAATCCAAAGGGGAGTGGACCCCAATGGATAATTACTTGTGTGGATGTGGTTAATTATTCATTTATGAAAAATAAATAAAATATTGTGTATGCACTATGACCAAATGAGAAATTGAGATCATATGCCTAATCCATGAGGTTATGGAAAAGGTAAAGACTTTCCCCAAAATCTTTCAAAAATCCTTGAAAGAAATTAATTCTAATTTAGATTTTTGAGGAAAAATCTAAATTCCCCAATGCTGAGGAAAGTAGTTGGGAAGAGGTAAAAAGCTGGAAAAGCTGGAAAAGCTGAAAGAAGCTTTAAAGTCCCTAAATAAGGGAAGCCTAGGCAAACAGGAATAAAGCATCCTGAAATTCTGGACGCAAAATTGGAAACAGGCTTTGGGGAAAGCACAACTTAAATAAGCTGCTCCAGAACAGATTGAAGTTAGTCTGTTCTTGGAGGATCTCAGCTCGGGGGTGAGTTCTAGAGATAAACGAACTCTAAGGTTGGGAGGACTGGTCATAGTAGAGGTATGCATGCATAATTTTGGAGATTATTTTATGACTGTATTAATTATATCTGTGTTAATTATATCAAGGTTATATGCATGGTTCTGTTAGAACTTCTTATTTAAATTTCAGATGGAATGGTTGTTCAGTACCTCATGCAATTACAAGCTAAGGGTAGTAGCTGAAAATTCAGTAGGTTCATAGCAAGGAGAAAGTTAAACAAAAACCAAGGGGTTAGTTCTGGGGATTTGTACATTGCAGTAATAAAAGGTAGAGATGATAAAGCAATCTGAATGTTTAATCGAATAGAAAAATTCAAATGGTAGCTTGCTATCTTTGGAATGAAAAATTAGTTGATGTGATGTATAAACAGAACCTTTTAATAACGCTGTAACCAATAATAACAAGTAGGAAACAACTAACCATGTGATAGCAGTATGGGGTTCAATATATCAGCTGTATTACAATGGAAAGAATTGTAGAATTAAGAATTTAAATTATTCTATTAAATGTAAGTGTAAATATATGAAAGCAGAAGTTGAATCCTAACTATGTACGAGGATCTAAAACTAGGGATTCTAAACTATCAATTTCAGTATTCTCTACCTCCCTTTGATTGAAGCAAGAGGATCTATATCCTAGTTTTCCAATGGAAGAGTTTAATCTGCACCAGAGTTTCAAAAATGTTGAATATTTGTAACAATAAAATAAGGGGAGAATCCTATTGAAAATCTATTATGTGATAAAAGTGTGTGTGAGGGAAGATTGTAAGCATATTTAAAAATACAAAGAAAAGAGCATCTATTTACCTTCCATATAAACTGTTGGGAAAGTAGTTGGAGAAACGAAGGATAACTGAGTATAGATAGATGTATACGTGGATGCATACATCTATACCTTGATGCCGAAACTTTATAATGCTGAAAATTCTATAAGGCTTGCAAACTGGAAAGTTTGAGGAAGGGCCTATTGATCAGCTAGAGTTGGTCAAAACTCTGAAAAACTGACCTGAGAAATACAAACTAATATATATATATATATATATAGATATATAAGTCAACTAGATGGACTGCGAAGAGTGGAGGTCAAGCCCAAAAATTCTCATGGAAATTCTTATATTCCCATGGCTGCCTATAATTACTAAAAAGAAATTAAATACCGGATAACAGTATGAATTTGAAATTGATTCAATAAGAAATTTTTTTGAATGTTATCTGGTGCATAAAGCAGAGTATATCTGAGTTTATGTTATATGGGTAAGAAGCTGGGTCTGGGAGACGTGACAGAGGTGGTTGGAGACAGTTGGGGAAAAACAGTTACTCTCTCCTGAATGGATAAAAGGGGAATCCAAGAGAGGAGAGGGGGTTCTGGAAATTTGGCAAGAAAGGGGAAAGTACTGTCTTGAGTTGGAAACACCAGTGGAAGTATCCTTCTGTAACCCTTGAATTTTCTAGACTTCATGTGTGTCACTGGAAGGGAATTCCAGAGGTCACAGCACAGTAGACTCCACTGTGGAAACTCCGTGGCACTAACCCAGAGTTCTGAGGCTATGGGGCAAGTGTAGGACGTTATGGCCTCACTTGGTTGGTAGGGTGGACCACACCTTTAGGAATCGATTTTCAGTTCCAGATAAGTACGCAGACTTTGAAACTTATATAGAATACAGGTTAAAATGAATTCGGAGTAATATTATCTCAAACTCTGTAGATGAATAGAATAGTGCTATTACTTATTTTATTGGAAATGAGATTATACAGCTCCGAAGGAATCTATTAGTTTTCCTTTGAAAGAGAAGATTAAGTTGTGCATCAAATGAGCAGGTGCTTGAATTTAACTATCTATGTGTGTTAAGAGTTTAGAAAGAACAAATAAAGTCTACTGTGTATTTATTCTTTTGTTTTTCTGTGGAAGCATGTATATATAAAGAGTCGAAAGTAACAAGTTTTTATACAGGATGCATGTATAAATTTTACTGTGTATATAGCCAACCCGTTTAATTTCATTTATTAGTACCCAATGTAATACTACCAGTAGTATAGTACAAAAGAGAAGCAAAGCAGGGTTGTGCTGAGTGAACTCCAGGTTTGGGGTTTTCAGGGGCAGAGAAGGGATTGAAATCACTATCGAACCCTTGCCCCAGGTAACCCTAGCAGAGGTATTACTATACACGGTCATGACAGTGGACCGGTCACCTTAGAGATATTATGAAAATTAAAAAAAGACTTAAATATGGAATAGTATGCCGACCAGAAAACGGCAAACCTCGACCAAACTGTACTATTAATGATGCGAACAGCTAGCTCTATATTAAATTGAAAATTAGAACCTCAAATTGGGTGAAATTGCAAACAATGGGAGAAGTCTTAGCGCAGAAGAAGAAACAGTAAAAACGTAAGCAAAATTTTGTTTAAAAGGAATTTCAGACGACATTTAGAATTATGTTTGAACATAGTAATAACAGTAAAAATATGTTCACTCAATATTCATATAACAAAAAGACCAAACTTGACAACGATTCGGTGAAATGAATCAGCAAATTTAGAACAGACAATATAAGAATACTGGAAATGGAAAATCGACGCCTTCGAGGTTCCCATGCAGTAATATGAAAGGCGCATACTTTATATTAAAACAATAACCCGAGTTTCATCATAGTCACTGAGCTAGAACACTGTAATATTACATGTCATTAAATGGCACAGTTCGACAATCCAAAACGCTAACTCGGGACTGATTATTTTTTGAGTTACATGTCTAGAAAATAAAAGAAAGAAATAGAACTATGTCGAAAACTGCAGCTGAACCCTCGGTTCGTATTGGGGTACCTGTAACAAGTGAAATGAACTTTAGCCATAGCCAGCAAGAAAAAATAAGTTGTAGGAAGATTCAAGGGTATCTTAATTACCTGCGCGCACAAGGAAATGAGAGCTCAGTCAGTAAAATGATAGTAATAACATGATAATGAATGCCAGACCAAGCCCCATTTAAACGCTCAGAAGGTTTTACCTGAAGTTCTGCGTTGATAGCCCTGAAGGAGGCAAAATATGGATAGTTAGACTTCGAGAGAAGTGAGCACAGTCTCGAAACTGGAGATGGTGAGGTTAAAACCACCCTTGAACAAGAAATAAACTATCTGAAGGTCAGTTCCTTACCATTCATTGCCAGAAGACTAGTGCTCATCTCCATTTATCCGGAACTTCATTCTCTACCATCCTGTTTACAAACAAATAAACCACAACGCAGATTAACTTATGGTTCTTGGGTCAAAGTACACAGGAAACGCATAATCAAACTAACAATTGGATCCGGATGAGTTTAGGTGCCGTAGGATGTGCACCGCTTACCTATTTTCTCTTATAACAGGAAGTAAGAACGGAAACGCCGAGGGAGAGCACATCTCTCTCGCGTGCCATGAAAAAAACAATCTCCAGTCGCCCAGTCGAAATTTTAGCTGAGCACTCCAGAAATAAACCTCCTGTTTCCCTCGCAAATATCTCGAGGAACCCAAGGCAGGTTACACCTGTTGTAGATGTTAAATGCGGAGGAGCAGAAACTCTGTGGATAATGACACATGTGCCTCGACTTGAGAGAAATTCCCTGCCAAATTCCGGATTGGAATAGAATATCAACCTTAAATTTTAAATGTGAATATGGATAGGACCAACCATCAATTACCTTTCCAAACTGGCACACTGGAGATGTGATTCCGCAAATCCAAATTTACTTTCAGTGTGATGCGTGGTCGTGTGAAGTGGTGTTATCTGTGGCGCAATAAATTCTGCCACTGAAACCTTTTTATAATATGTCCTTACCCATGAAATAATGCCATATAAATATATATAATTAGCAACGTTAATATGGACTTCCGAATCTGTGCTTGATCAGCACTTACACTATATGTATTAAGAGTTAAGTGCAAAACGTAATGGATAGATGCCATGCTATTCGCCAGGTGGAAATTATGTCATTGGTAAATTTTTTTTTATTTAGAGTAAGTTTGTTGATATATGGACATGACAAGAATTTATAATTTAGTTCGAAATGGTATAATGGAGATTAATATTGAAAAAGTTAAATGTTGTTTGTTTTCATTTAGGTCAAATTCTAGTTTATTCTAAAACTTTAAAAGCTTTTTGAAAATGATAAAGATCTTTATTCTTCATTCCAAATTGCTCTTTTCTCATGTTATGGAAAAGGTAAAGGAATGTTCACTAATTTTCTTACTTCTATGATATGAGAATAAGTGATAAGGAAATTATAATAAGATATTAAATATAAAATAATAATTTACTTATTAAATGATTTTTCGACTTTAAAGACTCTATTTTTCAAATAAAATATTGAAGACATATTAGCAAAAGAGTTGTCTACAAAGGTGCAGCCGTCAAATTTGGCTACTATCCCAAAAAAAAATTAAGAAATCTTGCAATAGCAATGTTTGAATTATGCACCCAAAATATTGAAGTTCTATAGCTATAACCTAGATTTACAAAAATCACGTCGAAATTTCTTAAAATATTACGGGAATTTGCATGATTTTCAAGGTAAAAAAGAATTCTAGTTAGAATAGGACATTAAAAACCGAGTTTTTTACAAAAATCACGTCAAACTTTCTTAAAATCTTACGGGAATTTGCATGATTTTCAAGGTAAAAAAGAATTCTAGTTAGAATAGGACATTAAAAAACGATTTTTCTACAGAGTCATGCACCCAAAATATTGAAGTTCGATAGCTATAACCTAGATTTACAAAAATCACTTTTGGAATTTCTTAAAATCTGATAGGAATTTGCATGATTTTCAGGGTAAAAAAGAAGTCTAGTTAGACTAAGACATTAGCAAAGGAGTTGTCTACGGAGATGGAAAGAATTGCCTGGAGCGTCAAAATTCGCTGGAATCTGGGCAATTTTTTTTCGCTGGAATCTGGGCAATTTTTTTTTAAGAAATCTTGCATTGGAAATCATTGGAAATCATTAGATCATTGGTGGCTGGAAATTCAAAATCCCTAAGCATTGTAAATGAAGGTGTAAAGGTATATGTTTTTCTATTGCATCATGAAAAATTCCACTCATTAAGGCATACCCCAATTTAAGGAGATCATAATATATTCATTAAAGAAATATTGACTAGATTTGTTTAATAAGATATTATGAAATAAAAATTCAGTGCAAGTTTTCAAATCTAAAATTTATAATTTATTTCTAAATGTTATAATGAAAACTAAGATTGAAAAAGTTAAAAGGGACATAATACATTAATTAAATAAATATTTACTAAATTCATTTAATAACATGTTATGAAAGAAATAAATTGGAAAAATATTTAATGTAGAATTTAAAATTTATAATTTATAATATACTTTTAAATAGTTTTTAAATAAAATTACTTTCAGTTTTTAAAACTAAGAAATTTACTTTTTTTTCAATCAAAAATTTTGACATATTATTAAAGCGATATATTAAAAAATTATATTTCATTAAAGAAATAGACAAAAACCTCCAATATAATGTAAAAATGAACAAAACTGCTCTAAATTTTTTTTTAATGATGTTTGTTTTCATTTAAGTCAAATTCTAGTCTATTGTGAAAATTCAAAAGATTATTGAAAATGATAGAGATCTTTATTATTCATTTTCAAATTGATCTTTTCTCATGTTATGGAAAAGGTAAAGAAATGCTCACTAATTTGCTTACTTCGTTGTTTTTTTTTTTTGTAAGTGCTTATTTCGATGTTATGAGAATAGGTGATAAGGAAATTTTAATAAGATATTAAATATAAAATTAATAATTTAGTTATTAAATGATTTTTCAACTTTAATGACTTTATTTTTGAAATAAATTATTTAATATATATTATCAAATCTTACCCATGGTTTTGCAATGCATATATTAACATCTCAATTTTGTTTAAAAATAAATAAATTAAACCTGAAAATATGGATGATGCAAGAATTCAACCTATTTAAGTCAATGGTGGCTAGAAATTCAAAATCCCTAAGCATTGGAAATGAAGGTCTAAAGGTATAAATTTTTCTATTGTATCATGAAAATTCCACTCATTAATACATATTGTACCTTAAAGAGATTTGGGAAATGAAAAAATAGATACCTTCACCCCATTTCTAATCTATATATAATATTATTATTTTGAAAATTATATTAAAATTTATATTTATTTCATTTACTCTTTTGAAATTCCAACTTGAAGAAATATTTAAAAAAAAATGGCTATCTATCTATATATAAGTTGTTACATATTATAAATCATAATATTTGATAGTGTAGATATGGAAGTTTATTTTAGATTATTAACTAAGAAAATATTATAAGTAAAGTTAGGTTTTATTTTTTAAATATAAAATTCAGAATAAGTTCAGCTAGTAAAGAATTTATTGTTCAAATTTATCACTTCAATCAGTTTCTATAAAAGTTTAAATAAATTATATCAAAATATTATTTTTAGAAAATTCCGAAAACATATAACAAGTAAACGAAGGCCACCCATTTATATTAAAAAAAAATCAAACAAAAACTTTTTAAATAAATATTTCAATCTCATAAATTAATATTGAAAAGTGATAAATCCAAAATTAAGATATTTGAAATTAACATAAATTTAATTTTATTGTAATTTTTCCTTTTTCCTTCAATCAACCGCTCTCGAAATGAAGTGAGGCCAATGAAGTGGAGGTGACAATGTATGTGAAACAAACATCAATATATAATGGTTTTAGGGCTCAAACGTTTACCAAATTTTCTAGTGATTAAAATTCCAATCTATACACATTTCGAAGTTAAGTTGTTGATGTACACATTTAATGTGAAAAAAGATTTAATTTAACTATTTAGAAATATATATATATATATATATATATATATATATATATATATATATATATATATATATATATATATATATATATATAGTGTATTTTACAGTTTTAATATATTTTCTTTTAACTATTAATTTAAATTACTTATATTTTATTTTTGTTATGAAAAGTTTAAAATGATATTTATTTTTTGAATATGAAAAGTTTGAAATTGTTTTGCTAAATATAGTTTTAAAATAAAAATGATATTTTATTATAATTTTTTTATTTTTAAGTAAATAAGTTAGAATATTAAAAAGATAAATTATAGTTAAAGAGATCCTAATATATTTATTAAAGAAATCTTGACTAGACATGTTTAATACAATATTATGAATTAAAAAATTTAGAGTAAGCTTTCAAATCTAAAATTTGTAATTTAGTTATAAATGTTATAATGGAGGTTAAGATTAAAAAGTTAAAAATTACATAGCACATTGATTAAAGAAATCTTGAATAAATTCATTTAATAACATGTTATGAAAGAAATATTTTGGAAAAAATTAGTGTAGGATTTCATATATAAAATTTACAATATACTTTCAAATATTTTTAAAATAAAATTATTTTTTCTTTTTTAAAACTAAGAAATTTACTTTCTTTGAATTAAATATTTTGACAAATTATTAAAGTGATATTTTAAAAAATTATCCTTCACTAAAGCATAGATAAAAGCCTGTAATATAATGTAAAAATGAACAAAGCCACTCTTAAAAAAAAAAAAATGATGTTTGTTTTCATTTAGATAAAACTCTTGTCTCTTGTGAAAATTCAAAAGCTTCTTGAAAATGGTAAAGATATTTATTATTCATTTTCAAGTTGCTCTTATGCTCACTAATTTTCTTACTTCGATGTTATGAGAATAAGTGATAAAGAAATTTTAATAACATATTAAATATAAAATTAATAATTTAGTTATTGAAGGATTTTTCAACTTTAATGAATCTTTTTTGAAATAAAATATTTAAGAAATATTATCAAATCCTACTTATGGTTTTGAAATGAATAGATTAACACCTAAATTTTCTAAAACAAAAAAAAAATTAAACTTGAAAATGTGGGTGATGCAAGAATTCAACCTATTCGGATCATTAGTGGCTAGGACTTCAAAATTGATAAGCATTGGAAATGAAGGTGTGAAGGTATACATTTTTCTTTTGCATCATGAAAAATTCCACTCATTAATGCAGACACCCACCTTAAAGATATTTGGGAAATGAAAAAATGGATACCTTCACCCGAGAAAGGTATATTCAATGTAGAAATGGATACATTGAACCTAAAAACTGTATTGTAAAAAATTCCACCTTCATTGTTGAGAAGAATGGATGAGCGGGAAGGTTAATGTGTGCACTTCTTCACCCCTTCACCACCTACTTTCCAATGGAATGAAGGTGTGGATTTTTCACCCTTAGGAGATTGGGTAGTGTGGGTATTGAGGTGCACATCAACGTGTATCTTCTAGATCAAAATTAAATTATTTACAAATACACAATGAATGCCATAAATATTGGGTTGTTTTACCTTTCACATGTGTTTATTCATTCCACATATTACATAATACTTGTGAAAAATTTTATATTCAATATCACTTCTAACATTAAATAATAATAAGTATTTAGGAAGGAATTTTATTTTTATGCTAATAATTGAAAATTCATGAGAATCAATTGAAGCAAATCCATATGTATACGTTTGAAGAACCACTAAATGACAGTTGGCACATTACTCTTAATGTTTTTGTAACCTCTTTAGGATTCAACAAAAACCTTATATCGTTGCAACACCTCTAGTACCTCGTTGTTGCAGAAAACCAAAGTGCAAGTACCACAAATCTAGTTTTGATCTCAAATGGGATCCACATTTTAGGCCTTTCACTGATATTCTATTCAAAGGATATTTACAAGGAGACATGGAAAAAAGAAGGGTTTTATTATGAAGTAAAATTTTCTCATTTGCAGTCTCATTAGATGGGCATCTAAAGGATTTATGTAGGGATTAATCTATCCAAGGGTTTCATAGATTCCATAACCATATCAATAAGGAATATAACTCATAAGAAATCCTTGGATTATGAAGGCATACCATTTAGGTGTGGCCATCATCAAACTCATAGAAATTTGGGACTAGAATATTCCTTAGCATGGAAATGATAGAAATGGGTTCTGAAATATTAAACAAACAAGGACCTACCTACCTCCACAATGAAGTCTCCTCCTTTGCTTTCTCTTGGCATTTTTATTCCTCGGGAAACCACTCTAGCTTTGTTTGTTCTGAGAATTTATTTGACATTGACTTCATTCATTTCATATATTGGTCTTGATTTTGTTGAGAATAGTATTATTATGGAGCTCACATCTACTTCAATGGTTTTAATGGAGGTACCTCCCTCTACAAGTACAGAAATCATGGTTTCCCCTCTTTCTTCCATTTCTAACTCCTTATTTATTATTTTTTCCTATGTTTTCACGTTAAACCCTACTCCCCTTGGTGATTCTTTGAAGAAGCTAGCATGTCTCTATTTTCATCTCTCCTGTCCTATTTTATCATTTTACCTCATTTTCCTCTCTAAGTATCCTTCTCATCCCCTACCAACGGAAATTAGGGTATCGAGGTGTCATGCTTCCTAGCTACAATGGAGTGAGGTGTGTTAGGACGATATTCCTATGGGAGCGATTGGATGATAAAAGTGCATGATAAAAAAGGGAAAGTAACGCATTCAATCCAATAAGTTGAAATTTTGAACTAAGGCTTATATATCTAACATAAGGTGGGAACATGGGCTATAACATATGAACCCAAATAGAGGAGGTCATAAGAGAAAAATATGGCTAAAATGTATTACAAAAGAATGTAATAAAATGAGAGGAAGGAGTCAGTACTAAAGGATTTGATAAGAGTGAAATTGATAACCAATTTTAAATAATAAGATGATCATGAATGAGGCATGAAAATGCATTCTAAACATATAAAGAAACTAAATATGGCCACCAACCATTCATTGTAGATTCGCGACATGAAATGCTAGTGCATAGCCGCAAGGTGTACACGATGGATCCAGCAAAAAAATAAAATATCAAAGCCACCAATAAGTATAATGTATATCTATGTCAAATTATACATTATTATGACTATGGATATAGAGAAACGATGTTCGCCAAAGTAGTCATAAAAATATATAAAAATGATACATAAATCCAATGCATCTTGCGAAGGGTCGCATATAAGAGAGAGAAGTCCTTATCCCAAGGTAGTATACTCAACCCTGATGGTACAAATCTACAACATGTGAATGAATAAGCTAATGTTGAGCATGGTAGAAACTGTCTGATTATTAGTCAGTGAGTTATATCATTAAATGATTGAATTCATGAGGTGAAACTCACATAAGGATGATAAAAAAAACATCAAGGACTATAAATGGTCAGTTGAGGTTTAGACCTCGCTTAAACATTTAATGACATGGCACAAAAGCTACTTGGAAGAATTTATTAATGAGCACCACGTGATATTCTAAGACAACCTAAGAGGGCAAGCATTAACAATCCATAATGAATACAAGCCTAACCAGATAGAGGAGTGAAATTAATCACATTTATGGTACACATACAAGGTGAAATGAATCCAATTTGTAAGATAATAACACAAACATGTGCAATGTTCAAGGGTGACACAATTCACACCATCATTTTTACTTATACAATAAGAAAAGTGATTTCCTCTTTTTTTTTTATTTGTAGGTATCTCCTTCATATTTTAGCAAGCATGAAAGAGGAAAAATATAAAATCGATAGCATATTTATTCTTCAATTTTAACAAGCCTAAAAAAGGGATAAAAAGATATGCAATAAGGCGTTTTTTTCATGGTTTAAGGAGCTCAAAGAAGATGTGGTTGTTATGTCCCTATAATACTAGTGTATCCCCTAATTTTTATTGTTAGTATAGCCTCCTTATTATTATTTTTATGCCCATCTAGTCTCCATATTGTTATTATTGTGCCCCATAGAAGCCCACTATTGTTATTGTTGTGTGCTTACATTGTTATTGCTATGTCCATTAGGATTATATTGTGACCCACTGGACTCCTATATATTGAAAGGAGGTATTTTCATTTTATCAGCTAAGAATTTTTTATTTATGTAATATAAAGGAGGTTTCAACCTTGAAGACATTGATTACTAACGATTTGATCTCTCCTTCATTGTATTTTGTGAGTTGGTTTCATAACATTTGGTATTAGAGCTTTGATTTTTGGGTTTCAGTGCTTCAAAGAGGTCATCGTGAGTTTTCTCTATAACATTTTTTATACGAAGTTTCAGAAACTAAAACAAAAAACCATTTGCAAAGAAAGACATAGGAACTCTTTGTTAAAATTTTGGATCTTGGTTTGAAATATTTTCAACGATATGATACATTGAATTTAGGGTTTTTGCATGCTCTCGAATTTCATCTCAAAGAGTTGACCTTGGGAAAATAATCAGAACTCTCTCTCTCTGAGCATTGGATTGGAATAATTCAAGAAGTGACTGAAAGAACATAGATTGTAGCTTCTCGTGTATTTATTTCAAAGAAAAAAGATGAAACAGTGATAGCTGAAACACCGTACAAGTACTCTCTACTAAGCCACTCCATAATTAGGACATTTGTGGGAGATTGGGCACAAATTTCTCTTGAAGAATCCAAATTAGGTATGACATGTGGCATTGGAAAGAATATTCTGAGGGATATGATAGGTCTAAAGTTAAAATATTGGGGATCTGAAATCACAAATATACAACAGGATCAATATCTAGCTCCTCAAAAGTAAGTAAAAGGTGTGTATCATTTTTTAAAAATTACGTAACATTTGATTGAAAAATATTTTGTAAGTGATTAAAAAGGAATATTGAATCATATATATCAGTATTGAGTTCCATAATTCCTCCCAAAAATAACTCTACACCAATTAATCCCCCACAAAAATATACTACATCACATGAAGAGGAAGAATTGTAGTATGATATATCAAAATTATCGTACCAAGTGCCACAAATGTCAATGTCACAAAGAGAAACCTAAGATGACATAGAGGGATTAAAATTAGACATGGAGGCTAAGGTGGATGGTTTTAGGGATGAAATTAAATCTAATATGGATGATCAAGTAATGGAATATAACATCGAGCATCAACAACAAGTTCTCCAATTCTTAAAGGATAACCTAAATTTGGTGTAGAATAAAATGAAACAACAGGCAGATCAACATCGTAGTGAAAGTTTTGATTTAGGTGACTGGGTATTTTTATAGCTACAATCATACAAACCAATTCCGCTCAAGAATGCGAATAAGTATAATAAGTTATTACTAAATTACTATGGTCCTTACAAGGTGTTAAAATATTGGTACTATGGAATATAAATTAGAGTTGCTTGAATCTTCCCGACTGCACCGAGTTTTCAATGTTTCATGCTTAAATAAGGTTATAGCTCACAAACTCTTAGTTCAAACAATATGTCCAGAACTTTATGAGGAATGAAAAATCATATTGGTACCTGAAGTAGTCACAGAAGCAAGATCTCGACAACTACAAAATCGATCAATTTTAGAGTATCTCAACAAATGGAAAAACTTTCTCACTGAAGATCCCACATGGGAGGATACAAATTTTATACAGAAGAATCTAGAAATAATCAAGCATTGAGGACAACACTTGTTTGAAGGAGAGGGAAATGCTAGGACCCTATAATACTAGTGTATCCCCTTATTCTTATTGTCATTATAACACCCTTATTGTTATTGTTGTGCCCATGTAGTCACCATATTGTTATTATTGTGCCCCATAGAAGCCCACTATTGCTATTGTTGTTCCCTTACATTGTTATTGTTATGTGAGCTAGGATTATATTGTGGGCCATTGGACTCTTATTTAAAGAAAGGAGCTTTATTCATTTGTATCATCCATGAATTTTTCTTTTATGTAATGTAAAGTATGGTCCTCCTCGAAGAGGCTGATTTCTAAGGCGTTGATCACTCTTTTCCTCTATTTTGTGAGATGGTTTCATAATAGTAGCATATTTCTAAACATAGGGTGTTTTTCGCATGAGTTTTTAAGGAGCCCAAAAAATGAGGTAAAATGATGCTCAATACCATTCAGTGTTTAATGAGAATGAGAAGGATACAACAAAATCTCATCTTAGAGAAACAAGTGGAATAAAGTATAGAAACATATTTCGAGGTGAAAAAATCACCCTAAGTAGAAAGAAGTAATGAGTTTAGAAAGGAGAACCACTCAGTGTAGAGATCCCTCTAGGAAAGATAAACACACCAAGTGAATACTCGCAAGAAGGCTAAGGGAATGGTGATAACAAATATGAAAATTAGAATAGAGAAAATTGGCATGCATACAATTCATCAAAATGTAGAAAGTGATGATGTAATCCTCCAGGGTATAACTAAAATATAAAAGAGGAGGCCATGAGGATTAGATTCAAATTAATGCCAGGTAAAAATGAGGGGTTCCAGAGTGATAAGAAAATGCAACATGGACACCAACATTTCAAAGAGGTTCTAACCTAGTGGATTCCTATGAAGAAAATCTCTACTACATATATAAGTTATGATGTGAAAATACAAAATGGTTAATGTCGTAACCTAACAGGATCAGAACTAAGGTGCAATGAAGATGGAAATGATGGTTAATGACGAAATAGAAATGGAAGTGAAATAAATACCCCTATATGCTAGGTTCAAGAAAAAAATATAATTATCTTCATATGTTAGTTTTTTTACAACAACGTCATGGAACAATACTTGGCTATGATTATTTCCATCTACTTGATTGGAAAGAATTGGATTATAGCTATCATCCTTTTTCAAACTTTCAACGTGAATGAGCTCACAATCACTTATAATTGGTTGATTTATTCCACAAATAAGATTTGGATTTTTCATGTAACATGAAATAGTAAAATTTCAATTAACTTGAATATAAATGATTTTTTAGACATTAACCAAACATTCAATTTCAACGTCTTACCATGTAAGTTACATCCTTGACTTTTCTTTTCCCTTAAAGCTTGATAATAACACCCCCAATTGTGTTTTTGAATGAAATGTCACAAATCTTTAAAATGGTGATGTTGTGACTTCTAGAAATCCGCAACCACCAAACTAAATGCTTGATAAGTATAAGCATCACTATCATATTCAATTTTTGGGATATTGAAACCTTGATGAATATCTGCAATAAGTAGGGAGTAATCCCTTTTAGGTATGTTTTTTTCAATGTTTTCACAATCACCTAATATTATTTGATATTTTATAGTGTGTAGCCCATTCCAAATGAAATGATTAAGACTATGATCAAGTTCAACATCACTAAGATGTTGTTTTCTCATCCTTTCCATTTTAATTTTTTCAATAAAGCTTCTAAAACTATTAGGTGCTCCATTTTCATCCTCCTTCATATTTAATGAAATAAAAAAAAAACATATGTATAAGTTATAAATTAAAAATAACATAAATATGAATACAAATGAATTTATGAATGAACGTACCTTTTTGAGTGCAATATAAAAATATTTTAGCATTGATGTAGAACTTGAACCTGGTAGTTTTTTACAACATCGTCCCAACTATATTTATTAAATAATTTAACCATTTGTTCTTGTATTCTGATATAAACCTTCTGACTAAATAAATAAAGTAAAAAATGCTAATATAGTGATATGTGTAACAAATAAGACCAACAACAATATATTATATTTAACAGAAACTTATAATTAAAAAAAATATGTAAAAATAACAAACTTAATTTAGAAATTCCTCATCCATTTCTTCCATTGATAATTCTCTTGAATTTACACGAGATAATATTGTTTTGACAATATTTCATCATCCACTCCCTTCATTGATCTCCAAGGTGTGATAGTCTTACCTTATGGAATGAGCTTCATTTCAGGACCCGATTTACTGATGGTACATATCAATGGTTTAGACATTTTGACCTTCTGACTTTTGATGCCAACGTTTTCCCACAACTCAAAAATATGATCAACCAATTCCCATATCTCTCCAGTTATAAATGCCAACTAGAAAATGTTATCCATACCTCTGAAAATTATTACTATTTCACTACAAGGAATTTCCATAAACCCTATAGTCATTAACTATTAACCAAATCGAAGTAGCTCAATGATGAAAATGACATTCCAAAATTATGCATACTTCAATCATTTAACTCAATACTACAACAATAAAAGCATCAATACTAGATACAAAAATAGGAAAAATAAGAATAAGAGATGCATGTGAATCAAAAGTGAAAATAACATAAAGAAATTGTGCAAGAGGACTTTGAGGCTGCTAGGTTTGCCAATCCCAAGGGGACTCGGAGTCCTATGGAACAAACAAATATTTAGAATCTAAAAATCGCACTAATATTCATTTTTTGAATCAATCCAAGTACATCCCTACAAGAAATTAAAATGGAGTTGCTAAACAACAATTTTTCTCCACAAGAAAACTAAAAAAAACATGTCCTTAAAGGCCAATTCGAATCGGTACTTATAAAAATTGACGGGGAAGAATTCTTCTTGAAAGGAGGAAGATTTCCCCTCCAAAATCCCTCAAATAGTGGAACTGGTTCCCAACACTAGGATTTTACATTAAATGAGAGGGAACATAATCCTCAATTTTCCCAATAATTGGAATTACAAAATCTCCAAATAATTTCATGATATTTTGTTCATTTATTCTCCAATATTGATCTTCCTATAGTAGGGATCAAGTCCCTAAATTATCTCCTTCTCCAAATCTTGAAAATGATTCGGAATTGATTGTTATTTAATGATGTGCCAATATCAGTTTCAAAAGTAACATGAAAGTTCTTTGGTTTTCCTATCATACAAGGGCTTATACAAGTGTTTATGAGTGCCAATTCACTAAACTTGGTGAGATTAAGTATATTTCATGAAATTAAAAGCATGGAAACTCAATGTTGAACACCATCACAATAAAACATAGCAAGAAAAAATACAGAGACAAATACACAAGTTTTTGATGAAGGAGTTCACCCCTCCTAAGCTACATCTCCTTGGTCAAACTTCAAAGTGTGGGCATTTGTATTAGATGCAATTGTGTGAAAGTGTTTTTTACGCTCTCCTATTGCCTCTGAAACCTGCTCAAATGGCTCCAAATCATACAAATATATGAAAAATGACTCTTCCTGAGACCATTTTGGTCTAAAATTTCCAAAGTTATGAAAAAACCAATTTTTCCTAGTTTTTTTCCACTAAATCTAGATGTTCGCCAGTTAACACAATCCAGCGCATCTGCAGTTATTTGCTCTCTGAATGCAGGAAGTCAAATTAGGTTTCATTCTCTATCTTGACGTTGAGGTATGCCCTATAGGGTGTCGAGGTTACGATCCTATCACCACATTGGGTTTGGGCCCGGCTTCTATTAAGCCCAAAGAGAGAATTCAGCAAAAAAACTCAGTTCCAGTTTTTCCCGAATTCGTCGTGCAAACGCTCAGTCAATATCATAATCTCCATCTCCCGCTCGCAGCAGTGCCGGCACGCAAATTTCATGAATTTCATTATCGCCAATTTACCATTCTGATTAATATCCCACTCGATCAAACCACTACGCTCATTAGTGGCAGAAAGTATCTGTCAAGTAGTATCCGGTGGGAAGCAAGGAGGTTAGAAGCAAGGAGGTATAAGCACGTTTTTAAGTGGGGTTAAGCACGTTTAGCACTAACCTGCACTTGTCCATTAAAATTGGGTTATCGTGGCTTAACAATGCATTATCGTATTAAACATAGCTTAATGCATTTAAATCTCCACAGATCACAGATCAGAATGCAATCACTTATCATAGATCACAGATCTCAATGCAGTCACTTATCACAGATCACATATTGCATTGTAGTAACCTATCATAGATTACAGCCCTGCTATAAATCATTCTATGTTTCCTACTCCATCTTGCGATCGCAATACCCTAATGTAATATATCACATCGCAATTCTGCCACCTTGTTAACGCTTTATGTTTCCTAATTTGTCTTGTGATTTCCATACCCCGATGCGATTCATAGGACCCACATTATCACCACGTCACTTACCGGGAAATCACAATCATAAATCATTTGTTGTTTCCTTATGTGCTCTGTTCCTAAACTACTAATCCGATATTAAATTTAGGAAATAGGAGAAAAATTCAACTTCCCTAAGCAACATTGGAAAATATGGAAATGCCATTTGTCACATTGTCACTGGCTGAAAAATTGGTGAATATTCCCTAAAGATTACTGAGGTGCTGACTGGACTTCCAAGTCCTTAATCTATCACTATTTTGCACAACTTTTATCTGTTTGGTAAAATTAACAGCAGACCATAACTTACTCATATGAAATCATATTTTGATGAAATGATTTGTATTGGAATCCTACTAATGAGCTCTATCCAGTCATTCTGCTCTAATGCATTTCTGAGAACTTTCAATATTTGGATAAAAACTACAGAATATATTTTCATATAAGGAGAAAAATCTAGCTTAAATTCATTAGTACCAATATTTTCTAGAATTTTAAATGGACCATAATGAATTGGCTTGAGTTTTTTACCTTCACCTTGCAATCTTTGTTTGTTATTATACAACTAAACTTCATCTCCAACTTGTAATTTTTTATCAAAATAGTGTTTATCATGACTTTCCTTGTAGCTTCTTTGGCTCTTTTCAGGTTGCTCTTGCACTGTGTGATGTATCAATTGAATTTTCTCAATTTACTTTCTTGCCTTATATATGTCACTATCGCCATCTATAGAGAAATATTTCTCAAAGATGAAGTCCAAAGCTGATCTTGGCAAGTAACCATAATATGCCTCAAATGGCGATGTGTTTGTGGAAGAAAGCTTTGTCATGTTGTATGCATGCTGAATGTAATGCCACTGTTCATCTAATTTTAAATTACTTTCTAGTTATTTCTGTGCTAGTTTCATTTCAAAAATAAACTTTTCTTTTCTTTGTTTTACTTATCCTTCATAGGTTTGTTTATGAGCATGTGATTGTCAAACAGTGTCTTTAGTGAGATTATGAGTTTTTCATAAGCTCAAAAAGCATAGTTTTAAATGACATAATAGAAGTAATATTAAACACAAAAAACACACATAACAGAGCTTAACATAGAGAATTTTGATAAAGGATTTCACCCCTTATGGGCTACATCTCCTTGGTCCAGCTTCATAGTCTGGCTTTTGTATTAGATTAAAGTGTGCTCAAATTACCGTTACAAGCTTACAACCTATTCCAATGAGTTTAAAGCATCATAATATCCCAAAAATGACTATTTTTTTTGTTGAATTTGGACTCTGGATGCTTTGTTGAATGACACCTGGTGGCCCTAGCCTTCAAAAATCTTCAAAATGCAAAAAACACCTGAAAATGACCTTTTCTGCCTCTACAGCCTATTCCATTGAGTTCCTTGCATGCAAATTAGCCAGGAATGACTTTTGATGAGCTCAATTTGGTTGAAAATTGAGTGAGTTATGAGAAAAACCAATTTGCCCCAATTTTTCCTCTAAAACTAGAGAGACTTCCAGTTAACTTTAGAAGTCTGCCAAAATTGCCACACCTCTGAATTTTATGCCAACATAGCTCAAGCTGAATTACCGTTAAGCGAGTTTACGTTGGATAAGAATTATTTCAATGGATAGGCATTAATGCTAGTAATTATTTTCTAAATTTAACAATTTTTTAGGTACTCATCTTCTTCCTCTTCACTTACATATATGTTTAAGTGTTTTTTAGGTTTCCTTTTCTCATTTTTTTTTTTTTGTAGTGAGATATTTGATTTTTTTGCAGTGTAAAGAGAAGGTAAAAAAATTAAAGTGCCAATATTCTATCTAATTATATATTGTTAAATAATATTTCATTTCACATGAAATAATTGTCTCTAAAAAATAAAGAACTTTTAACAAGCTACATAAAAAATACATTTTGAATATAGAAATAACTGAAAAAAATACACATGTTGGGTCTTTTTTTCTAAAAGTGACATGTCAAATAAACCATTTTTGTAGGAAAAAATTAACAAAAAAAATATAAAAGTTAGAAACTTTTGTGAATTTTACAAAAGATGGTGAAAAACTAGAACAACTTGATCAAGGAAAAAATTTGAAAACGAGACTTTGTGAACTAGAAAGGCCTAATAGATATGGCTATGAGCCAACTGATTTTAGTTATTTTTCCATGGAATAATTTTCTTTCTAAATCTACAACTACAAAATTCCAAACAATATTGTAATTATTACAAAACTTTATTTTCTTTCACTAACGCTAAGTCCATTCAATCTTCTGACTAAAAAAAAATTGGTAAATGCATGTTGTATTTAAGTACTATGGACTCAAATGTTCTCTCCATTCCCAGTTGTTGAATCCCCAAATTTGTACCAAACCCTAAATGCTAAGTGAAAATATGATACATAGGACTTCCAACATTTCAAGATGAGAAAAAGACTAAACATAAGGGTATAGGTCACATGAGAAGCCGTAATCATACATTCAAGTATCTATACAACTATATACAATATATTATTAGGAATTATCGGTCAAGAAGCATTCTGGAAAAGAAACCATGAAGCTCATGATTGAAACATAAGAAACCATGATGCTCGTGATTGAAACATATAAATACAGTCATATAAATTCAAAATATATATATATAAAATCATGGAAATATGTAATGGCTATTGAAAGAGGCATGTTTGCATATTTTTTAAATATACTTGTGGAATAAATGGGCATAAATGTAATATTTCAAGTGCATTTATGCCGAAATAAGACACGGTCAAGGCCACAAATAGGGGTAAATTCTCCTAAGTAAATCACACAATTTGATATAAAAGAGAGAGGGTTTGACCCTAATTTCAATTATATATCGAGAAGATAGCTAGAAAAAATACATTTATACAATTATAGCTTAGCATATGTCTGATTATTGCTTAAAATCATAATAGAAAAGACCTAGATGGGTACATATTGCTCCTGAAATCTATAACCAAAGAAAGTCTTCTAATTATTACAAAATTTCATTTTGTTTTGCTGAAGCTAAATTGAAGCAATCTTTTCAATATTACAAAATTCCATTTGTTTAGATGAATCTTCAATTACAAGATTCCCAACATTACAATATATCATTTTGTTTTTCTCGCGCTAAATTAAATCTTCTCACTATTAAAAAATGTCATTTTGTTTTTCTATGGCTAAATCCATCCATTTTTCTTACTACAATTTTTGTTTGGTAAATGCATGTTGTAATTAACTACTATGTACTCAAAGGTGGTATTGGGGGTGCTTACATGCACCATTATCTATATTGATTGTAATTTCCCAAACAAAAAAATTACTAATAATCATCTTTTACATCTAATAATATAGGTAGAGAATATAAAAACTATTTGAAAATGACACGACCTTTACCCTTGTGCAGTAGAATATAATCATACTTGTTATTTCTCTAAATTTTTGTTTTGCAACTGAACCACCACAACTTCTGAAATAGATGTAAACACACATATTTGATATTAAGGCAGACATGCTTCAATGTACATGTATATAACACCAAATCAATGTAGACACTTAAACTCTAAAAAACCCATTCTTCTCTTAAATATTGAAATGATAGATATGCACATCACCATAGAAATTATGCCAAGTCAATATGCAAAGTGAGAACATATTAAAATTAAAATAATAGTTCGCTTAGACACTTAAACTCTAAAAGTCCCAATGTTCTCTTAGATATGGAAATGATAGATATGCACATCACCATTGTTGGAATTTCTGATTATTCCTTAACAAACAATGAAGAACAAAATGTCCTTTGTCAACAGAGAGAGAACAACAAAACATTATGCAGAGAGATGGAGAAAAAACTATATTTCATTAAAGGCACTAGACTATTATAAAATAATAGTTTCCCGTAGAACCGCTATTCTGGATTTACAAACAAAAAATGCTCTTCTGTTGTCTTTTCATTCCCTGCTACACACACAGCTTCCTTCTTTTTTATCTCGGCATACACACAGTCTTTCACTTACTGTTTTACATAGTTCCTCTCTTCTAAACTTGGCATATTACACTTTTGTCTATATACATATGTTTACAACATATATAAAATAATCTAAGTTTAAAATTTATGAAGAAAATAAAATGTATAGCGGGCATAAACCAAATAAAACATTAAAGCTAAGTTCTAAACCTTAAAAAAATTATATCGTATTAATTTCAAACGATAATGAAGAACATTTTAATACACCATCCAATGGGTTATCGCATCGATTAACCTGCTGTCTGACTGTGCACAAAATATTTCTGACGATGTGCCATTGGCTGGAGGGTGTTGAGCTGGCGATGGTGGGGACGACCTTATTGCAAAATTTTGTATAGGCGATGACGTATGCACGAAATCATGTGATATGATTCTAATTGGTCAATGGTGGTTGACGTGGTATGGTGGGGACAATATTTTATCACGCGTTCAAGGAGGTGATGATGTAGGCTCGCTGGGCTTGCGATAAGCTCCTATTGGCTGGCAGAGATGGAGACGTGCACCTTGCAGGCCCAACATAAATCATGTGTGGGGTATTTAAATTCAAATGAATGTGCATGAGATATGGTGGTTGGTGGAACGTAATGATGAATGGGTGTAGAGGTTTAATGCAAGTGGTAACGTTGTCAAACCATGATTTACAAGATCTAAGGAGGGCTATAGCCTATTAAACAAAATTAGTGTCGCAGGGTAAATTAAACACATAAATTGAATGGACAGTGGAGTACAAAACACACTAAAACTTTGCTGCTACTGCTGTCCTTCGAGATAAAATAAAAAATTTAGGTTTTTTTGTCCTTCTAATTTGGTTTTTAGTTGGGATTAATTTCCAAAACTCCCCGTTAATCACAACTGTTGTTTTCATACATTCCCAGACATTTTCTAACATAATTAAAACTTTTCTGCCCCAATGTTTTTGTTAAAATATCAGCAAACTATTCTTGTGTTCTGAAATGCTTTAGAACAATTTCTCCATTATTCACTAATTCTTTGATGTAGTGATATTTTGCATCAATTTGTTTTTTCCTCTTATGAAACATTGAATTCTTGGATAAAGATATTTATGAGCTATTGTCATAATAAATTTTTGTGCCTTTTACCTGTTTATGACACAAATATCTTAACATTCTCCTCATCCATACTACTTGACATGCTACTGTTGTAGCTACCACATACTCTACCTATGCTGTTGATAAAGCCACAATTGGTTATTTCTTAGAAGCCCATGAAATAGCTCCTGATCCCATACGAAAAACATATCCAGAGATGCTTTTCCTATCATCTATACTTTCAGCCCAATCACTGTCAATATATCCAACTAATTCAAAATTTTCTGAAGAGGTGTATAAAATACCATACCTCTTTGTTCATATCACATACCTCAGAATTTTTTTTGTTGCTTCCCAATGTGCCTCCTTTTGCCTTTCCATAAATCTAGAAATTAAGCACACAACATACATAATATCTAGCCTAGTTACAGTCAAGTACATAAGGCTAGAAACTATGCTCTTATACAAACTTGGATCAAAGTCCTTTATGTTGTCTTCTTTGCTTAGCTTCAATCCCATCACTATAGGAGTAATTGTTGCTTTGCAATATTTCATGTTAAATCATTCTGAAACTTATTTTACATATTTTTCGTGAGATATAAAAAATTTATTTTCATTTTTCTCTACTTCTATTCCTAATAAGTATCTCAACAATCCCATATCAGTCATCTCAAATTCTTCTTTCATGACTGTTTTAAAACTTTTAATCAGGTAAGCATCATTACCTATGAATATCACATCATCAACATATAAAACAACAATGAGCATCTTACCATCCTTTTATTTGATGTATAGTGTGGGTTCTCCTTCACATTTCTCAAACCCATTTTCCAGTAGATAGGCATTTATCCTACTGTACCATGCTTTTGGTGCTTGGTTTAGCCCTTACAGAGCTTTCTTTAGTTTTCATACCTTGTGCTCTTGGCCTTCTTTATCATAGACCGGAGGTTGTTCAACATAAACCTCATCCATCAATACTTCATTTAGGAATCATGATTTCACATCCATTTCATAAACTTTCCACTTGTGTTGTGCTACTATGGACATCACTACTCTTACTGTTTCCATTCTTACAGCTGGTGCAAAAGTTTCTTGATAATCTCTTCCCTGTTGCTACTTGTAGCCTTTGACAACAAGTCTGGCTTTATGCCTTTCAATCTTACTTTCAACATTTCTTTTAGTTTTATAAACCCATTTCACTCCAATTATTTCCTCACCTTTTGGGAGATCAACTAGTTCCCATGTTTTGTTATTTTCTATTGCATTTATTTCTTCATCCATAGAATCTATCCATTTCTTAAATTTTACTTCTTCTTCAAAATGAATAGGATCTTCTACATGAAAATACAATGCAAATAAAGAGTTCATATGTTCATTTTTTTCTTCTTGTTCATAGATTTCATTCAGACTTCTGAATTTGGTTCCTCTTTCACTTATTGAACCTGTGCCTGTAGAAGCACTCAAATATGCTCCTTATGATGTCCTTGGAGAAGCACTGTCATCACTTCGCAAGGGTGTTCTCATACCAGCTCGTGGTGTCCCCTGTTTTCCTTTCATTGGTGGAGGTGGTGCTGCTAATGAGGGATTTCTTTCATCCATTTCTTCCTCATCATCTTCATGAGACAAACAGGTTTTTACATTTACTATTTTCTCAATGCATCCATCCCAAGCTTCTTCTTCAATAAACTGCACATCTCCACTTATCATAAACTTCTTGGTGCATGGGTTATATAGTCTGTATGCCTTTGATTCATCATTATATCCTACAAATATGCACTTCTCCCCCTTACTGTCCAACTTCTTTCTTAGCTGATTTGGAATGTGTGCATAAGCCACAAAACCATATAATCTCATGTCGGTGAAAAATTGTTTTATGCCACTCCATGCTTCTTCTGGAACTATGTTCATAACACTCTTTGTTCAGCATCTATTCAAGACATATGCTGCACAATGTATAGCTTCAACCCAATATTCATTTGGAATTTTTTTTCCTTCGACATGCTTCTTACCATATCCATGATGGTTCTATTTTTCCTTTCAGAAACTCCATTTAGCTGAGGTGTATACCTTGCTGTAAATTTCTTATGAATCCATTTTCTCTGCAAAAGCGCAAAAAATATTTGGAGATATATTCTCCTCCTCTGTCGGTTCATAGAACTTTTATGTGTTGCCCACTTTGATTCTCAATAAGAGATTTAAAGTGGAAAAAATTCTCAAACACTTCACTCTTCAATTTCAAGAAAGATACCCATGTTTTTCTTGTGTAATAATCAATAAAGGTCATCATATAGTGCCTACCTACTAATGATTGTGTTTTCATTGGTCCAAGTGCCTTTGCCCTTATGCTCTTTCCTGACGGAAATACTTCTCTGTGTTGTTTGCCCAAGATGCAGCCTTCACATAGGCTGTTTGGCTTTCGAATCAATGGTAATCCCTTTACCATTCCTTTTCTATGCAACAAATTCAGACCTCAAAAGTTGAAATGTCCAAATCTCAAGTTCCATAACCAATTTTCATATTTTTCTTCTCTTTGGTAAGTCTCTTGTGTCACTGCCGCCATTGCAACTCCTTTCTTCAAATATGTTCTCATCTTTAGAGGAAACATTTTGTTTCCGACCATCTTCACTTGTTCAATCCTCTGTTTTCTGGGTGGTATGTCCATGATGGTACATACATTATCCTCAAAGAATACATTATAGCCTTCACTACAAGGAAAAGACCCCCTAGCGGAGGTTATAAATGATGATTTTAGTGTTATAAAATTGGCCAAAATTGTCAAAAAAACATTTTTTACAACATTCGTTTATGGTTATGGAAGTTTTGGTGGAGATTTTAATGGAAATTAAACACAAATTTAAAAAAATGGGCAGCCGGAGGTTATTACAGATGTTGTTTTTTATCACTGCGCTACTCTGGGTTTAACGCATCGGTGCATACATGTCGAAGGTGCCCTGGGGTGGTCAAAGGAGAATGCATTGGGTCGTTAAGGTATAAAACCACACCGAGTGTAGTGTTGGTGATACAACGCACGAGGTCATTCTAATTGGTCTTGGGATTTGTGCAGTGACGATACGTTGTATCAGTGCACCAGTGCACAGTATCACACAAATGCACCAAGATTTATAATTTGTATCGATATTCGTGCAATGCCCATAGGTTGTACAAATGAACTAGTGATTATAGACACATAAACACCCTGGTGTGCAGTATCACACAAATGCACTGAGATTTATAATTGCTATTGGTATTCATGCGGTGCCCATAGATCATACAATGACACCGGTGTGCATAGACACATAAACATATTGGTGTGGCATACCACACAAATGCACCAATATTTTTTAATTGGTTTTGGTATTTTTTCCATGCCCATACGTCGTAGAATGAACCAATGTGCTTCATAATACAAACGCATCGGTGTACAGTAATTGACACGCACCAATTTTCATTTTGTAGTTTTTAGAAACATCGACCTGTGACAATGCAAATATTGTGATTATTTTAAATTCATTATTCATCAAAATTCAACACATATTATAACAATATTCATATTAATTAAATTTTTATTAATGCATTTGAATGTTATGTCTAGATTAATTTGTTATATCATATCATAATTATTGTGGTTTTTTAAAATTCATTATCCATCAAAAGTCGACAAATATATATCTTATAACAAAATTCATATGAGTTAAATTTTTATTAGCGCATTTGAGAATGACAATGAGGAACACAATAGAATAAATTAAAACATATTTTATCATATATATATATATATATATATATAAGGCAGTCTTTATGATACAATATCAGACAGTTATTGCTATCCTTTGGTCTTTCAATTGGGACACTATGTCCATTACATTAAAAAAAAAAAATGATTTCACAGACATATTTAAAAAAACACAGCACCTTGCTTTGATATCCAAACATAGTGATCATCATTCTTTTCTTGAACTGCTGTCACTGCTACAACTACTTCCATGACTTGCGTTATTTTCAAGAATGTTTTGTTCACAGTGTTGATTTTTTTCTTCTTCTTCACCTTCCATCTATAAACATAAAAATAAGTTGAAATGAGTGTATATACATTGGTGAGAATAATGAAAATTTCAATATTAAATGATATACATCAATGTAAATCGAAAAGAAAAATGACATACCATAGCAACAATTGACTCATAAACTACACACATTCTTTCAAAACCATGTACCATGCCATCTTTCAAAATTTCATCTATTGTTATGAATATAATTCATAACGAATATAAAAAATTTAATTATTAAATAGTCAATTAAGGATTATGTAAGTAGTCATTAAGTCAGTGAAAGGGCATGTCTAAGAGACATGCCCAGTCATGAAAGGTCACCTGCGTAGGTATATAAGAAGGGCCTCATTGTAACATTTTATCATAATCTCTTATACATTTTATATATAATATATTATTATTACAATACCTCTTGTGTATTTTACAATTAAGTCAACAAGCCTATAGCTTTGTTGCTGCATTTGGTATCGGAGAAGTTGCTCTTCAGGATCTGTGTGATCATTACTGTTGCCACCTGATTTTCGCTTTCATTACCATACGGTGACCAGAACACCGTTATCAACCCCCGCACACCCTCACCATCATCAGAGGACCGACCTTCTCCCCTGGAAGGAAGCACCTATGCCACAGTTGGCTACCTTCAGCTGTGAAATGTTATGCCTCGAAATCAGTTCTGCTCAATGTCTTCACCAATAAAATGGATGATTTCAACAAAATGTTGATCTATCTGGAGATTAAGATCAATAATTTCGATAAATTCACTAAACAATTAGTCAATCTTGAGGATAAGGTTATAGGAAATTTTGATGACATCAAACAACTTCAAGACACGATAAATTGGATAGACATACTAGTTTTGAAAGTTCGTAGCAAGTCCAGAGACAATCATAAAAAGGAAATGCAAAAGATGAAATCCATTTTGGACAAGATAAATCTAATGCAAAAGCCAATATTCCCGAATATTGAACATAGTCAACAGAACAATTTAGCCGATTTAGAAAATTCAGAAGATAATCATGAAGAATCACTACATTCTGAACAAGATCAGGTTATTGAAATCCTAAATTATGAGAATGAAGGTGATCTTAAAAACTAAGATGAGCGTACTAGCCAGAAATTTGTGGAAGTAGCTGAAATTGATGAGGATGATTCAGATAAAGATAATGTGGAAGAAGGCTATCTTGAGAAGCAAGAACATCCACTTGAAGATGAAAATGATCTCAACAACTGCTGTGACATGAATGACAATCAAAGTGGGTATATGGAAACAAAAAAATAATACCATTCAAAATCTAAATCCAGTTGGGAATATGAAGAAAAAGAAGAAAACATTATTGATGTGGGAACCAATCATTCATTGGAGAGCAATGAAATTGAAATAGAAATGGTGTCTTCGAAATATATGGACACCATTAGCTCGATCATTATACTAAGCGCTATGCTAAGAGGAATCTTGCTTCTTTACCGCTATTACCAAGGGTCCCATTGTTCATTGAAGACGAGGAAAAGCAGAAAATGGTTGTTTTCTGCCCTTGGCGCTCCACTAAGTATTCTAGTGTATACGTACAAGGAAATGGAAATACCCACAAAAGGCTTCTGTGATAAAGGAAAACTTGGTATAGGAGGTTTCGGAACAATTAATGTAGGAAAGATGCCAGGCAAGAGTCTGGTTATTGCAGTGAAGAAGATGAGGCATAGAGATACCCAAGGAATGGAATAGGTACTGAACTAAGTTAGGCTTTTGTCGAGCGTAGATCACCCTAACTTGGTTAGACTATTAGGCTATTGCCTTAAGAAAAAAAAACCCATTCTTGTCTATGAATTCATGCCCAATGGCACACTCTATCAGAATTTACAGAGGGAAAGAGGTGAAGGTCTTCCATGGAGTAAAAGAGTAACAATGGCTGCGGAAACTGCCCATGCTCTAGTTTACCTTCATTCGGCCCTAAATCTTCCAATTTATGAGAAGGATGTAAAATAAAGAAATATTCGGCGTGCTATAAGAGATGCAGATCTTGTAAATGTCACACTTGGACTCTTTGCTAGCCAAGAGATTCTCCAAAAAAAGACCGAATCCTTGAAAAACAATGTTCTGAGAGGCCTATTGCCGTATGGCTTTGCAACCCGTCATGAAGATCGAACATTGGTAGAAGACCTCCATGCTAATGGCCATATTTAGGTTTTGGTGTCCACTGCTACTCTTGCATGGAATATATGGAAGAAACTTCCCAAGCACTAACTGGAATTATGTACTTACCTGGAATGTTTATGGTTTTCGATGTACCTGGAACAGGCACTGTCCTTCAATGTCTTGAAATGGACAAAAGAAAAACACATTTTTACCAAGAAATACGTTTTCATTCCAATTGTTCCTGAAGTCATTGGAATCTTTTGATTCTCTGTCATTTTGAAGAGGATCTCAGTTCTGAAGAAAGAACTTGTGGTGTTGCTATGTGTTCCCCTTTATCACCTCTCATTGCCAATCTCTTCATGGAAGACTTTGAAGACAAAGCTATTAAATCAGCTCTTCTTAAACCAAAACTTTGGAAAAGATACATGGATGATACCTTCATCATCTGGCCACATGGTAAAGAAAATTTGGACATTTTCTTAAAACACTTGAATAATATATCTGACTCTATCAAGTTTACCATGGAGATAGAAGAAAATAACAGTGTTCTTTTTCTTGACATTATCATCACTAGAAACCAGGATGGCTCTCTTTCACACCAAGTCTATCGAAAGAAAACCCACACTGAACAATACCTACATGCAAACTCCCATCATCATCCGACTCAAAAACATGGGGTTCTCAACACATTGGCAACCAGAGCTGTGCGCATATCAGATCAAGATCACTTTGAATAGGAGAAAAACCACCTCATAAGATTTTTTGAGAAAAATGGGTATAAGAGAAACCAAATAATCAAAGCCTTCAACAATGCTGAAAAATATCCTAAAAATAGGTCAAAAATGGATGATACAATGGGCAAGGTTCACTTACCCTACATAGCAGGCACCATAGAGTAAATATCTCATATTCTAAGAAAAAACAACATCATAACTTCTTTTAAACCATTAAACACCATAAAAAATTATCTCAAATCAGTAAAAGATCTGATTGATCCTAGATGCCACAAAGGGGTTTACTTAATCCCGTGTTCATGTGGCAAACCATACATTGGAGAGACTGGGCGATCCATCTTAACCAGAATTCAAGAACACGCTGTAAACATCAAACATAACTGCCTCAAAACATCATCTTTAGCTGAACATTCCGACAAAACCAATCATCACATCTGTATTGAAAATTCTTATGTTTTGGCTAAAATTGATCATTATTTCCACAAAAAATTTAGAGAAGTCATTGAAATTAGGAAGCACCCTGATAACCTCAACCATGATGATGGATGGAAAATCAGTGATAATTGGATTCCAACCTTAATAAACATTCGCTCCAATACCTAATTCTGTCCCTTCCCTGTATTTCATCTCTCTCCCTATCCCTGTTTCGCCTCCCACTCGCACGCCCCCCCTCCCCCGCCCCCCCTTTCTTTGGTCTTTTAGTTCCCCCGTTGGTTCTCATCATTTTCCAATATCACTCCCTCCCCTGTGTTTGGAACCTCGTTAACTCTTCCTTATCACATTCACCTTAATTGAATATTACCTTCACCCTCCCAATTCTTTAATTTTATCTTAACCTAAGCCTAATAACATTGTTAAGAGTTTAATTAATATATAAATACTCATATAGAAATTTATAATTACATAAATATAATTCAAATTAAACTACACAATAATCTCTACAATTTTTATAATTCATACTTTTAATAATCATATATGCCTTAGTTAACATCCTAATAATGATTTATATATCATTATTATTAACTTATAAATTAATTAAATTTAAAAAAATAAAAATAAAAATAAAAATAAAAATAAAAATTAATTAAAATAAAATATTTAATTTGAACTGAAATTACATCATCAGCTTTTTACATTAAAAAATAAATAAAAAATAAATAAATAAATTGATTAAAATTAAATAACAATTCATGTCAGCCTCCCTTGTTTCCACACTCATCTTCCATCACTATTTATACCTCGAATGTGAGATCAATTCTTACCTATGGATGTTTTCCTGATGATGAACCTCATTGGCTGGGTTTGAAATGTCGAAATCAACAAGAATGGATGCGATTAAACCGGAAAACTTCTCTACACAAAATACTCATCGCAGAAGCCTCAAATATATAACACCATGTATGTTGCTCTTGGATTGACTGAAGGAAACTGAACCAAAGCAGCTTGAACCTCACAGTAATATAGGTGTTGAGTTCTTGAACTTGTGGCTACGGAATCCACAGTGGACCGGGGTTAGAAAAATCATGTCCACGACGGCAGCCTTCCACAGATGTTGAGCTAGCCCATCTAACATGACATCCTCGGTACCTGTCGCTACCCACTACTGACTGATGGCTCCGTTGATGCTTTAGTAAAATTATTTGTGGACGAGTGCATGGTAGGGGCACACTATTTGTGACAGTGTCTCACACTTGTTCAACTATGACTAAATTATACCTACCATAAGATTCTAAATACAATCGTAAATTAATTATTAATATAATTTTTAATTATATAAATTATAAATAATTTATATAATTATAACGAAAAATATTATTATTTAATTTACAAGTAATATTAATAATAATTATTCAAAATAGTCTTATTATTATTATTATAAAAATAAATAAAAAATTCACCGTAAAATTATACAAATTATGATGAGATGTCAAGTACATATGTCGAGTTACACATGCCAAGATAACAAACACAAAATGAAGAATGTTGGGAAGAAATTAAAGCAAAGAAAATTAGTATCCCTAAAAATTTGAGGCAAAGTTTCTGAAGGGAAGGGCAATGTGATGAATATAATTCATAACGAATATAACAAATATAATTATTAAATAGTCACTTAAGGATAATGTAAGTAATCATTAAGTTAGTGAAAGGGCATGTCTAAGAGACATGCCCAGTTAAGAAAGGTCACCTGCGTAGGTACATAAGTAGGACCTCATTATAACATTTTATCATCATCTCTTATACATTTTATATATAATATATTATTATTACAATACCTCTTGTGTATTTTAAAATTAAGTCAGCAAGCCTACAGCTTTGTTGCTCCATCTGTTGGCGCAATTCCATACTTTATTTCCTACAAGTTTTATACCCCATAACAAATCATATATTTAATATAAAAGATTTTTTTGTTCTATTAATTATAGATGTAGCTAAGTAAAACAAGATCGATATATGCTTACAAATTCCACAATTAATTTCTCATATGCCAACATATACTCACAACCCATATTTAACCCAATTTCAATCAATTCTTCTTATTCTTCTTCTTTGTAAGTTAGTACCTATTTGAATAAATTCAATGATGATTTTTGTAAAAAAACTTAAAAAATTACAAAATTAAATCTAGTTAAGTTGTTATAAGGAAGTAACAATTACTCAAAAACTTAGATATCCACCCTTTTCTTCCTTTTCATTCTCTTTTTTTTTTTTTTGAATCAATCTACTTCTATATTGATACTAGGATAAAATTACAGAGAGGCAAGGGCCTCAAGAGAACTGGCCCATTGTGAGAGGCATACGCACATTACAATGCTTTCTGTTGACAGGCAAAACAAGCTGATTACTCACCAAAATTATTTTGAAAACCATGACCTTGTCTGAACCATGAAGACCTGTAACAAGACTTTGAACTTCCAGCAAGAGGATAAGGACACAAAACTGTTGACAGGGCACATACAGATGCTGCCCATACCAAAACCAAAATCCAATGACAGACGCATTGTTATACTTAGGCATATGCTTGAAATCATAGACAAAAAGAGTGGAATGCCACCCGCGCAAGGGAAACCGACAGTTAAACGAAAGAAAAACCTCTGAGCAGGAGAATGATAGATTATCATTTGACTGTAAGAAGGGAGGGAGTTGAACACGTCCTTGCTGCTTGTAATAAAAAAACAGAGGGCACAAACCTGATTAGACCTCATTAGATGGAGAAGGCACTTCCTCGATGATTGGACACGCATACTGGTCGGGATCCGCTACATCTGGAGGAGAGCAATCTTTGTCGAAGGGGCCACCCACAGGAGGGACGCTGGGACTTGCATGCTGGCTCACTTGCTGTGTAACATGGTTGCCCAGATCACTTTTCCTGATGTTCCTCTGAGGGGAGCCAGATATTATATCCGTCCCAGGCTCAAGAGCCACCCCAGGATTTTCCATGACGAGACCTACAGAAACTTCACGAAGCTTGATAGTAACAGAGGCAAGGAAAGTGTGATTATTGAGTGTGTACGGGTAATGAAGGTGGGCAGTATGAGTTTGGGCCCTATAGGAAAGGCAGAAGAAATCTGGAGGATTGGGATGACCTCGTCCCCGCCCATGACCCCGCCTGGAAGCACGAGAGCAAACAGGGCCAAAGTCAGAGGTGTCGGATGAGGAAGCAGAAGAGGTAGGAGAGGAATGGCGAATCATGTGCCCTCGAGAGGAGCCTCGTCGACAACACATTCTTTGGCACAGATGTGGCATGGTTTGAAGTGCAGAGAGGGCAGTGTAATAAGTAGAATGGAGCCCAGTGTTAGCTTGCTGAGGAGACCTGAAAAAATCAAATGTAAATTGACTGAAATTGCAGTAAGGAATGTGGGTGATATGAATTCCTAGCGAGAGATAAACACAACAATTCAAAAAACAATGTTTCCCTGTGCTGGTGCGAGAGCAGGGCTCAGCATCAGCTAGCGAGCATTAAGAGCACAGGGGAAGAGCACAATGGTAATTCTGAGCGGGCGCCATGGCAGGTGAATGAACGAGAGAGCATGGAGAAATGGGCTGCATTAACGCAGCAATTGAATTCTAAACAGGAGAAATTAAAGCCCACAACATGCGAAGGAGCATGGCGGTGGAGATATACCACGCGCCAGTCCTCCATGCCGTCAGCTTATCTGTCGCCTCGAATCTCACCCGCATCCGGGACCTTGTTATCCTCTTTTATGTGTTGAATGGATTCCATTTTCTTTTCTTTTCTGCAAGAGAATTATTGAAAGTTAATATTTAATGCTAAATTATTTATTTATTGTACCTAATGATTGAAAAATTCAATGATTACATATTTTGGATCCATTTCGTTGACCATATCCTTGTACACCTTTTTGGACATTTCTACTGGCATATTTCTGATATCAACTCGATCATCTTTTGAGATTTTTATAATCTTCCTAAAAATGGAACATGACAATAAAATATTTAATTTATATATTGATAAATGAAAAGTAAATATAACAAAAGTGATAAGTATAAATAATTCTAGACAAACATTTAAAGGAATATTACTTTTTCATTGCTTCTTTTTATTGTTGTACGATTTTGCTATTAAAAGTCTGACATGTCTCATTGACAAATTCTCTAGAAAATCTTCATGTAGTTTAGATAAAATTTTTGTAACGCCTCCCGTTGAGAAATATTTTTTTTTTTTCTATAACATAAGGTCTTGTTAATAATATCCACTATAACTTATGGGTACTTTCCCTTGAATACCTTAACCCAAGTTCTGTTAGTTTTGTTTTTTTTTTTTTTTCATTGGTACTAAATAAGACTCAAGCTTTCCTCTTTTGACCATAGTATACATGCCCTATTTATATTATACATCTTCCACTTACTCATATACTAATTTCATATAGAGTCTTGGGTAATATACATTGATTTAGTATAGGCATATATCCCTATAGCTGCTATGTTTATATATATTATATATATTCCAATCCTTTTTGTATAATTAAACTTGGCATATATATTATATATCCTTGGTAGTATTAATTCCATGAACATATGAATATATATATATATCCCTATAGTCATATATATAGTCATATATATATTCATATATAAGTTTAAATCCGTTTTGAAAATACCACCATATATACATTACGCATAATTTGAAATAATCTTTTTTATATTTACCCCGGGTCCTTTCACATGTATTAATTTCGTGGAGTACCCTTGGTAATCTATCGAATATATCATACACCAGTTTCCATGGTAAAACTTACCTGTACCTTTCCCATTGCGTGGATTTGTGGTTTTGCACTGGTTTTAACTCTAGTTTCATTATGGCCATTTGCCCGGAGGAATACACGAGTCACATCACTCGGGGTGGTTTATAATACCACTTCCCCCGGTTAATGGTTCGATCGAACCCAAATCTTACGCAGCGTATAATTGCACATACTAATGATCTCGCTGATGGTTTGGTTTTGCATATGACAGATTAAGGGCGCGACTGTGTGGTGTGCTAACCCATGCGTACTGGTGCCAGCTTGCCGTGGCGAGAGTTCAGGTCGTGATTGTGACTGCTCAGTTCAATTTTTGTCACACTATTTGTGGTACTGAGAGCGCGCCTTGCCAACAGCTGGAGCAGGGAAAGGGGAAGGTCCTTTTGATGAGCAGCCCCTCCTGCACTCGCTGCTATCTCGCTTCCCCCGTACGCCGAACAGGATTAAAATAATCTTAACTGACGGAAGGGTACCAATGCCTCGGCTCAACGTTGATCCTGGGAATCCTCCTTCAAGGTTTCGTAGAACTTGAAATCGCCAGAGTGTACCTGAGCAATCCTGGAACCTGATTTCACCGGTACCTGGAGCGATCTCGTTTTAGGGTTTGGTGGTTATTAATAACCTTTCTCTCGTCACGAAACTCAAAGACTGTTTCCTGGCTTTATTTCATTGTTGTTAAGTCTGCAGAGTGAGAATTCATCCGCATTGCCTCAAAGAAATCCTCTACCGGCTAAAGTCTTCAATGAATACGGTGGGTTGTATGCAGCCCTTTTGCACGTCTTTTCTTTTCCGTTCAAAGAACTTCCTTTGTGGCTTTAGACCGTGATTCTTACCATTCTCATATTTTTTGCGTTAAGGTGTCGGTCGTGACAGAAATGGATGTGGGGTTCGTTCTGGAAAAAGATGGTGAAGGTTGCTCATCTCACCGCGAGATAAGAGGCGTTTTACCAGAATCCTCGCGGTGCCCTTTACCCTAGCGTTCAACTTTACTTTTCCAGTTCTCTACCTGTTAAGGTGTGAAGGCGTCTGGGTTCTTGTTCGTGTTTTTTTTCTACTCACGTAAATTTCCCTACCCACGTAAGGCGCAGGCTTCGGCCCTTTGGGCTTACAGTGAAAACTGAGTTTCGAATTTTCTGGGGTGGGTACTCCCTAAGTATTACTGTGCCTATCATTTCATTGCTTTGATCTTATTCTATTTCTTAATCCTTTATGTTCGAGTTAACTGATGAACCTCGAGTTTTTTTTTTTTTTTTTAACGTGTTTATTGACCAAAGTTTTGTTGAATGGTTCACCTCGTAACTGTGGTCAAGGGCGGTCATAACCAGTCTATGTATTCTGCTTTGATCCGTTATGTTACATTATACTGGCAGAATGGTTACTGACTTAAGTCTTTCATTGGAAAATCTCTGTGCATTAATAAGAGTGAATCTGTGATTAAATATGGAACAGTGACAGCGTTCAGGGCGCACGTATATTCGTCCTTTCCGAACTATATTCGGTTTCGTAATAATCTTTGTTAAACTGATAAGGTATCCCCGCTATTGCGAATTGATTAGGGTTATAACCGTCGCTTCCGCATCGTTTAACGTTCTGTTTGTCACTCTGTTCGTTTTAATTTTATTCGGACATATCATCCAATATGTCATGACGTATCTGTGTGGCGACACTCTAATGAGTTCGACGAGTAGGGGCTAAATACATAGTCTTTTTTTATTATGCACCATGCATTATTATGATTTGACCATACTCGTATTTCACTAACGATAATGATTAACATATATATTTCGTTGAATCGTTTTAATATCCACCTTTTGTAAATATATGTTCATATATAGATGTTGTATAGATAGGTTCCCTTTTTATTTTATACCATCGTTGAAATATTTGATTCGTAATTGTATCGCTCGGGTGACATATAAACATTCAGATATATATATATATATTTGATTCGTGTGGGGTCGACACTAACATGTATCTCATTGCTTAGTTACTTCGATACGTGTTAATATATTGGGTTTTTTTTTTTTTTGTTTCTTTTTAATGCATATATATCTATAGTTATCCAATAGTTCAAGTGATGCTGTGTATTAACATAGATTTAACTCGATTGCTCAAAGGTTTGTTTCAAGGTTTAGAGATGAAGTGAAAATGCACAATACTCTATAATTTCTAGGAGTCCTATAGCCCTTCTCTCATGTAACATGTATTTGGTGGTTTTATAAGAGTCAACCCACATGTTCTAGTATACTTACTTGTAATTTCGATTTTTCTTTTAAAGTATACCTATGTGTATTCAAGGGTGTTTGACTAGAGAACCTTATTTATAAGGAAATTAATTTGCTATATTGCAGGTTTTCAAGGAGTAAGAGTATATTTAAATAGGGAATCTATACCCATATAAATGGTATAATTCTCATATAGTGTAGAATTACTCCTTCCCTAGCATCATTATAAGTGTTAGAAGGCTCATATATGAAAATCTATAAATGTTATCAATGTTAAAATGCTCATATCTGCAATCCATATTATAATATCTTGTTGTCTTACTTTATGCTGAAAACCATGTATATTTCAGTGCTACTTTAATGGGTATCTAGCATACACATAAGTAAATCATATCATTTTTTTTTTCTCTACAGGAAACATAACAAAATTAATTATCTGTACAGGCCAAGTAACTTCAGATTTAAACCGACCTTGGTTTAGAGTTTCTGAAGTTTCTACTCTATAGATTTCTGGTCTACAACCAAACAGATTCTAGAAGGTATTTGCCTGGTGATGGACTCTGTTAAATGTAGTACTACAAAAATCAAGCATTTTTTTTTTTTTATATGTAGCTAATTCATACCATCATAAAATAGAATAACTGGAATTTTCAGAACATACCAAAATCTGCAATTGACCAACCTCCCAACCTTAGAATCCTCTTTATCTCCCAAGATTCACCCCCGAGCAGAGATCACCTCCTAGCACAGATCAACCTCTGATCTGCTTAGGAGCAGCTTATTTAAGCTCATAATTCCCCAAAGCATGTTTCTAATTCTGCGTCCAGAATAGCAGGATGATTTCTTTCCTGTTTAGCCTAGGCTTCCCATCTTGGGATTCTTTAAAGGTGCTTTAAGCTTTTCCTTCGGCTTTTCCAGCTTTTTCTCACCTCTTCCCAACTACTCCTCTTCATTGGGGAAATTTAGATTCCTCCTCAAATCTAAATTAATTTCTTTCAAGGATTTTTGAAAGATTTTTGGGGATTTGTTGCCTTATCCATCCTCATGGATTTGGCAAGTGATCTCTAATTCTCTTTTGGTCAAAATGCACAATCATTTTATTTATTTCCTCAAATAAAATATGCAAATACATTCACACCATAGTCATCCCTTGGGGTCCACCCCTTTAGGATTAAAGTTCAAATGTCTAACTTTAAAAAAATTCAACACACAAATTGGGGGTGTTACATATTCCCCCTCTAAAATATAAACACCGTCCTCGGTGTTCTTATTCAACTACTAGAGTTCATTTAAACAAAAATGGATATCTCTCCATCATTTCAGCTTCCCTTTCCAAAGTGGCTTCTTCAGCAGTAAAGTGCTTCCACTGCACCTTTACTCTGACCACTGTTCTGTTTCTCAATTCAATTTCTTCCCGCTCCAATATTTGAAGCGGTTCTGGCAGAAACTCCCCTTCTGGTTCCACCTGTACAACATTCCAATCAACTATGTGAGAAACATCATGTACATATCTTTTTAATAATGAAACATGAAACACATTATGCACTCTAACATGGGGTGGTAAGGCCAGCTTGTAAGCCACTGGTCCCACCCTTTCTAACACCTCAAAAGGCCCACAATATCTAGGAGCCAGTTTTGCACAACTTCCTGCATAAAGTGTGCTCTTTTTGGGTTTGATGCACAAATACACATGATCCCCCACTTTGAATTCTCGGTGCACCCTTTTCTTATCAGCATAGCTCTTCTGTCGGTCTTGTGCTGTCTTTATATTTCTCTGTATTTTTTTAACAATTCTTTCCATCTCTTGTAGTGCATCTGGTCCCAACACCAGTTTATCCTCTGGTTGACTCCAGCTCAAGGGAGTACGGTACTTCCTCCCATAGAGTGCCTCAAATGGACTCATCTTAATAGAGGATTGGTAGCTATTATTATAGGCAAACTTAGCTAGATGCAGATACTCTTCCCACTTTGATGGTCTATCCATCACATACATTCGCAGCATATCCTCCAAGATTTGATTCGTCCTTTCTGTCCGCCCATCTGTTTGTGGGTGATAGGCAGTACTAAAATTCACCTTAGTACCCATCCCTCCAAACAATCCTTTCCAAAATGCTGCTGTAAACTTAGCATCTCGATCTGAGACAATTACTTTGGGAACTCCATGAAGCCTTACTATCTCTTTCAGGAAAACATTGGCTACTTGAGCTGTTCCGAAAGTAGATTTCACTGGTATAAAGTGAGCAGCTTTTGTGAGAGTGTCTACTACTACCATCACAGAATCATGTTGATATTTAGTCTTGGGAAATCCTGTTATAAAATCCATGGAAACTGTGTCCCATTTCCATTCTGCAATTGGCAGGGGATTTAAAAGCCCTGCTGGGTGTTGATGCTCAACCTTGACCAGTTGACATTCCATACACCTACTTAGATACTCTGCCACATCTCTCTTCATTCCTGGCCAGAACAACTTCTTCTTCAAGGCTGTTAACATCTTTTGATATCCGGGATGTCCTGCATAGGGCTGTTTATGATATTCATCTAGAATTTCTCTTTTTAATGACTCTATATTTGGAATATACAACCTGTTTTTGTAATAGAGCAGCCCTTGTGGGTTTTTAGTGTAATCTGTTTTATCCCTTGTCTGTAATTTCACCAAGAGTGCTTCATAGTGGGGATCTTGAGTTGCTGCTTTTCCCACCAATTCCTCTATCTCCATCTGGGCACTACTCCCAATGTTGTTTAAATGTTGACAAGCATTCCTACTTAAGGCATCAGCAACTTTATTTTCTTTTCCCTTGATATGTTTTATGTCCATATCAAATTCACTTAGAAAAGACAGCCATCTGGCTTGTCTTGCATTCAGGTCAGTTTGGGAAAAGAAATATTTAAGGCTAATATGATCAGTCATCAATGAGAACTTCTTCCCCAGCAGATAGTGCCTCCACATTTTTAAAGCATGAATAACAGCTACAAATTCCAAATCATATGCACTATAATTCTGTTCATGAGTTTTCAATTTCCTAGACTCATAGGCAATAACTGAATTTTCTTGCAATAGGACTCCTCCTAGTCCCTCTCTGCAAGCATCTGTACATACCACAAACTCTTTATCAGGATCATCAATTTTTAATATAGGAGCCGAAATAAGATTATGCTTCAATTGTTCGAAACTGCTTTGGCATTTTTCAGTCCACACAAACTTGACACCCTTCCTTTGTAGTGAGGTTATGGGATTTGCTAGTGCAGAAAATCTCTCCACAAATCTGCGATAATAGCCTGCCATCCCCATAAAGGATCTTACTGCTGAGACATCAGTTGGGACTGGCCATTCCTTAATTGCTTTTATCTTTTCAGGGTCAACTGCAAGCCCTTTTTCAGAAATAATATGACCCAAATATTGAATTTTATCTTTATAAAATTCACATTTACTGAACTTGGCATATAGCTGGTTTTCCTTTAAAGTCTGCAACACTATTCTTAGATGTTCCCTATGTTCATCTTCATTTTTGGAGTAGACTAAAATATCATCTATGAACACCAGAACAAATTTGTCCAAATACTTATTCAACACACTGTTCATCAGACACATAAAGGTGGCAGGGGTATTTGTCAAACCAAAAGGTAGGACGACAAATTCATAATGCCCATACCTGGTCCGAAATGCAGTTTTGCTGATGTCTTCCTCTTTAATTCTGAGCTGGTGATAACCAGTCCTTAGGTCTATCTTGGAGAAGACTGAGCCCCTCTCACTTGATCAAATAGATCATCAATTCTAGGAAGTGGATATCTATTCTTAATGGTCAACTTGTTCAGTTGACGATAATCAATGCACATCCTAAAAGTTCCATCCTTCTTTTTCACAAATAAAACCGGGGCTCCCCAAGGAGACACACTTGGTCTGATATACCCTTTATCTAACAGTTCCTGTAATTGCATTTTTAGTTCCATTAGTTTAGGAGGGCTCATTCGATAAGGTGCTCGCGAAACAGGTATGGCTCCTGGTACCAGATCGATTGAAAAATTGATCTCTCTTTTGGGGGGAAGATGAGGGATTTCCTTGGGAAAAACTTCCTTAAATTCTCTGATGACTAGTATAGCATCCAGTAACTCTTCCTCAGTTTGCTGTTCTATTTCCTCTACATGCACTGCATAGACTTGGTATCCTTTTCTAGCTGTCCTTTTCAATTGTAAGGCGGATATTTGTCTTACGGAAATGGACTTTGGTTTCCCTTTTAATGTAAAAGGTTTCCCTTCTTCATCCACACAATGCAGGGTTTTATCCCAGCAGTTCATTAGAGCTTTCTTCTTTTCTAGCCAATCCATTCCTATAAGCAGATCATAGGATCCTAATGGCAATATGTTCAAGTTTACTTCTGTTGAAAAACCATTTAATTGTATTGCTGTTTTGGGCAACTTATGAGTGACTTTTCTCTTAGTTCCAGTGGCCAGCTGTACCAACCATGACTGCTGAAATTTTTCAGGTTTAAATTTACATTTTTCTACAATTCCAGGACTAACGTAACTTAAAGAAGCACCTGGATCAATCAAAACAGTAACAGGTAAGTCAAAAATCTTACCCTCCATTTCCACCATGGTTGCTTGATGTTCTGCCTGTCGATTTTCCAGGGCTGCACTGATGGTTGGTATGTTTCTGGCTATGTCATTGACTGTTGTTGCCTCTCGCTCTCTGCTGATCATATGAATATTTCGATGGGGGCAGTCCCTCATCATATGGGGTTCTCCACAGCCCCAAAATTTCAAAGGTTCCTTCATTCTGACTGTCCCTTCCTTTTTATTCCCTTCTACTGGTTTTGAGGCCATTTGGGACTGAGCAGTTTGACTTTCTCTTGGTTTATTGAATTTTTTCCGCTGATGATCTCTACCAAAATTTCTTAGATATGCTGGTTTTGGTCTTTTACCTTTGAACTCACCCTTGTTCATCCAGCTCTTCCCTTGTTCAGCTTTACCTTTAAACTGCTGATAGCATAATCTTGCTTTTCTAACAGCTTCATCCATTGTCTTTGGGTTGTCAAACTCAATTTTCTCCTTGTACACAGTAGGCAAACAATTTAAAAACCTTTGCACTTTTGCCTTTTCTTCCCTAATGTAAGGAACATACCTCAGTAAATTAGTAAACTTAGTGACAAACTCATCAATAGTGAGTTGTCCTAACCTAAGTTCATGGAATTCTTTTGCTTTATTTTCATAATAACGTTCATTCAAATAACGACTTTTGAACTTAGTCTGAAAATCTTCCCAAGTAACTGTCTTTTCCTCAATGGCATGCACCATTTTTGTCTCTTCCCACCACAGTGTAGCTTTTCCTTGTAGCTGATACACAACTAACCTAGCCTTCAGATTGCTTTCATATTCATAGACTTGGAAATACTTGATCATGTTCAGCAACCAAGCTTCAGAATCCTCCTCCTTCTCCCCATCATAGGAGGGAGGTTTTATCTTTCTAAATTCTCCCTGCAACTCTTTTTTATGCTTATGCTGCTGTCTAGCCGCATCATCATCATCAGACTCATCCATCTTTCTCTTTCCGGAACCTTCGCCTTCCTGGCTGTTCCAGGAAGTTAGCTCTCTGATGAGCTTTTCCTGCTCCTTACTGGCTGATGACAACATGTCATTTTTGCTTCTTAATTCAGCCAACTCTCGTTGCATCCGGTGCAACATAGCCAGTACCGGGGCATTGGGATCTGGAGTAGCAAACTCATCCCGCAGATCCACATAAATCCCTTCACCTTCAGCCATTTCAACTGTATACACTTACAACACAGATTAGAAAAGTTTATAAACTTCAGAAAAACAAAATATTTAATAAGCAGTGAGCACAAAATGACAGCCCAATTTGTTGTAACTAGTGCTCCGATACCATTTGTAACGCCTCCCGTTGAGAAATTTTTTTTTTTTTTTTCTATAACATAAGGTCTTGTTAATAATATCCACTATAACTTATGGGTACTTTCCCTTGAATACCTTAACCCAGTTTCTGTCAGTTTTTTTTTTTTTTTTTTTCATTGGTACTGAATAAGACTCAAGCTTTCCTCTTTTGACCATAGTATACATGCCCTATTTATATTATACATCTTCCACTTACTCATATACTAATTTCATATAGAGTCTTGGGTAATATACATTGATTTAGTATAGGCATATATCCCTATAGCTGCTATGTTTATATATATTATATATATTCCAATCCTTTTTGTATAATTAAACTTGGCATATATATTATATATCCTTGGTAGTATTAATTCCATGAACATATGAATATATATATATATCCCTATAGTCATATATATAGTCATATATATATATTCATATATAAGTTCAAATCCGTTTTGAAAATACCACCATATATACATTACGCATAATTTGAAATAATCTTTTTTATATTTACCCCGGGTCCTTTCCCATGTATTAATTTTGTGGAGTACCCTTGGTAATCTATCGAATATATCATACACCAGTTTCCATGGTAAAACTTACCTGTACCTTTCCCATTGCGCGGATTTGTGGTTTTGCACTGGTTTTAACTCTAGTTTCATTATGGCCATTTGCCCGGAGGAATACACGAGTTATATCACTCGGGGTGGTTTATAATACCACTTCCCCCGGTTAATGGTTCGATCGAACCCAAATCTTACGCAGCGTATAATTGCACATACTAATGATCTCGCTGATGGTTTGGTTTTGCATATGATAGATTAAGGGCGCGACTGTGTGGCGTGCTAAACCATGCATACTGGTGCCAGCTTGCCGTGGCGAGAGTTCAGGTCGTGATGGTGACTGCTCAGTTCAATTTTTGTCACACTATTTGTGGTACTGAGAGCGCGCCTTGCCAACAGCTGGAGCAGGGAAAGGGGAAGGTCCTTTTGATGAGCAGCCCCTCCTGCACTCGCTGGTATCTCGCTTCCCCCGTACGCCGAACAGGATTAAAATAATCTTAACTGACGGAAGGGTACCAATGCCTCGGCTCAATGTTGATCCTGGGAATCCTCCTTCAAGGTTTCGTAGAACTTGAAATCGCCAGAGTGTACCTGAGCAATCCTGGAACCTGATTTCACCGGTACCTGGAGCGATCTCGTTTTAGGGTTTGGTGGTTATTAATAACCTTTCTCTGCCACGAAACTTAGCACTGTTCGGCTTCTTTATTTCGTTGTTACAGGTCTTGCGGAGTGGAGAATGTATCCAGATTGCTCTCTACAACAATTCCTCTTACCGGCTATGCCTTCTACGACTACAGGGGTTGTATGCAGTTCCTTTTGCACGTCTTTTCTTTTCTGTTCAGCAACTTCCCTTTTGTGGCTTTATACCGTGATTCTTACCATTCTCATATTGTTTGCGTTGCAGGTCTCTGGTCGTGACAGGAATGGATTTGGGGTTCATTCTCGAAAAGGGTGGTGACGGTTGCTCATCTCACCGCGAGATAAGAGTCGTTTTACCCGAAACCCTCCCGGTGACCTTTACCCTAGCGTTCACTAGTATCTACTTTAATTTTCCAGTTTCTTTATCTGTTAAGGTGTGACGGCGTTTGGGTTCTTGTTCGTGTTTTTTTTTCTACTCATGTAAATTTCCTTACTCACGTAAGTGCGCTGGCTTCGGGCCTTTGGGCTTACAGAGAAAACTGGCTTCGACCCTTTGGGGTGGGTACTCCTGTTAATGCCGTGCCTATCATTTCATTTCTTTGATCTTCTTCTATTTCTTAATCCTTTATGTTCGAGTTAACTGATGAACCTCGAGTTTTGTTTTCTAACGTGTTTATTCACCAAATTTTTGTTGAATGGTTCACCTCGCAACTGTGGTCAAGGGCGGTCATAACCAGTCTATGTATTCTGCTTTGATCCGTTATGTTACATTATACTGGCAGAATGGTTACTGACTTAAGTCTTTCGTTGGAAATCTCTGTGCATTAATAAGAGTGAATCTGTGATTAAATATGGAACAGTGACAACGTTCAGGGCTCACGTATATTCGTCCTTTCCGAACTATATTCGGTTTCGTAATAATCTTTGTTAAACTGATAAGGTATCCCCGCTATTGCGAATTTCTTAGGGTTATACCTGTTGCTTCCGCATCGTTTAACGTTCTGTTTGTCACTCTGTTCGTTTTAATTTTATTCGGACACATCATCGAATATGCAGTGACGTATCAGTGTGGCGACGCTCTAATGAGTTCGTCGAGTATGGGCTAAATACATAGTCTTTTGAATTATGCACCATGCATTATTATGATTTGACCATATTCGTATTTCACTAACGATAATGATTAACATAAATATTTCGTTGAATCGTTTTTATATCCACCTTTTGTAAATATATGTTCATATATATATGTTGTATAGATAGGTTCCCTTTTTTTATTTATACCATCGTTGAAATATTTGATTCGAAATTGTATCGCTCGGGTGACATATAAACATTCAGATATATATGTATTTGATTCGTGTGGGGGCCGACACTAACAAGTATATCATTGCTTAGTTATTTCGATACGTGTTAATATATTGGGTTTTTTTTTTCTTTGTTTCTTTTTTTAATGCATATATATATATCTATAGGTATCCGCTAGATCAAGTGATGCTGTGTATTAACATAGATTTAACTCAATTGCTCAAAGGTTTATTTCAAGGTTTAGAGATGAAGTGAAAATGCACAATACTCTAAAATTTCTAGGAGTACTATAGCCCTTCTCTCATGTAACATTTATTTGATGGTTTTTATAAGAGTCAACCCACATGTTCTAGAATACCTACTTGTAATTTCTATTTTTCTTTTAAAGTATACCTATGTGTATTCAAGGTTGTTTAACTAGAGAACCTTATTTATAAGGAAATTAATTTGCTATATTACAGGTTTTCAAGGAGTAAGAGTATATTTAAATAGGGAATCTATACCCATATAAATGGTATAATTCTCATATAGTGTAGAATTACTCCTTCCCTAGCATCATTATAAGTGTTAGAAGGCTCATATATGAAAATCTATAAATGTTATCAATGTTAAAATGCTCATATCTGCAATCCATATTATAATATCTTGCTGTCTTACTTTATGCTGCAAACCATGTATATTTCAGTGCTACTTTAATGGGTCTCTAGCATACACATAAGTAAATCATATCATTTTTTTTTTCTCTACAGGAAACATAACAAAATTAATTATCTGTAGAGGCCAAGTAACTTCAGATTTAAACCGACCTTGGTTTAGAGTTTCTGAAGTTTCTACTCTATAGATTTCTGGTCTACAACCAAACAAATTCTGGAAGGTATTTGCCTGGTGATGGACTCTGTTAAATGTAGTACTACAAAAATCAAGATTTTTTTTTTTTTTTTTTATATGTAGCTAATTCATACCATCATAAAATAGAATAACTGGAATTTTCAGAACATACCAAAATCTGCAATTGACCAACCTCCCAACCTTAGAATCCTCTTTATCTCCCAGGATTCACCCCCGAGCAGAGATCACCTCATACGTATCAACTCGATCTGTTTAGGAGCAGCTTTATTTAAGCTCATAATTCCCAAAGCATATTTTAATTCTCATCTGCACAGCAGATGCTTTCTTTCCGTTTAGCCTAGGCCTCCGATCCAAATTGGACATTAAAGCTCGCTTAATTTTTCACCCTCGCCTAGCCTTTTTTCATATCTTCCCAACTACTTTCCTCATCATTGGGGAAATTTAGATTCTTCCTCAAATCTAAATAAATTCCTTTCAAGGATTTGAAAGATTTTGGGGATTGTTGCCTTATCCATCCTCATGGATTTGGCAAGTGATCTCTAATTCTCTTTTGGTCAAAATGCACAATCATTTTATTTATTTCCTCAAATAAAATATGCAAATACATTCACACTATACTCATCCCTTGGGGTCCACCCTAGATTAAAGTTCAAATGTCTAACTTTGGGGTGCAAAATCAACACACAAATCGGGGTGTTAAAATTTGGTTCTTGGAATCATTGGATTGAATTTTGTATTGTAAGTGGAAAGAAATTCTATACATTCATTCCACTAGATCCCTCAAACATTTTTAAAAGTTTTTCCCCCTTTCGTTAACCTCCAGTACGACTCCAAATGAGGTAAGGAGCAATTCATTTTCATTTGCATGTCCTATTATTTTTTTTTTCTTAGAACAACATTCCTTTTATGAGTTGTTGGCCCCTGTACAACTTTAAAAAGATGTGAATTAATAGACTGTTTGACATATGTTATGTAATACTTTTAAGTATATTATTAATGATAATTTAAAAAATGAAACTCATATTGGATCGATAGTATTTTTTCATTCACCTGATTCATCCTTTTGCAAATTTACCATCAATATTTTACACTCTTATAGTCCTAGATCAGAAACAATCTTATCAAGCTTCATTATTTTGGGGCTCTGCATGATACACAATAAACAATACATATTAGTTAAACTTACATATAGTTCAAAAATAAAATTTTTTATAAATAATTTACAAAGAACTTGGCTTTTTTTCTTTTCTTAATGTGTTATCAGTATTTTTGTTACTTGATCTCTTGTCACTCACCACTGTACAGTGTTATCCTCGTAGCATGGAGCACTGGTGCCCTATTTCAGATATGGCGTACTGATTTAAAATAATTGTTTTCAAATTTCTTATTACAGTACTTGCTCAGTGCGCTGTATAATACAACGCATCGGTGCACTAGGTTACGTAGGGCACACCGATAAAAAAAATCAAAATTTTCCTAAAATTCACGCAACGGCCGAATGGATTGGGATCTGAATATACAAGTCATCCCATGGGTTGGATGTCAATCAAAAATTAAAAACCCTAATTCTGAAATCACAGAAACAGGGAGAAGAAAGGGAAAAAACAAACAGAAATGAAGGGTTTAGGGTAAAAATGGATAAAATTGTAGAAAAAGTAAAAAAAATAGTCAAATTTAATCATGAGATGGTTTTTAGTTCTATGATATAGGGTTTGAATCAGTAGAGGATTGGTTTCTAATTATCTAAATACTTCTGTTCGAACGTATTTTGCTACTGCACAGCGCTCTCAAGCTCTTTTGATCTAGGTATGTCTCCTGCAATTCTTTGGCTGAAAATTTTAGTAAAAGTAGTCAAATAATGAAAAGTGTTTATTATTTAAAGATTTATTTTCTGAAATTAGATTTTCAAAAATATTTTTCTCCCCATTTTTTAATTTTCTGCCTTTTTTTGCACTTAAAGAAATTACAGTTGCATTTCTTTTATTTTCATTTATTCGTTAGCAGTGTGTCACTTAATAGCACCGCACTGATGCGTCCTTAGGTAACACTAGCACTGGTGCCTAGTAACTAAAATGCCCCAGTGCAGTTATATGTACAGTAGCACCAATTTGCAGTTAAGGCACCTAAATTATTTTTAGGTGCGTAAAAAAAAATTTAGTGAACTCCAACCATATAAATTGAGAATTATAATTTTGTTTATTCTTGAGACTTAGAATTAAAATTAGAATTGAGAATTGGAATTGGATAAATTCGTGATGGAAATACCTATGCTTCGAATGGATTTTTTTTATTGCAGGAGGTCCCCACTGATTATGTGGAAAGAATGCAATGTGGGGCATGTGAAGATGCAATACTACAGGACCCAAGTGGGCAATTGTGGCATCTAAACTTGTGCTATGCTAAAACGTGGGAAATTTTCACAAATGTTTGGGAATGTTTTGTTTTTGAGAAGTTATTGGAGTTGGAGATATTTTAGTTTTTACACATGTTGGAAATGTACATTTTGTTGTGAAAATATTTGGGCCATTTCTTTTCAAAACTACACCTCTTCTTTTTTTTAAAAAAGAAACTTAAACCTTTCCATAACCTACAACAAGAAAAGGTGCCCCATGATCTGCTTGCTGACCCATGATCTTCTTGCTCATTTGTAAGTTCCTCCTCCTTCTTGGCATCCAATTTCCTCTTTCCTCCTTTGTTCTTTCTATCTTGATCTCAACAAAATTTATACAATCTATGTTTCATGAAAAACTGACCTTGAATGTTCTGGAAGCAATGATAACGAGTCCTTCATTTTTCATCTGTTAGCAGTAGAAGACCGATTTTCGACTAGACGATGCAATTATTAAATGTGGAGGAAATGGTTTCCCATAGGAAATGAGTATAGGGCTTAGCAGAGGAAAGAAATTGCAAAATGGGCTATTACATTAGCTTTTTCAATGGGAAACCGATTTACAGGTAGAAATATGGTAGCTGTAGGTATCCATGCCTTTCTTCTGATAGAAATGGTCACTGAATTTCCATTTATAATACAAGAATAATTTTTATTGATTTCATCCACATGAAGACAGCTCAGAGAAGTTAGAGATGCCATTCAAGAAAAATTGAAAGTGAAATATGTGATTTTATGCGACGTCAGCTTTGCGAGTAAAAGTTTTTGTAAGCCAACCGAAGCTTGGACAATGCTCCCAACTACTTTTAAATGCATTCTGGATAATATTTCCCTTCATGGGACCTACTAGGCCGATCAACAACGTCAAATGATCTTTCGCTTCCTCAGAAAAATTCTTGCCTGGGATTCGAACCCTCCACTGCACCAATAATGCACTTTACAGAATAACCCT